>JAOUZG010015275.1:831414-932494 GCA_026289955.1 Argiope argentata | reverse complement strand
AATAGTTGGCCTCGTGTGAATTATCTTAACACAATGTACACTTTATTGTAAATGGTATTCTTTTTTGTAGGATGACTGAAATATATCGTGGATTGATTTCATTTGGTCACCTTTTCACTGTGAGGGTAGGTTCGCATGAGGCCAACCATTGCGCGCAATCGTTGTCCTTGTTCTGTTGCCTCTGTATTGCACACATATGAACAGTTCAGACAATGACGTTTGGACAAAAGCAAACGGTTGTCTCGTCTTAATAACCATTTGCAATTGTCCCATTGTGGTCACGAGATTTTACCAGAAGTAGGCATGGTCTTCTATTGCGCGCAATAGTTGGCCTCGTGTGAACGCACCTGAATATTCGAAAAAATGTGAAAGCTAGCATAGCTCATAAAATAGCTGAGCTCTGGTTTGTTTTCGAGAGCCATAACAGCCAAGGTGGTGAATGGTTTAAAATTTTTGAAGCGATGATTTATTTTCGAATAGTTGAACGAATTGAAATGAATTAGCGTTTATGTATTTTTAGATGAAGTTTAGTATTACGATAATTCCCTCGAGCAGCAGTGTAATATATTTTATTAGAAATGGAAGATGAAAGGCTCCTACATTTTCTGCTTTTCATTTATTTTAACTTAAATGATTATCTTAACATTTATTTTCATTTTCATGACTTTTATATTTTCTATTACCAGTTTTAATATGTTATGCTGTTTTAAATAACATCATTAAATTTTAATATATTGGGTTTTAAACTAATTTTTTTTTCTTTTGAAGTTTATTTCAAGAGTTTTGAAAACAATTGATCCTGTTAATTAAGGTAAGAATTCTTTCATTGTTGTGAAATATTTAATTTTAAACCGTTTAAAGAATATAAAGTAAATGAAATACTTTTTTTAATTTGTTTAATATTGTTTTATAGCCTTATTTTGTTTAACATTAGCTTGAAATTTTAAGATATTTCGATAATTAATATTTCGTATCGTAATTTGCCTTTTCACTTCATATTTCAAAAATTATCGATTCCCTGAAGATTTTTTATTTTATTAGTTTATATCTAACTAAAAACAATTTAAAACGTTTAAAAAATGTATTAAATTCCAGATTTCCTTGCTATAAATGTGAAATATCTACTTTAATATAAATTGTCAAGGAAATCAAATATCGACTTAAGTCGCATTTATAAATATTATCCAAAAGCTATAAATGGCACAATCTTTATACAAAAATATTTATGAGAGGGGGAGTATTAATAATACTTTAGACTTTATCGTAAATCGTTTAACGTAGTGTTTCACATTGCAGCAAAATACAAGGGAATTGCAAGGATTTGAGAATTCATGTACCTGAAAGGACTTATGACAAATTTTACTTGGTTTATGTAATTATTTTCTGTTGTAAGTAAACGTAGGCTGCAAACTTTTTTGAAGCTAATTGTTTGGCATATGAATCAACGGATTTCTTAACTGATTAGGCGTTTACGGTAAATTATACAAGATCAGCGTTTATTGGCAATACTCAAATACAAAAAGAATACCAGGAAAAATAAAGCAATAAATCTTATGCTTTTATTTTGGGTTACATGAAATTTCGCACAATGATTTTCTTCATAACAGCGTAGGAAGACCTAGTTTTTTTCAAATTATTTCATTTATCATTGTGATAGCAATGTCAGGTTGATACACTAAAAAGAACTACACTATCGCACCTTTTTCTAATAAAATGCACCTGATATTGCTGTTGTATCAGTATAGCACCTTTATCTTATAAAGTACATGTAAGTTAGTAGTATATATTTCACATATGAACGGGTGATACTTTAGTACATTTTAGCATATCAACATGATATTGCTGTCATCAAGAAAATATGTGAAATGTATTCATTTACTAAAAGATAATATGACCAACGTTCCTGTTAGTGCTTAAACGTTATTCCTAACATAACCTGTTCAATTTATAAAAGCATATTAATAAATTTTATTTTTATGGGTAGAAATGGATAATAGAGCATACTAGATTCCCAATATTTTCTTTTTGGTTCTGTTTTAAAAAATTTAAGACAAATACAACGCTTTTAGGTATTAAGAACATGTCTGCCATCTCAGAATTGCTGTACAATTCTATTCTACTTTCGCTATATATGTATTTGAATAGAATAATAATGGTTAATGTTGACCAATGAATATGATAAACATCCTCTAACATGAACACGCAAAAGTTTTGCTAATTGCTTCTATATAAAATTTGTTCTGGCACCCGGGATCAGTATTTAAAGTTTTTTAGAACCTAAAACATTCTATAATGTCTCCAGAATTGCCTCAAACACGGGAAATCTGCTATATAATAGCACAAAAGAAATGAATTTTGTGAAAGGAAGTTATAAATCGCTAGATTATTAAATTTCGTCCTGGTACTACTATGAATTAAGGTCTTTCTGGGGTCCATTTGTCGTATGTAATTTGTTCTGGTTCGTTTCAAAGCTAATCCAATTCATAATTCTACTAAGCTTTGCATCCAGTGGTTAACTATATTTAATGATGTATGATGAAATGTCTGAGATATATTCCAAGCTATGATGTGCTACAAAATTGTTTACGAATTTGTTGTATTAAATATACAAGTTGTTCTTGAAATTTTTGTCATGTACTTCTATAACTGATTTTTTTGTGATTTGTCAAAATCCAATATAAGCAATTTTTGCAAATGTTACGATCATAAAATTTCTGGCTAAAATTTTTCATGTTTAAAATTTTAAGTTACAATTTCTAACTGTAATAAACCAATCCTTTTAAAAATAATCGATTAGAGTTGTAGAAAAAGAATTTTAACCAATTAATTTTTCTGTATAAAGTAAAAACTTTAAATCCTTTAAATACCTTAATAAGAATTTATCCCTTAAATATCTGTTGCTGATATATCCAATCGCACCTTATGAAATATAAAATAAGTTTTTACATTCTAGTTTGAAATCAAGTTAGATTCATGAAAATCTAAGAACCAAAAATAGTTAAGCTTTCCGAGACTAAGATTCAAAGTTATTAATCAAAGCTTGTTTTAATCCATTTTTTAAAAAAAGGTTAAGGTTCTTTGGTTTGCGACAAAAACAAAGCAGTTAAGTCCATCTTACAATTTTTAAAAGAACGCAGAAAATGTCCTGTTCCGAGAATCAAAATGTCCCTGTTCGACAAAATCGAAGGTAATATCTTCTTGCAAAAAAAACTGCAAAACCAATTTAGGGTGAAGATTTTTGTAGTGGATTTTTCATCCTTTGAAAAAAATTCTCATCAGAAAGAGTATAGGATGCAGATTGTAGCGGTTCGTAAAAAGTACTTCAAAATTTTCACATTAGTAGTGCTACTTTTTTTTTCTTATCAATTAAATCAACTATGGGTCCATATTGGTTATATCAGGCATATGAACTTGTAAACGGAATATCTATTAAATTTTGTAATTAATGTAGTTTCCGTGTTTTTTTTAATTTATTGCAATTAACAAAATTAAAACCATCCTTTAAAACTATTTTTGTTGAATTACAGAAATTTTATCGTCAAATAAATCATTTAAGAGTAATAATTCTGTTCTTCAAACGTGGAAGCGTTTTTTTCCCCAAATTATTAATTTCCATACCTAAGCTCATTATGTAAAAATTAGTATCAGTTTTCGGTCATTTAGAATTTTTTAAAACTATAACGAAAAAAAATCTCAATCCAATTCTTTTTAAAAAATTGCAATCTAAGATTTGTATATAAACTGCAATATGAGAATACCAATAACTGCTCGAAATGCATCTATGTTTATAAAAAGTAAAATTAGTTCCAAAAAACTAACTGAATATTGTTAAGGATAATTTAGGCTACTTTTCCTCTTCTAAAACCCATATTTCTGGGTTTTAGAAGAGGCATTAGGCATTTCGATTTAGTACCAAAAAATATATAGAAATTTATCTTTTGTCCTGTTATTCGTGGTTTTTCCACAAAAATATAGTGTTCCGGTAAACTCTAATAAAGTTCTATACTTTTCTCAGCAAACTAATGCAAATGAACCAAAATGAATGGTAAACTGTTATGGTAATGAAGGTAACTGTTCTTGCATTCTCTAACGTATCTGAACATTCAATATAAGCGATTCAACTAGTAAATCGGCCAAATACGCAAAGCAGCCTACCTCAGAAGAGCTCTATTGAAATAAATATTATCAGTGGCCGATGAGGATATTGGCTATATCAACCAGTTCAAGTACTCTTCCAAATGAAATCCTTTTATAGTCTAGATTAAAGGATAGTAAGTCGAATACGTCAGTTAAGAACTTATGATCATTTATATTTCGAATGAGGATATCTCCTGTTGAGTTATCAAAGGACATACAGCGTTTTGCAGTTTAATAAAAAAGGTATTGATCGTAAATGAAAATATTTATTTAAATATTTTAATATTCACAACATTTACAATTTCGTATAAGATACGATATTTTTCGCATATCATATTTTATCAAATATAACTATGCCTCTTTATTGAAGAAAGATATATCGCATTGGAAGCAGTTTCAATTAATCAGCACTTGTTTGCTCTCTTTCGGGTAATTACAAGTGCTCAATTTGTTTTCATTATGAAAGTAATTGGGGTTTTTATCCATGAATTTCATTTATGTAAATTTTGAAGCCAAGTTAATGCATTTAAAAAAAATAGCATCTTTAACCTAAAAATCACTAATTATAAATTGAAGACAATTTCTCGAGAAAAAAGTTCAATGCTCACTCTAAAATCAAAGGCAACGTCTTTTGGTGTTTTCATAAATTGTGATTTTATTTTATATTTTAATTTTTTTTGCAGAAAATATATTTATGGTTTTTGTATAGCGTCAAAATTGTTTTGAGGAACAAGATTGACAATTTTTTGGCAATTTAGCACTAGACTTTTTTTATATTCACATTTTACCAAGGCTACACTATTCTTCGACATCCAGCCATGGGTCAAAAATTCGAGCTTCGACTCGGAATAGTTCTCGAATAACTTCAAACCACTACGTAATCATAAAAAAAAAATTTCAAACCTGTTTACTCTCTAGATTGAAATTAGTGACTATCAGTTTTGGTTGTTGTCTTTATTCCGAAATAGTATTAAGTTTTAAAAAACTTTTTTAAAAAAAGATGTGAAAAATTGGCTCATGCCTAAAATCTTAGTAGAGAGTACATTAACTTGCCCATTTCAGAGCTCCTTGTTGTATGCTAAGCCCGATGAATCTTTAACCCACCCTTATATGAAAGTACTGTCATCCGCAATCTTCCCATCTTCTGCTCTGTTAAAGTCAAATAGCCAGAATCCGTATCGTATAGCTTGGAACCAGGATATTAAATCAGTTCCTCAGACATCAAAGACTGTAAATCTCATTTTATTTTTATACTTGCATCATACAGATCGAATTTTCGAATAAAAAAACTGCCGTAACTATGATCCAAAAAGAATTAAAAATTAACCATTCTCAAAGAATTTCCTATTATGAAATATATTACAATCAAAAATACAAATTTTCTTGATTGTTCTGGAAAAGTTTTTAAATTGTTACTTAAGGTAATTTACTTCTTCAATTTAGTAAATCGTATCATACTAGTCGATTTCAATAGCACTCTTGCAATTTGTAACGTTAAGAATATAGTTGTGCCTGCTTCTAGTCGTGACACTGACATGCAACAATAAGTTTATATCTTGAGTAATTCTGAACAGTATTTTTTCGTATTTCTTGAAGGACATCTTATTTGAAAAATTACGAAGTCATAAGGGTTATTCTAAACGGATCGGTCATGTAAGGGGATTAAACAAACAGTTTATTGCATTATCTTAACCTACAAGGAAGAGTCTCAAAATATTTCAATCATTTTTATATATCTTTCCTTTCCCTTTTATAAACTTTTAGTAACGTATCGATTACAAGCAATAACCTTAAGTAACATGCAGTTCAAAATTGGGGATACGGTAAGATGAGCACTTCCAAAAGCTGACATTAATTCTGGAATAAAACCACTTTCTGTCCGTTGGCATCATCCAATTTTCATTAATGTATTCATAAGCATGTCGGAACTTCTTAGCTACCAACATTCTTGTCATTTTGTATGATTGAAATTATCCAGAACAGACCTTCTCGTTTAAATAAATCGCCTAAATCTGTCATATATTTATTAAACTTAATTTTTTTAAATTACCGATTACATTGTAATTTTAAAATAGTTTGTCATAAAAAGTTACAAAAAAAATTGCATATCATTTCTTTAAGTAACTTCCAAGCTCTATAGAATTTGTTTTACTGAATAAAATTCAAAGAATTCCAAATTAATTCAATACTTTGACTCTTAAAAACTCATTTAATATATATTTCGCATAAAATCTCACTTTTCTTTCAGAGATAAACATCTGTTTCTCTTTTTCAGAAAATGAGTGATATCAATAAAGATGCCCGTGTTAGTTCCCAACCTGTGGATAATAGTACTCCTTCTATTGACTGTAATCCAAATAGATTCGATAAGCATCCCAACAGCAATTCTCCACAAACTGAATCCACTTCTGTTGAACCTACTGCTTGCCTAATCACACCTCCTGCTAGCATCCACATTAGTCACATGTATGTGTATAACTTCTCGCCAGATCAGTCGGGGAGAAATTCTTCAGCTTTTGATACTCCAATTAAAACTAGAAAGTACCAATCCCCTGCTGCGAGCAGTGGGCCTATTTGTCGTATTTGCCATGAAGGGGACGATAAAGAGGATCTCGTATCCCCCTGCAAATGTACAGGTAATTCATTTTTCTTGTTTGCTGAATCGATAAATACAATTATATATGCTGTACTTATGTATGTGTTATATTGTAGTCTAATATATGTTGAATATTATAATTCAACATTCAATAACAATCGATCTATTAGCACTGTGACGGTTGCCTAATTTTATAAGCTTAAACGAGCAATTGTTGCATATGTTTAAATTTATTTCGTGCATCTCGGAAACGGCTCTAACGATCAGGATCGGATTATGTATTTAAAGTTTAGCTTTTTAAGTTAATCTATATCGATGTCTTTTCTTAAGAAAACGCAATTTTACATACAAAAAAAACCCTTTTTCATAACTAAATATTGACATGGCTGTAAAATGGCCTGTCTAAGATGGATCGATGCTTAGGGCTTCGGACTCGCATACATTTCTACCATGTTTGATCCTACGTTTGCAATTCAGTAAGATTTCACTCGTGACTTTAAACAAGCAGTAATGATTTTAATCACTATTTTACGAAAAAAACATACAGAACTCAGTTTCTCAGATACTACTTTAAATACACTACCGGGCAGGGTGAAAAGATAACCATATAATGTTCATCGCTAAGATGGTGTTTACTTTTATAAATGAATAACCTAAATGAATGACCACCACTAGGGTGTTAGCTTAGAAAGATTAGGATAGGGCTGATGTGTAGTTAAGGAGAGACCTTTTCCCCATTCAAGTCTTCCTCCTAATGAATAATTTGTAATTTATTTGTAAGTGGTGCCTTCATATGTGCGTAAACTTTTAAACTAGTAAAGTTCATATTTGCTATAATACTATTGGATAAAAATATTAGATGTATCTGTAACTGCAAGATTATCATATGCAACGCAGCAGGGCTGGGTGCTAAATGTAACTATATAGACACTCTCTATGCCAGTCTTGTTCTCAATTTGGTTGATATCTGGAAGTAACATAGATATACGAATTTCTTCATAAATTCTAGATTAAAAACTTGATAAAATAAGTTTCCAACAAAGAGTAAATGCTGAAAGCAATCTTTGTACAGTTGCTCATAGTGACAGGAACAGCAATGAGATATAGACACAGCTGGCGCTAGTCTTAGAGGACATCTTAGAAACGAAATACTAGTGAGTATGCGTCATTGAGAAGTCTAAATTAAAGACGACCAAGGGCAATTTACCCTTAGAAATGAACGGATGACTGTTGAAGGGGGAGGAATTATTCTATGCTCCACAGATGATCCCCCTGGCTACTTCGCTATTTTTGTGTAATCGAAAATCGATTTATTTCAGATTTTCGATCAAAATTTCTTCAATGAGTTTCTTAAAAATGAAATAACTTAAAAGTATTCTTTTGAAAGATTTTTGTATAAATGGATTAAAGAATTTCAGTTAAGTAATTGGAATGCTAACCAATTATTTAAATCAAAAATGAAAAATCAAATTGAAACTGTAAATTATAATGAATTTTCGAAAAGGGGCCCAGAAAGGCGAATCTAACAATACAAACAGAAAGGATATGCTGATCATATGGACATATTGTTGCTTTCAAATAAACTTTAAATCTTTACCTTCCTTTTAAACCTTTATCACAGTTTTGTCCTCTTATTTTGGTCTGTGCTCGATGTGGAAATATCGATGTTCTTTATTATACAATTGAATGCTTGCTTATAACTTGACATAAAAAGCCTTTCCTGATGCTAATTTAATGCCGGAGAGAAAATTATAAAAGGCTATTATACGAGATCCGAAACTACACTTTCTAAATGTTAAGCTAAATGAAATTTTAACAAAAACATTGCAAGATTAGTGCTAAAAATTTCACAACTCATTTTTCAAAAGCAAACCATTTACTTAATACAAATATTCACGAATTCAGGGATTTGATTGCTCATTAAAAGCAACGAATTCTTGCGATAACATAAGCGAGGGTATATAATGAACAGCTTTCTAAAGTTCTTTACCCGCGTTATCTACTTCTGGATTAAAATTCGATACAACTTCAACGTTAATTCTGTTGCACAAAACTATCAATTCTGATGACTAGTTGTGTGCATCAGAATTAGTGAAAATCAACAAATGAATGGTAATAAAGGGAAAGCTTCACGAAGTCTTACGAAGGAACTCGGTTCAAAAATTGGATGCCTTTGCACAATTTTAGCTTTACTCCCCTGGACTTTCAGATACTTAATAGCATTACGAATAACCGGCGTGAAATAAAGAGCCAAACACATTTTTAGGGGTTGACCAAAAATCTCGAGCTAAAAGGAATTTATATTTCAGTCACCCAAATGTTAAAACATTCATTTTTTTAATGTATAATATATATGAATGTTAATTACAAAACTCAATTGATAGTTAAAGGTAAAACTAATAGTTTTTAGAGTAAACTAAGTATTCTCGTTAATTTTAATTTTGAAAATACGAGATTAAAATTTTAGATTTTAGAATCATTTTAAAATTTTAAACTAGCCAAAATTTTAGCCAGCCTAAATAACTGACACCACTAAAGAAATACTCACGTTTAACTTTTATGTTTCAAAAATTCCACCGTAATTTCTCTCACACGCAAAATTCGCTTTCGTGTGCGATGGTCACAATAGTGTAAAGCCGAGATAATATTCAGAAAGTTTCACGAATGGCAATCTGATTCAAAACTATGCAGATGTTAAATTTCTGAATGTTTCTCAATTCTTAAGAGAATTTATAAATTTTCATTTTTTTAAAAATATCAATTTAAAAAAATTATTCAATCTGGAAAGTTTGCAAATTAAAATAGATAATTCTTCAATTAACTAGAAAAAGCAACTTTGTTAACAAACTTTCAAAAAGTCCAATATTTGAATTTCAGTCTCAAATAACAAAATATTCGCTGCTATATAAATGCAGCAAATACAATGTTATTACAAAACTCGGTGTTTTTATTTATGTTCTGAGAAGTCTTTGGCCAATCATTATCAGGAAACGAAGCGTTAATAATCACCGTCTTTTACAAGAGATGCTATTCCTGCAAGCTATTTCCAGTCCTTTAAGTTTTGGCTCCGAAGAAATTACGCGGAACTAGTTCATCGTCCGATCACTAACCCCCCACTTATCAAACCCACACTTTAGTAGGACTGGTTCTGAAATTACATCGACAGAAAAAGCGAATTCTAAATTGTACGGATCCTGTCTGAAAAAATCTACTCTCGCGTTAAATTTCAATTTTGTAATGCCGATGTAAATTCCCACATACTCAAGAATTGAATAGGAAAAGAAAAAATATTCATCTTTGCAACTGTATAGGATTCAAGGTCAATGATGACTAATTTCTGCTGACGAACTTGGAATACTTTGATTTTGTTTATTAAACAGCAGCTGCTTTTTAACACGACTGACTAGGTTATCGTTTGGTGGATGCTAACGTTGGCAATTTTTTGTCACGATATGGTCAACTGAAATGGAGATATCTGGAAAATATTGGAATAAATGCGGCTTGATCTTTTTGTATATATTCTGAATTTTTTTAGGGAAATTGATTTCGTTTCATTTTGAAAATTGATTTGGTTACGTTTAATTAATGAAATCAACGCATAAAATAAACATCAAATGTGTTGCTTTAAGCTTAGAATCAATCCTGCAGAAGAAAAAATTACGAATCACTATATAGCATAAACAGTGCGCAGTTAATGTTTATTATACGACTGATAATATTCCAGAAAAATTCCTCCAAAAACATTTTTTATAAGTTATTTTCTATGGATTTAATTTTCACAAAAAATAAAATTTGATCTATATAATGTATCGGATTTTTTACAGAAATAAATCACGTGAAATTTATCTTATGAATTCTCTATCATCGACACATATTTTTACTAATTTTAAAATTATAAGTAACAATGCATTCTTCAAGTAAGATTTTTTGCAGTTTAAAAATAATATAAAGCTTGTTGCCTAAAGGAATAATTCAACAGTTTGTGTAATTTAAGGTTCAGTGTATATTTCTCAGTAATACAATTGCGAGTGCAAAATTTTCAAGTAAAAAAAGTTTTTTTTTTCCTTTGACAAAAACAAATTGAGGCTATTGAAGCAGCTGAATATAAGTGTTGATCATTGTTACTCTTAGCATTTTGTTTTGAATAAAATAAATGTTTCGCTTTAATTTTAATCGTTCATTTGCAAATATTCATTTGCAGGCTTTTTTTCTACATCTTGAATATTACTTCTATGCGACAATGGGATCAAATGCATCGAATGGTTCATTTAATTTACTTAATTATAGCACAACACTCCATTACTAAAATTTAAATTCATTAACTTTGAAAGCAATACTTAATCTTCAAATTTAGAAGAACTTTTGACTTTCCAGTAACTTGCAGATATTCCATTTACAATACTCATAAAATATGAGGAATATTTTTGATCGAATGGGAAATCGCGTTATAATATAGAGCAAATACAAAATTGGACGAATGTTTTGCATGCACTACAAAGTCTTGGGTTCATTGCATGTCAAATATTTTTTAAAGAGCAGTTAGCTTTATCCTTCATATAAATTAGTACGTTTGATTTTTTCCGCAAAAAAATCAGTTTAATTTACGCTCTATATAGGAATTTTTTCCATGCAGGTTGAGAACTAGTCATTTTTTTTAAATCCTCAAAATACAAATTTACGTTTTTCGGTGTTCGTTTTATGAAAGTTCACTGTACTTTTATAACAAAGAAATTTCCTGTTTCTTTATAAAGTTTATAATGATAATAAAAGGTATCAATAAAGAAATTGCTGGGTAGAGTTTTTACAAATATAAATATATATACAATAAAAAAATCATTCTTGACTGCTTGATTTTTTAAAGAAATGTTGCATAATGCGAGAAGTTTTTAGTAAATTATACATAAATGCTTAGTTTCTCCAAAAACATTGATTTTTATTAATTCGGAGTTACAAAGATGAAATATTGTGATCATCAAAATCTTACCTCGAGTCTTTGATAAATTGACACACTGTAGACATCCAAACACATTTCGAGAATTATATCTGTAACTTGTGATAACTCAAAATAGGAAATTAAACAGCTGAAATTCACTAGTATTTAATCTATTTTTATCAAATTTTGAATAACATTTATTTTTGAGAATTTGATTTGTCTCTACGTTTGGATATCTAAAAAAAAATTTAATGCAGCATGATACATAGTTGAATCTCAGCCTATAATTCTTACATCAAACTTGGAGATTTGTATCCAATTTTGAGTTATATGCTTCAAATAGAAGAATGTATACTTGCATGTCCGTATGTGGATAATTGCAGATAAAACATAGCGAGATAAATTTAGTGCGTTTCTTTGGCATTGATATTGTAGGTATAAATTGAATTTTGATCCAGAGTTGATCTAAAGGGAAACAAAAAATGTTTACTTGTTTCTGTTCATTGTAGCGTTCCAAAGCGTACCATTTTGCATGTGTATTCAAAAAAAGTAGTAGGAAGGATTGGGTGGCTGTACAAATAGTTTTATTTTTCCCCAAAAAAGCAATAAAATTTATATTGTAATAAATATTTATTTTCTGGACTAAAAAATATATTTTTAAAAATTTCATGTGCAGTTGAACTCTATTTAGCTGAATTAATTGGTTTTATCCTGATAACTAGATAATAGCAATAAAAACAATTTGTTTATAACGTATTAATTTAATGACTGTTAAAAAAGACAATATTGTTTATTTTTTTAATACATATATCAAAATTTGCCGTCTTTACTTATTTTTACTCAGAAACATTTTGTTTGCTGATTTCCCCCTCCCTTCAAAGCTATACAAGCAATTAGAATTAACATTCGGATTGGTCAATTTAAAGGCACCCAGTAAAAAATAATTCTTTTAAATAAATCTAATAACAAATTCTTTTAAATAACATATCATATATGAAAAACGGTTTTTCCTTTTGCAAGAGAAATTTTTTTCCATAAAATAATTTATAAGAAATACAAAATTTTTATTTAAAAAAAAATCTACCTTTTAACGTTCTTATTAATTTTATGGAAAATAAGAAATTTTGAAATCTGAATTGTAAAGCTATCGTATCATTTGCTCAAGAAAACGAACAAAGGAAACCAGAAGCATTCTGAAAGTGAATGAATCATCAGAAATGTTTCAATTTATTCCATATATAAAATGTGTGTGAAATAAACTGAATTTCCAAGTTATTCGTAAAAATCAGTATTTGGATAAAACAACTTTAAAAAATTTTTTCTTTTAAATGTAAAGGAATCTGCTTAATTTTACTGGAAAATATCTTGAGCAGAGCTAGAGAATACGAATGAGGTTAGCTTCTACACTGCGCAACCATACTCAACGGGGCATTAAAATTACGAACTATAATTACTCGAAAGCATTACACAAGCGAAATGTCATTATCTATGCGCATTTATCACTCAACTTGCTACAAGGTTACGCTTCCCGGAAGTTAAATAAGAATTACTTTTGCTTTCTTCAAGCTTGGAAAGCTCTTAAAAAGTAGAAAGCAATTTTGTGTCGCCTTTCTGCCGTCTCATTTTCTCTTTTGTTCTTTTCAATTCTTAGTTTTAAAAATTAAGATTTAATTTTTGAAGCCTAGTGCCTCACTTTCGTTTCAACTGTGTTTGGCAAAATTCGTATTTTTATTTTTCATTCTGTTTCTATTTTATGAATTTTCGATTATTAACAATGCGGTGAAAATGTGCCAAAAAAAGCTGAGTTTTTTTTTTTATTTTATTGAGCTGTTATTAACTGTTATATTGGCAGTTTATCTAAAAAATATTCCGGTATCTTTTATTTATCGAAATTGACGTTAATTTTCTAAAACCGGTAATATTTTTACTTTTTCCATAAATGAAAGATATGAACATAAAATATACATGAATGTTTTAAACAAAACAGCTAGATTTTAAATTAATCTCTACATACCTTGTTGTGTTTTGTAAAAATATTTCTGTAATTTTGCTTGAGAACAACTCAAAATCACGACGAACTAAAAAAAAATTATTCGGGTTTTTAACTCTAATTGCATATTTCCATCCAATATTGGTCATTATACATATAATATGGAACATTTATATATCCACCCATAAGCATTTCAGACCTGTAACTCAAATAACTAACAATAAATTTAAAAAGTCATGAGTGAGGCGGTCAAAATTTAGATCTTCAGAATTGTTGATCTGTATCGAAGTAATAAGTTAAACAGTTGACCTGTGTAAACGCATGCATAAGAACGAGATTTCGAGAATATAAGGACCTAGATAAATGAAGCCTGTCATCTGGACTTGTCGCCAAATTTGTAGATCTGTATCAAATTTTGAACTCGACTTCAAATTTCTTATTGGGTTTTCATTATCTCTAAAATGTAATATGTTAGTATTTGTGAAATATAGGTAAAGCAATATTGTTAATTCGCTTTTCCAAGTTGCTTGTTATAAATTCTGGAATGAAGCTTGTTTTAAAATATTCGATGTTCATTTTTTGTTGAACTCCAAATGAAATATTTTTTTAAATTCTTTCAGCAACAGAACTTTTAGCATCTCTTAATGAAGACTATTTTTTGTACTGAGATCATTGCATTAGGAAATGAAACTTTTTAATGTTTAAGAAAATCTCTAATAATTCTGTCTTAAAGAATTCTGCATTCTCATTGATATCACAAAATTATTACATGGTTCAGAATTAATGGCTTTAAAAAAAATAAAATCAATCGTGTCTTATAAGCATGGAAATATGTGAAATATTACAATACTTTAATAAATTTTGATATACATCTATTTTTCTGTGTTCCTGAAAAATTTTGTAACAGAAAATCTCTGGAGTAGTTTAAATTCAGGAAAAATTGTTTTTTACAGAATAAAAATATAGAAATCCCCAAACTGCACCATTACTAGAAAAGTTTGAAACATTCAATCGATTTTTTTCCATCCTAAACGTCAAAATATAGTGAAGTTATTAAACTTATATAATGTTAGCTTTCCTGAAACGCGAAAAATAATCTTTCTACCAGCGTTCTTTTTGGAGACACGCCGGCAGCTGGGAGGTACCAACAACACAGCCGTGAAAAACCCCAAATCGATTTCCATTTTTTCTTTCCAGTTGAATGTGCTCGTGATATAAACAAGTGTCTAAAGATAATCAGCAGCTGGCCGGTGTCAAAGGTTGGTTGGCAACTAAAGTCTTTTGAAGAAAGAACATGGCTTCCCATAACAACTGAAGTATAAACTCGGCGAAATAATCTAAACAGAATCTTCTTTATTACGAAAAGTAGACCAAAAATATTTATATAATTGCATCAAAAATTGTTTACGTTCAGTATATACAAAATTATTTATTCATAATTATCTGACATACTGTTTCTATGGCGGATTTAATTATATTCCCAATCAAAAGAAATGTTATTGAAAAAATTTCTTTCGATAAGCCAGAAAGCAAAGGCAGATTCTTTTTCAACTACGTTAATTTTTATGAAACTATTTTCAGGCAAAAATAGCTTTAAAATATCTTTTTAGCGCTAAGATCTAAGATATTGGAATTATCGAAAATCTTAAATACAAAAATTTCCCACCTTATTAATAAGGCGCTAAATTGATTTGTTTCTATGTTTAATATTAAGGAAGTTATAGCGGAATGAAACCTTCCACCATTTCCACCCCTTTTGAACTAATTAACTCATTTGCGAACTCATCCGAGGTTTCTGCATTTCTAACATATTCCAAGCCGACTAATCTCTAAATTACTGTAGTTATCCTGTTTACAAGACAGCATGGGGGAAAATGTTGTATATATAATTATATAACTTTCGCACGAAGAACAAAAGGTAGCCTTCCAATAGAAATCTACTTAATCTTAGAGAAACGAAATTAGTGTTCCTACTTTCATTTATATTTTGTCTGAACACCATTTAGAAATTCACATTGTTCAATTCCATTGATATCTGAAATATTTTCCTTCAATTTATGCGAACTATAGGGAGAGAAAATAGTTCTATCATCAAAGAATTCATTCGGAAGATTTTGATTACCTCAACTTTTTTAGCTATCCCTGACTAGGGAAAAACATTTTGAAATAGACCTGACTCTGGAAATTAACTCCACATTTGGTTGGTAGCTTTTGTATCAATATGGTAGATTTCTGTCAAATTTTGAATGAAATTGAACAAAATTAATTCCAGCAACACCAAATTTTTGTTTGTTGTGCATGTGAACGTGCTAACTCAAGAGTAATAAACTGATTAGATCAACTTTTACATTTGATTTTCTACCCAAGTTGTAGACGTATATCAAACTTTACTTTAAATCCATCAATGGGTTGATTGCTGGTTTGATTGATCAAGTGTAAGTAAATATCTTACTCAAACACAGCAAATTAGAAAAGCTCCATTTATATTTGTAAATGTGTAGATCTACCACAGTTTGAACTCAGTTAGCATATGACCAACAATCTTTTTTAACAATTCATTGCACTACAATAATTCACTAGAGTCGAGAGTCAATATTCCCTCTGGCGTTTCAGTTTAGTGACTACCAATTTTACAATACACTTTAAACTGTAACTATTTATTGCATTGTGATTTTTCATTTATCTTTATTAAGTAATTTACGAATATTCTTCCAATGTAAGTAAAAAATGTTAGTTTTTTTAAAAAAAGATTCAGCTAAACGACTGGTTTAAATCACAAATGGAAATAGAAATTAATTTTTATGACATAGATTCATGTATAATTAAGCAACTAGGGCTGAAAAATGTATAATGTGCGGTTAAAAATTTCCAATTCAAAAAAAGCTGTTGCTCTTCCACACCTACCACCGATGGTAGGATTATACCTTTATATAAGAGAGATTCTTTTCCCTTCCCTCACAGAACCTGGAATTTATTTTTGGGAGTGGCTCAGTCATTCAGTACCTCCTGCATGGTAATGTGGTTTGCGGTTAAAACCCTTGGATTGTTTCTTGGCTTTGAAATGTAAAGTTTACGATAACCTATGATCCTTTGGCTGCACGCTATTTAAAAATCTGTAACAATCTATGAAACAATTTATCCATATTTCTGAATAAATTATTTTTCATAGTATGCATCATAATGAAAATAACAAATGCACAATAACTGTAACTGGGTTACTTGGGGTGCTGAGATTAGTCATGAACAGTACAGCGTCTCTGTAAACTCTTATTGCATGAAACATCGTGCGAGTACATAGAAAGGCGAGCATTCTTGGTTTTAAGAAGTCTAATGGCTCCGATGAAGTGTGCTAATGTGTTACTTTCCCCCCTCTAATGAATGAATGAATGAATGAATAAATAAATTGTGACAATAGGTTCCTTGTGAAATTTTAATCTTGATGCGTACTAATTGTCTTTATTGTAAAATTTAAGAAATTCTTAGTTTTCCTTACATCTCACATGTACGGGAAGGGTCGTACCGTGGCGGTGATGCCACTTAGAACTTAACCACAGTTCCCGCCAGTGTTGCTGTTGCGGCTATTCGGTCATTCAGTTTTTTGGTTTAACCCTTCGTACTCCGAACAATAATTAGATGCAAAATTATTCACCTAATACAAAGATTTGTTTATTGCTATGAAAAATAAATATACATAATTCTTTTAGGTCGAATTTCTTTGAAAAATGAATCTACATTTCTTAACCGTTATTTAGGCGTTTTTAATAATCAAATTTGAAAAATGAATAAATAAAACGTCACAATGATGCACCGTCTTGAATGGTGCCTCAGAGGCACCATTCAAAGTGCTAAGGGTTAAATCTGTGTGCCTTCTAGCATTCTGCACAGTTTGGTATGACTTGTATCTCAAATTTATGTATTTCATCGTTTTGATAAATTGGATTATATTCAAAAACTTGAATGCACTCTGTCAAGGACGCTGATATTCACGAAGCGTATTTCTCAAACATTCTTTCTTCAAACACTGTTGAAGAAACTAGTTTCATTATAACTATTCTTTTAATTCTAAAATATTACATTTTTACAAATGTTTTACATAAAACGTTTCTTTATTGTAGGAACCGTCGGAGTCGTCCACAAATCCTGTATGGAAAGATGGTTAAGTACGAGACCTAATACTAATGATAAATGCGAAATATGCAATTATACGTTTATTACAGCGCGTTATCCAAAGTCGATTATGGAGGTAAGTCTAAAAGATTCATCAATTACAAAAAAAAAAAAAAAAACATTATGTGTCCATAATACTAAAAAGATAAAAGTGGACTTAAGAAAAACTAAATTCAACCAAACGAAACGTGATAAGGAAACGAAATATTTCTTAACAGATTTGAATTTCTGATAACACAAATATTTATCCAGTACCTAAATGTTGCAGAAAGCTGTGGCCTATTTTTACTTGCATGTTTTGTAAATGACTCGAGTGTTTTTTGCTCATTTTGTGTGAGGGAGGATATTGCTGTTTGTCCCTTTCGGCCACCAAAGCATTTTTGCTGGTTCGGTCATATGTTTGCCCTCAGGAACCACGGCAAAGAAATATACTAAACCTATATTGCATTATTTATATCTTTATTTCCATTTAGGAAATATTAATTTACACTTTCTATAAAAGAACAGAAAGGGGTAAAGAACTTATTTACGAACCATCACAGTCCTTGTACCACATGGTGATAACGAAATTTAAAATTAATAGAACTGCCTCCGATTAGCCATGCAAGATGCCGCAGCGAGTCGGTTGTATCTCGATCTTAAAGAAATCAACAGTCTTGGGAAATACTTCGTAAAATGTGAAATAGTATTTTACAAATTGTGCTTAGTGCAATTTGGCATTCTCGCTTTTTAAGATATTTTAAAAATAATACTCCAATAGTAAAAAGAAAGCCAACGAAAGAAGTTTACTGTGAAACTGATTTTGGGGATGGAGTATCAGTGAGATCAGGAATACCTTCATCCTAAAATACAAAGAGATTTAATGGCAAATTACATACATTATGGCACTGTCTAGAAATAAAATCGTGCTGGAGGAACACGAACAAGAAAATCAAGAGCAGAAGATCGCTAACAAATTATTGTGCGACACTTGTCATCGAAAACAGGACTTCATAATGGAGACTGTTTTGAAACATGTCACTCGATGGTGAATTATAAACTATAATTTTTGCAATAAAATATTGCATTGAAACATTTTTGAATTTACAATATCGAAATTTACAAAAGAATGAATATTCTTTCAAATAAATACAAAAGAATAAAATAATTCATTCATAATCTTGCTTATTATGTATCACAGTTCCCTCAGAGGATATTAATCCCGACAAGCAAGACACCTACTTCCAAATTGAATACGAACCTCAAAGGGATAAAATTAGTTGCAAGTTTTTATTTAGTGTTCATTCATGAATGTCAAGGTAGAATTCTGTAATCGATTTTTCATTTGCTTGATCCATTAAAGCTCTTAAATTTTGTTTAATGTGCCAAAGTTTTTATAACATCCAGTTATCTTTAGAATTTATTTACCAATAAGTGCCTCGTGTCGCTTCTATACATAACGCTTTTTGGTATTGAATGCAAAAAAGTTGATTGAAAGCTACATATAAATTATGGAATTACAAAACGCATTGAAGAATTGTACATATTTATTAGAAATCAAGGACAGTGACCTCATCCGAAACTCTCGCTTACTGATTAAGTTATTATCACCGTTATTCTCCTACATAAAAATTCTGAACTTGAGCAAGGCCGTGAGCGCCACGAGCTCTCACATTTTTAGAGCTTCACACATGAGCGTTCTGTCCTTGGTAATATAATAAAGAAAATCGAAATAATTTTTTCTTCATTAGCACACGTCGTTGTGTTTTGGGGTTATCACATTTACTTGTACGCAGATGTGCAAACAGTAAGATGCTCAGACTTTTTTACGGATAGAGATCAACACTTTAGATTCTGAGAGTACCAAGTTTATTCATCGGAAACTTTATATCCAGTAGTTAATTTATTTAGAATCAAACATTCACAAATTAATAAAGCGGGAATTTCTCTTGTAAATATGTTAATTACTATTCTTTATACAATAATTTTATTTCAAATTACTTTCCTGAAAATTGCTCTAAAATATAACCCTATCTTAATTGCATATTGAACAATCAAGGTACAAAAAAAATTGTTCCGAGATTGAAATTTTTTTATCGTTCTTTCAATTTATCTTAAAATACGAATAATAATCTGATAACTGGAATGTTTATACAACTTCTATGACTACATTAGAATTATTATTGCTTTTAAGGTCCTCTAAGTTGTTTCGTTACTTTATTCGCTTGCAAGACTCGTAAATGAGCTTTATAAAGCTCATCTTTTTGTCACTATACTGAATTAAATATTTAAAAACAGTTTATTGACATAGTATATGCATATTTTTTCTAACATTTGTTCCTCAATTTTTCAAGCATTTTATGTAGTAGTAAACTCTTCGTATATTATGTCTACTTACTTTTCAGTGGTTTCGAAGTGATGAAAATAATGGCCACCATCGGCGAAGTTTAATGGGTGATGTGACATGTTTTATGCTTCTGACTCCTTTGGCTATTGTTAGCAGTTTCTTATGTGTTGAAGGAGCCAAGAGACAAGTGGTATGGGGCAATAGTTTAGAAGCTGGATGCCTCATGGCCTTAGCCACATTTCTCATTACGATATATTTCGTTTGGAATATATTAACAATTAGGTTTGTGAAAAATTTTGTAATATAATATGCAGTTTGATCCTAGAAGTTTCAATGCTAAAAATTCTCATTCCTTGTTCTAAAAACATAGGTATTTTTAAGAGTTTTTACTCTAATAGTAGATAATGTGCTATGCAAAAGAAAGAGTGAATATCAAATTGCCATCAAAGATTCAAATTTTTTTCACAGCAATTTGGAGCAATTTATTTTTAAAATTTGTAATGAATTCTAAGAATTAAGATTCATATATGTGTAACGGTACAAAATGCTTTGTTACTTGATAATGAGACTACTGCAGAAAGAAAAGCCTTGCTTTATTCTCTGATATGCGCACTTTTTTCAACTTCATATCTCTAAAATTATCCTTAACATAAGTTTTACTCCCTCTACAGATCAAGTTTTTTTTTCTCTATATAGAATAAGTGAAATCACAACTTTGTATTTTTGCTTAAAATAAACTCGTAAATACGACTTATCAATTGCTAGAAGTGTTATAGAATGGTTGAAATTCTTTCAATATCTTTGGCATTCACTCAATTGTGCAAAAATAATTGCGTGATGATTGCCATCGCGTTGAAAGAATTTTTAGAATAAATTTACATAAATTGAAACTGCTCAAAACATTCACACAAAAAAGTTTCAGGATGACAGGGAAAGAAACTAAGCCGACTAAACAAGAAAAACCAATGATGCGAATTGCACCAAACATTTTGTACATTCTGCTATCCTATTGTTCATTCTTGGAATACAGTTCTTCCAAGGACAATATTTAAATATGGATATTTCCTTTTTCAATTTCTACTTTTTTCAAATTTTATTGCACACGTATTCTTACGATTCTATAATTTAATTTGCATGAAACATTCTTATTCAAACTCATGTTTATCAGATTTTCTCAATTCTTTTCTAAATATTCTGGACAATTCCATCAGATTCAAATTTTATTATTGAATCTTATGATAAACTTTATTGGTTTGTATATTTTTATAAAATATTTGTGGCTAACACAGTTTAAAAGATTTATAAATACAAAAGAATACCGTTGAATATCAATTATATCAAAAATGAGAAATTGAAAAGAAATATATGCATTAACAAATGGTAGAAAGCGAAATATTATAAAATTAAATTTTAAGTAAAATGATCTGTTGTAGCTTTCTATTTTTGAAAACCTGTCAACAAAGGTTAATTTAAATTGTAGAAAACATTTGATGTAATGTAACAATATTAAGTTATCAGAAATATGTAAAGAAAAAAAGTAAATATCTCATATTTTTTAAAGCATAACTCCATCCAGATTTCTCTAAAAATCTATAATAGTAAAGTGTTAAAATTCACAGTCGCAAATTTTCTACTTTTTAGTTTTGTGTGTGTAAAATCAAAATCGATTTTTAGGTAATTTCCCAATAAGATAACGAATAAGTATGGCGCTATCTTTCTGTAATGGAAGTTTATAATCGATTGCAAAATTTGATATGAAAGCAAATTAATATTGCATTGCCATTCAATTCTGAATTACGTTTCAAGTACCTAGCTCATCGCATTGTTAGTTTAAAATCGATTGCAAACTTTTTATTGAACTGTCAGCAAGAAAGCGGGTTAATAAAAATGAGTTACTAAAATGACTCTGGTTCTCTATCTTCAAAATATTCTCAGTGTTTATTTAGCTGAATCTTTTAATACCGTTATTTAGATAGGATATCAGATCATGAGACCTTTTAAAAGAACAATTTCGTTGGGAAGCTGAATGAAATGAAATGAAATAAACGGTTGAGACATGCAGATTTGGAAAAATAAAACTTCACATGAAGGTTTAAAGTATACAAAGCTATATTAAATTGACATTTAATACACTTTCTATCATGGATCACACTTGCGATTCACACTTCACATCTTATTGATTACCTTATCTCAACTATAGCAGAAAAGAATTGATGTAATTAGATTTGAATCAAATGACAGCCCTCAATATGTCAAAATTCCAGGCAAATCAGCAAAATTTCCTTATTTCGAAGCAATGTTTTTGTAAATTTTTACAGTTCTTCTTGCAATTAATTACCGAGATTTTTTACGTTATCTTTCATTTTATGGGAATTTATTTCAATGGGAAAATAAGTAAACATTAAAAAGCTAAATACTCAATTATTTCATTCTTAAATTTATGGCTGTTTAGATATCACTTGAAAGGTTACCTGAGATGGCGAACAATGAACCAAAATGTGAAGCTTCTTAGAGTCCAGAGAGTCTCCACTGCTACCAATGGTAGTACAAGCAACTCTCAAGGCGAAGCAACAGTTCCTCGGGTCTTGGAAAATACTGAATCTCCAACAGTTTCCATTACGATACCTGATTCCGAAAGAATGTGATCTAGACAAGATTTTTGACGTTTCTTAATACACCGTGCATTTTGGTAAGTATATTTTAATATCGGAAAAAAATTGAATGTGTTGAATAAGTTTAATGATTCTTCTGTAGATAATGACATACGAAAATGACTAACTTGAATGGACACCAATGGTAAAGGATATCTTCAAAGAATTGAAAGTTAACCGGTAAATGTGTTTAACGTAGTGCGGATAAAATAAAATGGAATGTTCGGCCATAATTCAGGATAAATAATCTCAATTTAAATTAATAACTTCAGTGGGTTCAAATGTTTTTAAAATACTGAAGTCAAAAGATGTTAGCTTAAAATTTTACAACCCTAATACTGCACAACATAAACCCGTATTGAGACATTTAAAAGTGTGGCAATATTGCAACTTTTTGGATCCATTACCTTAAGTATTTCCCAATGGCTTCGAGCATTTCTCAAAAGCCGCTCCTTCTCTTTTCACTCCGCATGTAAAGTTTTCCCTAAAAAAAACTATCTTTAGAGTTATATCGCTGCTTTTCTAGTATTACTCACTCCTCTATTTTTAGACGAACCTCTTTCACCTCCTTATCAGCCAGCTCGATTTACAGCGCTATCTTTTTCTCCACGGGGTAATGATTCCTCATGAAAAAAAAATTATAGCTGCATAGAGAATCACTCAATAATTGGTGAGAGAATGAAAGACAGCTATAAGTCATACTGTCTTTTCAGCACAATATTCTCTGCTTGGATCTTTTTAATGGATTTCTGTTTATTATTTCCATTAAAATTACCATCATTAATAAAGAATATGTATATTATTTTTTGCAGCATATATTAGTATTATCTTATATAATAAATGGTAGAGCTTATAATTTCAAAAAAATATCTAACACTTTTACTAAATTAAGATTCTAGTGATAAAGTAAAATGAGTTTTGCTGCTATTCCAAATTTCAGTTAATTTCGCGTTTGAATATATAAGCTTGCTGCTAAAAAATATAAGCGACTTGCTTACATAATTGAAGTGTAACTCTTAAATTTCCTTATTTTTACATTTAATTAATCAGTAACGAGTTTTAAATCAGATGAAAAGCTTCGTCGCGAAATGCTGGGCAAAAAGAGTGTTAATGTCACTTTAGTGTTTACATACTGATTTTAAAAAAAGGTAATTCCGGCATCATATTTAAAAGTCATTAATTTTTTTAAATTTCAAGACTGCCATTTTGTTGCTTATAATTCTACTAATTGTTTAATCAGATATTTTAAAGTAAAGCTTTGTTTGTTAGAGCAAAAATTAAATCAATAAACCCTTTAAAATCGAGCATTAAAATTTCTGTAGCTATCTTTTTAAATTTTATGTTAGATTCATTTTTAATTTTGGAAACGTTTGAAGTGAAGTTTTTAAGAATGTTTCAATAAATTCCTTAAATCTGATATATTGATCCTTTAGATACATTGGCGAAATGAATTTGAACTTTGAAATTTTTAACGGCAACGAAAATTATCAACATGGCAGTTATAGCAGAAGGATCTGAACTGTTTATAGGAAGAAGAAAAACGTAATCTTGAATACATTTCTCATTGTAAAACGCACAAAAAAACTAAAGGCTTCTGAGGCTGAGTGAAAAATTGTTATATCTTATTTACCTAGCGATTTCACATTTCTTAGTAAAAAAAAAATGCATTATTGAAGGAAATTTTGAGAAAATTCTTTTCAAAACTCGGAGATATATCCTTTGTGATTATGACATCATAGCCGATTGTTGACTTTCACGGTCAAGCAGTAATGGGAATAAAAATATCCTCAATAAAATCGTTACTAGAATTCCCTAAGATATAAACTAAGCAACAGTGTATGGGCTCCGCAACTTCGGAACTTACGCGATTGTTACCACTCCCAATAAGTTTTGTATTTCTTGTTTTCTTTTGCATCTCATTATAACTTGGAATCTAGCAACCCGTAATTGATTAGAATAGATTATGGTGTATAGCTTTAAGATTTTGATACGTTACGCTATTTCATCTCTGATGAACGGATCATTTGATAATTTAAGTATACTATATCTGTAATTACGCTCATCAGTTTCTACCATCATCTGTAAATACGCTCATCAGAAATTTTGTCTTGTGTTGTTCAAAATAAATGGATACGAAAGCAAAGTTACGAGTTACAACAGATTTTTTTTGTATCATTTAATTTTATGCTTTTATTTTACTCGAATTCCTCTCTTATAAAGTGTCGAATGCATCTTTTTCTCTAGTATATCACTAGATTATCATTTCTATAAACTAGAGTTTATTCAAACAAAAATCAAATAACTAAATCCAAGAGCATTATGATTTTTCTCGTTTGCTACATGCTTATAGGTCAGCTTGTAAACCTTAATTTATTTATTTTTTTACAAATTTCGTATTATCGTGTTAAACTTGTGTAAAAATTGTTTTGGCTCAAAACTGTTTTAAACTTAATTTTTATTAGTGACAATATAACTAATTTGAATGAAAGTGATCCACAATTAAATGACATATTACTTCATTTTATTACAATAGTAATTACTTTGAAACTTTATTTTTGCAACTTTTAACTAAAATCAATAAACAGATGGAAGTTGGAGCATAAAAGGGGGAATCTCCAAACCTGCATTGTCTAAAGATCCCTACCGGGTTTAATCAGGCCCTCTGTCTCCTATTATTATACCACTTTGAAGTTTTATTTTTTATTTATTTTTTCTTTCAGATTGAGTGGCATTGGAAATATTTTTCCAAACTCGCAAACATATTCAAAACTATTATAGCAACAGAGTTAAATTATCCTCTTTTATTTCTTCAAATAACCACAAAAATTAATGAATTATTATTAAGAAGTCATTACTATAACTTTCGGCAAATGAATACCAATGAGGAGGTTTTAGAAAACAACTTGTAAAGTTATCCTTTATTTAAAAAATCTCGTTATCTGTAAAAGAGCAATTCATTTTTTCTCTATATTCTCTACCGACTATTAATTTTAATATACGGCAAATACTTGTTGAATATTGAATTTTTTTCTGTATTATAAATTTGTTTCGGGTCAACTTTCGAAGCGTCATCTGAATTGTTTCAATGTTGTAAGAAACGCAGACGAAGTAGGTAGTACAATTCCAAAAGAAGGAGAAAAAAAAAATTAGCGATTTATCTGTAAAGGACTGTATCGCCTGGTTTAGTAAGCTGTTTATTGATTTGCAAATAATCCTCTTTGAGGGTTAGACATCAGATTTGAAAACTTATATGGTTTTTTAAAAATTAATTTAAAATAAACCATTGTTCATAAATCCTTTAATACTTATCACTGTTCATCTATGTTTACATTCATATTTTCTGTGGGATCTGTATTATAAGAACATTACATACATTCAGCAGCTCAATAAAAAACTTAATAGTAAATTTGTTTTCAAAAAGCATGATTTTTTCAATAAAATATCCCTGAGACAAGAAAAGAAATTGTAAATATTTAATCTTTAAGGATATTGATCGCAGAAGTCTAACTATAAAGCACCGATACAAAAGCATAAACTAAAATATTCATCTTGTATACCAGAAAGTTTTTGGTGATGCCTTAAAAAATGCATTTAAAAACTTTGTTTTTAAAAGTTCATGCTTGGGTAATGTTTTATTCTTGAAACGTTATCATCAGCTTAATAAATTGGGAAATATTCATTTTGATTGTGATTATTGTATTTATTCTTTTCAGATACGAAATGGAACGATCAATTTTTAAGCAGTAGCATTCGGTGAAACCTGTCTGATAGTAAGAAAATGGAAATTATGGTTTAAGATTTCTTGATTTTTATAAGAGTTTGTTATGTTTACGTGAATACTCTGTTCTTTTCATAAATTAGAAATTTAAAAATTTGTAAAGGAAATATTCTAATGTTCTTTTATATTCTACTTTATTTAATTTGTGATATTGAGTATTTTTTAATTTGTATGGAAGGTGCATTTTGATTTGTACTTCAAATTTCCAGCTAAAAATCTACTTTTTGATTAATTTCGAAACTGATTCTATTATGTGATTAATGTATTATTGTTTAATAAACCACTGAAATTTTAATGAAGTTTCATTAGTTCATCTCAAACCCAAGTGACCGGAAATTTTTCCGAGTTGAAATACTTGCACAAAACTCGCATCCCATGTGAAAAGTATAAATAGCAAATGGTTTGGAACATAATTTTATAGAAAGAAAAATGAACTGTCAAAATATCAAACGTTCTTTGTTATTTAACTCGTTTTACAGAACTCGTCCAATGCAGCTATTTAACTCAAGGATGCTGCAACTTAAGTCGGTTAAACCTAAAACGGAAGTACAAATCTTTTGTTGCTTGAGACATGTATCATTTTTTATTTTGTTTGATCACTTCCTGGGTTTTTTATTACACAATTTTAAGCTAAGTATCGTTTTCTGTTTTTATTATAATCGTCCATATTCGATAAAAATTTACTATGAGTATAATTTAAACCTTACTGTAGCTTTTGGAATAATCTGTTTTATTGTATTTAGTAAATTACTGTAATTTTACAATTTAGTTGAGAAGCGGATACCGTTTAATGTTGTAAAGTTTAAATTTTCATTCACTTTATCAAAATATTTTGACACAAATCCGATATATTTATTAACTGTTTAGAGTGATCATTATATCTTTTAATATTAACAGTTTTGAAGTAGATAGTTAACCTATCCTTTTTCAATCAATATTAACAATTGATATTGTTGGAATTTCTTGCCCTCGTTGTAAGAGAAAACTCTGAAATATACCTCAACCATCGCATTCTTTTCTTTTTTGTTTGAACTAGAACAATCTAGATTGGTTTGAATGGTAAGCTAAACTACAAGATATGGCTTGAGATCTATCGAAAAACAAAAACTTGAAATCACTTGTTATTTAATTATTATAGCAAGAGACTTTAAACAGATATGAGTCAGACAAAGTAACGTTCTTAAATATAAAAATTCAACTAAAGAGTCCGCTACGTTGCGTCTCATAAGAAAATTTCACTATATATTTGTTCTTTATAAAATCTTAAAAATTCATGCGATTTTTGTGATCAATATAAAATAATAAACGTTAATTTCTAAAAGCGTGAGAGTGTCGAAGAAAAACCTCCAACGAAAGTCAGAATGAATTGAGCATTTGATATTTTGAAACCCAGTGTGCAGTAGTGTTAAAAAATATTTAAAATGCATATGAGTATTAATAAATGGACGGAATAATTGTCTCTAAGCAACAATCATAGAATATTTTGACAATTTTTTTATTATAGATAGCTCAGAAAAGAAGGATTCTTTCTTTGATCGGATAAAATATTGATTTCATCCAATTCGGTTATCATTCTTTCAATGTAATTAAAATTCTTCACTTCCGAAATATGACATCTACTGTATGCACATCATCATAGTGAAAAGTATTTGTTTAAAAGAACATCCTGTATGCCGTTAGCTTAAAAACTTCTGCATCTTTACAATATTTACTTCCTATAACACGGATTGCAATTAGAAACTTGAAAAGTGTTTGCGTATCGGATTCCGTTGACGGTATTAGTTATATTCGGATCATGAGGTTATATATATATATATATATATATATAATATAATACTTTATAAGTTAGTGCAAAATGTAATATTGATAGGTATTGAAATAGATAAACATAATTGCATACAATACGACATTTAGTAACATTCAGATGGCATGTAGTTGCATTTTTCATTAGACTGTGACGTTACATGCATTGATTTTACTTCGTCATTCATCTATCGTTATTGCGTTCGTATGCAGTGAAAATTCGAAAAATATTTTTCTCCATTTGTCATCTAATTTTAGTTTACAACTAGAAATCATTCCTTTTAAAACTGAAATTTGGGGCGAGACTTGCTCAAAAAATATAAGAATTTTATTCATGTCTGTTGTAAATATATATATATATTAGGAAATTTTGTTTAAAAATTTATATTTTTGGTGCTTTGGTCTTCATTTTTTTACAAATGTGATGCCTTTCAAGGAGTTAAAATAAAACTATGTGAATGAAATAGCACTATCGTCAAAAATGTGCAACTCTCTTTTTTAAATATTACCTTACTTCGGCTATTGACTATTTAAGCATATCAGAGGTCAAAACGACAGCCGTTTGTTAAGTTCTTCTAGTCATCATTGATACTTTTTACTCGTACTTTATCCCTTTGACATTCGATGATCCAGATAAGTGTATCAAATTATTTTATTTTTAAATCAATAAATTTTAAGCCGTCTGTAGCCTTATTCCTGAAAATTGATATTGTTTGAAATACTTAAATCTAATTATTCGACTGTTAAACCAACTAAAATAACACATTCTGAAAAGTATTCTCAATCGAATAGTAAATTCTTTCGTCAAGTGGTAAAAAATGGCTTCTCGTAGGTCCTTTAAAAGTAATTGTTACGTGTAGAAAGTAGTAAAGAATTAAGACCTCTACTTTAACAGTGCAAAAAATATGCAAACAAATATTTTTCCAAATTTTACAAGTTACGTTAAGTTAGCCAAACTTCAAGCATGACCTTCTCAGAAGCAATGCCTCTCCTTCGATTACATCTTACCCCACAAACCGTATAAGTCAGAAATGTCCAACTTTTCTATCATTTTCATGTTAATGAATAATTCAAAGATTTTTCTCTTTGTACTTCTATCTGTAAATGTTCTGCAATTTTGACAAAGTCAAATTTTTACTATTACCCATCAAGTGAATCGCTTATTTTAGAAAGAGAGCAAATTTCATCTTAGATAAATGCGCAATGCTGAATAATTTACAGTAAATAAAAGGAAAGAATGAATTTTAATGAAAGCTCAAATAAGATTTAAAATGGTGTCTTGTAATACTCCTGTTTTGAAATATGCAAGTAAACTCCATAATAAAGCACTTAGGCAACATGTACACACTGATCTCAGCTTGCTGACTTAGGAAAATCACTCGCTAATCAAACTTTTTTATACTTAAAGTGTTATGCCCAGTAGTCGTATTAAAGTGTAACATCATATATTATATTATATTATATAATTTGAATTTGGCGCGAGTATCAGCCAAGTCAGTGCAATCTACGATTGTTATATTCTAATACATTGCAAAATTATTGACAAAATTAAGCATGTAACAGAAAAAGTAGCACACACGGCAAATTTTAAATTCTTTGAGGCTCAAGTTGAGATATGCTACAAACATTAAAGTGAGGTACAGCTTTTGAGACAGTTGGTAGCTTTGCCTTGTTTCAAAGAAACGAAAAGTCGAGTAATGTAGTGTTCAGTTATTGTAATGCGTTTATTTTTTAATTCGACAAAAACAAGAATTCGATACCGTCAGCAGCAACTTTCTGAGCAATTAATTGTGCACCGAAAAATTGAATAGAGGATAAGGGTTAAAGAAAGTTGTAAACAAATATACTTGCACACAGTTTGGGTTTGATATGAGTTTCGAAATATTTTAAATAATGTATGCTTACTATAGTATCCTTAGTCGTACACAAATATTGTATAATGATCAATATGCGCAATATTGTTTAATATGATATAATATCGCACAATAATGTACAATATTATGCTACAATATGTGCTACCTGGGACGTTTGTATTTGAGTTTGAATATTCAGTAAACAACTACAAAAAATCGCATCTAAAATTTATAAAAGGACTTACTATCTATGCAACCTTGCGTTTTTAAACTGCTTTTTAAATATGTATCAAATTAGCTTTTTAACACATGCACTTGAATGCTACATTTATGACATCAGGATATTTGAGTTTGAATACTTGAAAAGGAAACGAAGAGACATCTTGGTAAAAGTGTTATTAGATTTCATTTGGGGAGGGAAGGGAGAGAGAAAAATTTATAAGTCAACCTTAGATAATGCATATGTAGAATAAAATCCAGAATTAAGATTCTTTTCGGAAGATTTCTCAAAGTATCGAAATTCGAAAAAAAGAGGAAAAGGTGTCAAGAGTTTTCATGACGGAATCTTTCTTGAATCATCTTTTCAATAAAGTAATGTCAAGTATTCTTAAATATAAGTGTACTTGGTAGAAACACACAAACTACTCTTGAAGTCGGTTATTCGTCCATTAATATATATTTTAAATAATTGATAAAATTAAAAAAAAACATTCTTCAAGCCACAAATACTTCCTTGAATTCGGCAAGTTTTATTTCATGTTTTCCAATTGCCAGGTGAATTTCAAATCAAATCAATGAGTCACTATTCTCAAAAAGCGTCCATTTGAGAGGGAAATTTCAAAAGTATAACTTCACTGCTCATTCTATGTTTGGAAAATCCTTAACCAAGTTCGCCAGGCAGGATCACTAAATAAAATATCTAATGGACCGGTTTTGAAATTTCAATTTGTACGGATTCCTCTACATGTCATCAAGGATTTTTTGTCTTTTACTTAGCTATTCAAGAGATATTATAACTAAACAAAGTCGCCAAATTCACCTACAGGACCAATTTCACCAGTTTTCGTTGCCAATTGATCTGGCCATTTAGCAAAAGTAGAGCCAAGAAGAATATTTTAATATTAAGCAGTCATAATTTAAAATAATTTCCTTTATTTTGAGAAATGTATTACATCAAAATTCTTTGAATTTATTAATGCCCTTAATATGGTAGACAGAGATGCCTGATTAATAAGATTTATTCATATCAACTCCTTTTAATTAACTACATCTTATTAATACAGAAGCATTTTAAAATAATAGCTGCTATAATACAAGTAAAAGTTGCGCAATATAGATAAAGCATTCTCATTGGCTGGCTATATTTCAAAGCGAATCGTCAAGCTACATTTTTTGTTAGAAACTGTCATGCAGGTGAAAATTAGTGAAGGCTAATTTTCACCGTTGTTAGGACTAAAACGTGACAAAAATCAAAATCTTGCAAAATGGAGGAACAGATAACCACTGATGAGGAATTGAGAGATCATAAGCATTCATATGAAGTAAAATGAAAAAAAAAAAACAATTTTTTTATTCACTTTCTTTCCTAAATGGAGGACAGAAAGTAATCCTTGATGACATATCCATAAATCCTGAACTTTTATAAAAGTCTAAAATTATTGAAATTGTTTCGGGGGGTTGGATGGCAAATTCTGTTGAAGGATATAAAATGCATTACAAAGTTTGGTTTTTCGTTTTCTCTCAAAAATAGAAACAGAAGGAAGGCAGTAAGCCCTTGAGGACTTGTATAGACATCAAGAGCTGTATATAAAACAAATGCTAACGAAATCGGACAAGTGGTTTTGGCTAAACGAGTGGTTTCTTATTATTTTAAATTTTTAGATATTTTATAATTAGATTTGGATTTTTATATACAGTATATTTATATAGAATTGTTTTATTTGAAAGACCTGAATAAATCATTATTGATGTTTACATCTAATGGTTGATTTTTTCCAAAAACCCAAATGTGATTTTTTAGATAAAAAAAATTAATCAAAAATGGAAATAAAAAATTGTTTGTCTCCAATAGCGTATTTTCTACGCATTTACATTTTAGAAGATAAAAGCCTTGGAGAAAGTCAAAATGTGAAGATTCAAGCGAAAAACGAAATTCAAATTTCTGAATTGATCTAAAATATTCTGTAATTTTTTTGATTTTTTAAAACTCACTTTATTATTATTTATTTAATATAAGATGCATTTCTATTTCCCTTGTACTGCTACTAGGTTGTAATTTAAATACAGCAATGAGTATGCAGTCTGTGTTTTTATTTCTCCTATTTCGTACACGAATTATATAAAGAAAAATTATTTTAATTGACAAAAAATTTGATCTGGAGGTTTTGTTGAATGTCCATAATTTGAGCCTCCACTCCCTAGTCTCCAAATTAAACCCTTTTAGTAATTATATCTGTCTGCTCTCCTCACGTGCCGAGAAACTTGTTAAAAATTTAATAAATTAGACATGAAAATTGGCATACGGTTTTATCATCTAACTTGTAAATTTAAGACAAACTTTAGATTAAATCCGTCAAAATATCGGCTGCCTTTCAGCTTATCTGTTCGTGAATGCAAACGTGATAACTGAAGAAAGCAATAAATTACAAAAATAAAATTCGATATGCGATTTTGACACCAAGCATGTAAATATGTATCACATTTTGGATGTAGAAAAGGTATACAAAATAAATATTTTATTTTCTTACATTTGTATTTTATGAAACTTCAGGCAAAACGAGCCATATTGTGCGAGTATACGCGAAAGTAGAAGGGGAGGAGGGAGGGAAATACTCCTAATGATTGCAATTCATTGCTATCAAAATTAATCGAGGGTTGGAACGTTGAAAATTATTTTAATTTATATCCTCTATATATTTTAAAGCTTAAGAATGAAATAGTGTGAAAAAGGAAAGCTTGAAAACTGTGAATAATAAACTTTATTTTTTACTAACGGCCTTTGGCAAACATCTGATTCATCGTGAATATTAGTTCTTGTAGCGTCGTGTGCCGGGCTACTGGCGAGTTGTGCTGAAAACAAACTCAGGTCTTTGAGAAATAAAAATCCATTTATTTCCAGCTATAATACATATATATTTCGCACAGGTACACCTTCTTGTTTAATTATTGTACAAACACATAGGTAATTCAGTTCAGAGTTCCAGTAAGGGAATGTGCTGTGTTTAAGATAAGTAAGGAATCTCTCTGAGAGGTGAAGATATATGACGGAGTGCTTGAAACTCCCACAAGATTCATCCCAGGGTTCGGGATTATCCGCTCGTCGATTAACCTGCTGGGATTTCCGGAAACTTAAAGTGATGAACTGGCAGAAGGAGCAACTCAGAAGACAAGCTGTTCAGCTAACTGGAGGTCTCCCAAAGCTCGGATGAGCTTTCACACTTCAGACGGGACGCACGGTGGTCCAAAATATCCGATGAACTTCACGTGGGCTCAGCTACAGGGCGCTTCTGCCTGCTTACACTTTAAATTCTCTCCTGAGAATGTTACACAGAAATCCAAGCTGAATTCTAGTTCCAATTACTAGCTCTCGCTTCGTCAGTCAGCTTCCTTCCTCTTTCATCTCTTTCGCCCCCTTTTTATTTGCGTCTCATGGGCCGGTCTTCGGTGACAAATGACCATTCAGGATAGTTCCTAACTTTCGTTGGATCATCTGACCTAAGTTATCTTTCCAATCACATGAGAGGGGAAAGAGTCGATTAGCAAAGAGATGGGTGGTCTCCCTCTTTGCTGGTGCATTCTTCTTAAGAAGAAAAAAATGCCATCTGCTGCCGATCCCCATTGTGCCGGTTTGAAAGGCGGGCGTCTCTAATCTATTGACAGGGACACATCTGATTCCTTCCCCCGATGTTTGTGCCGAACACATGTCCATTTCATTGGAGACTGCCTAAATCGCACAGACACATCTGGACTTAGCCTGACCGCTGTACTTCGCTTTGAGTACCAGATGTCTGCATTCTTTGCATTTTACTAATTTCTCAGCTATAGGTATCTTCACCAATTATAAAGGGTTATTTTCCCATGGGAACTTAGTTCATTATATTCCTACTTGTTGCTTATCTGAAGTCATCACAACATAATTTACATTAACTGTCTTAGGCGTTTGTTGATATTCACGATTCCCTTAGAGATAATCTTCAAGCATCAAATTTATACAAACATTAAAACCGTATTGTTTCAATAGTTTTACACTTCTTCTATTTATTGTAAACTGAAGATGTCATGGAACATGGACATGCCAATTTCATGGCATCCTAGTTCCATTAGAAACTTAAATGTCTTGTTAGTCTTAGATGCTTCAAAAGGCACATAGAATATTCTGAAAATGTAATTTTACTTCATGATTTCTCATGCTAATTGTTCGAATTAGGAATAAATCCTTCTTCCTGAGCTATCGAAAATTTAAGAAAATCCCCTGATTTAATGTTTAGTTCATAACGGTTTGTAACAACGTAAACGGTTTTGAATTTCACGGCTAAAATTACATATATATATATATATATATTGAATAGGTACAAAAAACAATTTTTTAAATTTCCAAAATTCTGAAGGAAAAAATGCACGCAAATCGTTACTGTTAAAAAAAACTTTTCGAAGCTTTAAAATAGTGAAAAATCAGTTTTGTAGGAAGTAATAATATTTTTAGGAGTTATCAAATATAAGGCCAACATCTTGCTTAATTAATTAAAATTTCAGAAAAATTGCCCCTAACTGCACATTCCCACCCTCTTAAGAATATAATGCTAAAATATGATACATTTTTTAAAACATAAACTGTCTGTCCTTACATCGAGACACAAGTGTCTGAATAAATTTTTTTGTTGCAAAAGTTTTACTTGCAAAGAGAAATATTTCGCATTAAATTATTCGAATTCTGGGCGAGTAAATTTACAATATCTAGTTATATATACACTGAAGTGACAAAAGTCATGGGATAGCAATATGCAAATATACAGATGGCAGTAGTATCGCAGCGAAAAAGTATAAATGCGCAGTTCGTTTTCCAGAGCTTTCATTTGTGTTCAAGTTATTCATGTGAAAAGGTTTTTCGTGATTTATGGCGGCACGACGAGAATGAACAGATTTTGATCGTGGAATGTTAGTTGGAGCTAGACGCATGGGTCATTCCATTGCGGATATCGTTAGTTAATTCAACATTCCAAGATCCACAGTATCAAGAGTGTGCCGAGAGTATGAAATTTCAGGCATCCCATCCCATCATGGACAGCGCAGTGGGCGACCACCTGCACTTAACGACCGAGACCACCGACGTCTGTGTAGAATGGTCAATGTTAATAGACACGCAACACTTCGTCAAATAACTGCAGGAATCAATGTGAGACGTACGAGGGACGTGTCCGATAGGACTGTGCGGCGAAATTTGTCTTCCTTGGGCTAAGACAGCAGAAGACCGACTTGAGTGTCTTTACTGACAGCACGACATCGCCTGAAGCTACTCTCCTGGGCTCGTGAGCATATCGACTGGTCCCTAGACCAGTGGAAAACCGTGGCGTGGTCAGATGAGTCACGATTTCAGTTGTTACGAGCTGATGGTAGAGTTCGAGTGTGGCGCAGACCCCACGAAGCCATGGACCCAAACTGTCAGCAAGGCACTGCTCAAGCTGGTGGTGGCTGCATAATGGTGTGGGCTGTTTTTACATGGCATGGACTCGGTCCTCTGGTGCAACTGAACCGATCATTGACTGGAAATGGTTATGTTCAACTGCTTGCAGATCACTTGCAGCCATTCATGGACTTCACGTACCCACACAACGATGAGATTTTTATGGATGACAATGCGCCATGTCACCGGGCCAGAACTGTTCGCGATTGGTTTGAAGAACATTGCGGACAATTCCAGTGCATGATCTGGCCACCTAGATGGCCCGAAATGAATCCCATCGAGCATTTATGGGACATCATCGAAAGGTCCGTTCGTGCCCAAACTCCTGCACCATCCACACTTTCACAATTATGGACGTCTATACAGACAGCATGGCTCAATATTCCTGCAGAGGACTTCCAACGACTTGTGGACTCCATGACACGTCGAGTTGTTGCACTTCGCCGGGCAAAAAGACGACCGACACGATATTAACAGTCATCCCATGACTTTTGTCACTTCAGTGTATTGACAAATCTTCAAGCAAACTTGTTTTGATTTATTCTTATTAGCATATAAAGTGTAAAGTAATTTTATCGTGCAGCAAATGCTGTATATTAATGTGAAACGATTGTAAAAATATGGGAAAGTATTGGATTTAAATGGGAAGATTTATTTTCAGAAATTTAGGTACCTAGACAATTCTGTGAACGAAATATGATTACTATTGTTTTAACATTTGAGAAAGTTTCCTGTTATTTCCTTCTAAAAATAATTAATATCTAGACGTCAACACTTGTGCTTTCTTCAGATAATCATAGGTGGACGAGACTTGGTTTCAATGGCTGTGATCTTAATAGGGATGACGAATATTTTAGAAACGGTTATTACGTAAGCAATATCAAAAAGTCACAAATCTCAGTGACCAATACTTTTCAAAAATGGGTGTGATTCAAATCACTGACACGTTCTTATTGGTTGATATTTCGATTTCAGGTCTTGAATCACGATAGAAAGTAACAATCGATACGATCTGTCCAATGGACGCTCTCGAAGCAGATGTCAATCATGCATTTGAAAAGTCCCTTACCCACAGATGCGCTTTCCAGGAACAGACCCCCCCACACACACACACAAATAGTTGGGGCAGGTGGCCGGTAATGATGCTCTTTCCAGGAACAGACCTCCCACAAATAGTTGTTGCGGGCGGAGGACCTTTGATCACACGCAGAGAGCTTCCTATTTTACCAAGAGTCTACTCTCCCCATCGCTGGAAGCTATACGCGGCTTGACTAATCTTACGAAAACTAGATTTCTTCCTCATGTATCTTCACAGAAAAATATTAATTTGTATTTTAAAACCAGTTTGTGCCGATATTCAATACTTCAAACAAACTTCACATGGATTTATATCCATTCTTAACTGGATATAAATACCATAATTACTAAGTTTCCACGATTGAAACGATTTGATATTAGCATAATTAAATTTTCTGTTTCTGGGCAGCACGAGAATTCCGCTGCTCTGAAGGATTTTCCAGTTTTTAAAGGCAGAATTATGGTTTATTTTAAAGCTATTTTAAAAATAAAAGAAAAGCTTTAAATTAATTGCCAATGATAAATATCTCTTCATTGGTTTATAAAAATATTTTCGGAAAGATGCACAAAAATTCATGCAAATTTAGATATTTATTTTAAAATTTAATAGAGAATGTAAAGGCTTGCATCAAGTATATATCAATAAATTTGTGTAGATATCATAAATATTATGGTTGGCAATGGGATAAAGAAATAATTCGCGCATTTAATAATTCAATAATTCGATGTGCGTATTAGATACGACAATGTTTGAAAAGGTGTTAAAAAATAGAATGGAAATTTCTGAAAGTAAAGGAAGATAAATTGCTGAAGGACACCAGTCTTTCGATTATAAGTCATGCATACACTATATTCTATTGTCTACATATTATTTTTAGTGAACTTATATTTTATCTTTATAGAGAAAGTTTTAATAATAAAAGAAATGCATGGAAACTATTTTTAAAAATCATAAATTTCCTTAATTATAAAATATTGGTTATCAAAACTAAAATACCTTCAAATCAACATTCTTATACATTCAAATATTTGCATTATTAAGAAATATACTGCATTTTTAAGAAATCTCTTTTGCGTAATTTTTAGCCGTGTTTCATAGAACACGTTTTAAAAGATCGGTATTGTGTAGGAAAGATATAGATAAATTCGTGTTTGTGTCTCTCAAAAACTATATACTTTTACAAATTAAAAATAATAATATTTTGTGCAAATGGAATGGCTCGAAATTTTATATTCTAAACTTATAGCCGATAAAAATGTCTTAAAAATATTTTATAAGGATAATAAAATTTATAATGTTATGATTTAAAATGAAACAGTTTATACCGATTTAAAAGAAAATTGTATACCTGGTATATCATTACAGAGCCAAACATGAGATTTGCTGAATATTTTTTTAATGATAATTGTGTTTCTAAATAAGAGAAAAGGGAGAAATAATTTGCCTGAAGTTTATTAATATCTTCTCAACGCGAAATTAATAATACTGGACATTGTTACCTAAAAAAAGGGAAGTTAATCGATTTTGTTGGGTCCGAAATCCTAACTATTATGATTCTAAATTTTAACTACTGTCAATTCTTTAACTACTATAGATAAGACTATTTCATTCTGAGAATTTGTTATTTATTGAGAGCATTTGGAAAAAATTAAGAAATTTAGCGCAAAAATTGCAAAGTTTTCTCAAGTATTAAACAAACATATATATACATGAATCAAAAATACTAATTTAAATACGTGGTGCCTTTTGTTCGGGCACTCATGTATGTGTGTGTAATTCTCAGCTCTCTTATGAGTACAAACATTTCTGCACTAAATTATTATTTGTTAAGAAATTGTTTTGAAGGAAGACTAAAATTAATTTTTAAATTAAATAAACTTCATTTTTGGAGAGCTGATGCCTTCTTAAATGATATAGACGAAAATAAGAAATTTTAAATCAATTTTCTTCAAAACATATCAATTTTTTCTATAAGAATTAAGATTTAAAATGTGAAGGCATTAAAAAAGTATTATTTAATCTTTAGGTTGCGGGAACCGAAATTCGGAAAAGTTACTTTGGGTGCGGGCATTCAGTGAAGAAAGATAACAACTGCTTTCCCCTCCCCCGTGGTGTTAATTGGTCATTTGTCCTCTCCGGTTTAACCAGGTTGTTTTTTTGCGGTTTTACTGCTTATGGCCCCCTAGAAAAAGCTTTTTATCGCAGTTTCTTTTCTTTTTCTTTTTCTGGAACATTTGTTTACTAATGATCTATTCTCACAAAGCGAAAATACGACGCGATAAGCATCAGTGACGCTGTTTCCTGGTGGCAGGAACTAATTTTCCTCTATTGTCCAGAAGGGAAAAACAATATCTTTACTAAATTTGTGACACTTAAATGTAGTAAATAATGTACCAAGTATCAAACTATGTTGGAAATGGAAAAATTTAATTTAAAAAGAATCTTTTTTCAGAGCAATGGATAAATATATTACGTCATCCATTCTTTAAAATTATATTTAAAACAGACATTTAAAAAAAAGTTGTTATATATATTTTTTCAAATTATTTTTTAAAGAATACAAAAAGTAGATAAAATGAATATATAATTAGTTATGCTTAGAATAATCCATTTATCTAATGATTATTTCTAATTCTATACAAGAAAGGAATGATTTCTTTTACAACGATCTTTGAAATCACATCCATTGAACTATGTATTTTTTATGAGAAAGATTTACATGAAACCTTTTTTTTGTTCAAAATATGTTTCACAAAAATGAATATAAGATCTCTTTATTGTATAATGCGTAAAAAATAACCAACTTTAAAAAAATTGTTAATATAAAATTAATCATCCCCCAGTTAATGCACCATGAAACCTCATGATAAACACTAAACAATGCTTCGTTGTCAAAAACAGCAAAAAATGAGATTGAATTATCAAAAACTGCAATTTGAAATTTAAGTAAATTAATCGCAATATTGTGTAGATATTTCAATAATGTTAATTTTACCTTGGACCACTGAAAAATGTATTGAATAAAAATGTATTCATAATTCTTAAAAATTAATACTCGATAGTCTTAATTTTTAATGAATGTGACAAAAAGACATTGAAGGAGTCAGTCGATTTCAATTTTATGTAAAATCTTAAATTATAGTAATGTAAAATCTTAAAGTTGGCTATAGGCAAATGTGTTGTAAGTGGAAGAGGAGTACAAAGAATAGTGTTCTTTCAACCTAAAATCGCAAATTGTTACAACTCCCAGTATTGACAATATACTATCTCAAAACGGCCTGAGTCGACAGCTCTGAAAGAAAAGAAGGGTATCGGGTGATCCCCCACCCTCCAAGGGGAGGAAAGGAACTCTTAGAAACACAAAGCATTCTTCCCTTGTGTCCTCAGGGTTCCGTCTCCTTAACGGGAATAAAGATAAAAGGAGAATTCTGTGAAGGGATTGAAAAGTGACCCAACTGGTATTCCTGGAATAATCGTAACACTGAATTGCATATCACTGAAATCTATCAGAGCAGTGACTTCTCACTTTCCGATAATTTTCACTGTAAAGTTATTAGTCACCCCTCCCCCTCAATTATAGCGACCTTGACTTCCCAATATTTGCATTGGACCATCTGCTATTCTATGATCATTGTGAAATGAGTAGTAGCGTGACCTCCGAGAGAAGGCCTTGTGGCTTTCAAGTTCATTTACTTCACTAGCGCCATCTATTGGTAGAATTTAGAAATAAAATAAAAAGATTAAAGAAATGACATTTAATTTTAATTCAATTTTTTAAGAAAATTCTTTACTCTAATAAATAAATGAAATAAATAATATTTAAAAAGAATTTAAAAAATAAGCTAAAATAGATAAATTAATTTGACCACTTGTTTCTTACGTTAGTAAATTAAGTATTAATTATAATTAATAAATTTTAAATTTAATTATAATTAATAATTTTAATTAATAATATGATTGAAATAACAGATATTTGGAACAAATATTTAAAAATAGCAATAGCAAAATTATTTGTTACTCAAAAAAAGGTGGATTATGCATCTGTAGATCTTAATATTGTGTGATATTGTGGCGGTACTGAAGTCAAACAAACTTGTAATATATTGAATTACAAGTTGACGAAAGTCTCTTAATCGTTTTGCATGTGAAAAAGAAAGACAAAACTGAAGAAATAAGTTATATTTTCTGGATTACAAAGAACATTTTCAATTATAAATTGACTCTTCCTTAATATAATACAAAATACGTCATTCCGAAGTTCAATATCAGCTGGAGGCAACCCTAGTAGCACACAAATATTGTAAAATATTGATTAATATTCGCAATATTATTTAATATTGTAGAATATCGTTTAACATCATATAATATCGCACACTATTGTACAATATTATGCAACAGCATGTGCTACCTGGGAAAGGAGAGTAGATAATTACTTTTGAACTAAAAATATCATTACAACGGACCAGATCGTTCTTATTTGAAATCACATCAAGGAAAAAATTATATATTTTATTATTTAAAGTTTACTTTGATGGCCAGTTCCCAAAGTTATTAGGAAAAAAAAGGGCCAGATTCCGAAGTGGTCTTCAAATTTAGTGAATTTTTAAATTGATAAAGGAAATGCCTTTAAAATTCAAAATGTAATAACTTTCATCTAAAATATTAATCTAAGTGCGTATTTGCTATACGCACTTAGATGAATGATTACACACTTAGGTTAGAATCGTCAAAAATCTTGTGAGGATAAATAAAGGTTTTTTCAATTTTTAAAATTAATTTTATTAGTATTTAAACACAAATTGATTGATATTAAATAAATAGTATTTGGAATTTAAAGAAATGTTCAAAGATATCAGGGTAGTACGTGCTTGGGTAGCTTTTGCGTAACAGAACAAAGTGCTTTTTATTATTCTTTCGATACTTTCACGGTATTGTATAGCATTCAAAATGTTAATTGATTATTTTACTCAATATTATGAAAATATTATGAAATATTTTATGTTAATAGGATATGTGCAATTACAAAGATTTAAATCACATTTTAACGATTTTGTTCAGAATAGCGTCAAACAGCAGCAATCGTATTATATAAAATTTATATTTTCACTACCAAAAAACCCATAGCTTATAAACCATTATTGTTATTTGATTATTTTAAGAAACATTAAGGCAGGGATTATTGTATTTTGCTTTTATTCTAAAAAAATGTTGCAAAAAAAATTGGATCAGTGATAAGTAACAAGAGCCCCCTAACGGTAAGTCTTTGATTTAAAATCATTCAAAATAATAATACCCATGTAAAGACTGAAAGTGGATATGTATCATCGACTGAACTGAAAACACAACAAAGGGCAAAACTGAAACATCGACTAATCGACTTGCATGTCGTCCGAGGATCTGAATGTTTTCTATTAAAACAAAATTAAATAAATGGCATCTGCGATAGTTTCTAGGCTTGTCATGTAAGACTAAATTTTGTTTTATCTTTTTATATTTTATTGCATTGAAATTTCAGATCTATTGTTGACATTTTTTAAATTGTTTATATGTGCGGTTAGAATTTTCGATTGTTTATGTTTTTTAGCTCGTTCAGTCATGATGTTTTCAAAGGCTCTAATTAACCTTTCATGCTAAACGTTCATAAGAATATTAGTTAAATAATTTTCTTATATGTAGCAGTAGCTATATTGATTTGTGTAGGTAATATAAATCCGTACCTGGGAATGCGTATTGATTTAAAAAAAAAGAGTATAAATTTAGTTTTTAGAAGTAATAATATGAATTCGTTTAAAAATTATTATTTATACATTTAATTTAAAATATTGTATTTAGAAATATGCGATTGTCATTACTGATGGTAAATTGATTTGAATTGAGTATTGTTGAAAAAAATTGTCGTAAGTTTCTGCGCAGTAGCCACAGTGGATTAAATTTTTATTACCTGCTATATATCCATGCCAATAACTTATTGTTGTGCAAGCAATTTAGAAATTACTGCATTCCACCCTAAGGTATTTGCATCAAAGCATTTAGAGGTTGAATACTTCAAGGCTTCTGAAACATGACTATCATTAGATGTTACTATTAATAGCATTTTATATTTTGACCAGGTTTTTATTGGATATGTAATGTTTGCCTATTCATTTGATGGTTTTCATAATTCAATTACATTCTTTAACTTTTCAGTGGCATATAAGTTTTTAAATAATTATTTTTTACAGATTTGAAATTCTTGCAGAATTTTTGTTAATTTTTTTTTCTTGAAAGATATGAATTTTGTCCCACAGAGTTAACTTGCTACACAGTGACAATGTATCAATTAGTGATTAATAATAAAAATACTGATAAAATTTTGCTGCTATGTTCTTTAATTTTATTCTTTTTTTGAAAAAAAGATTTATGGATGAAATTATCTCCTCTGTCATTGTTATATATAGTTACATCTAATCTCAGCAGATACAATTATATATATATATATATATATATATATATATGCTAGAAGCAATACTTATAAGAATTAAAAAATAAATGTTATTTAAAAAATATATTCAAAATGTAAAATTATGTAAAATTGATGACTTTTTAAAAAAAATCTAATGAAGAAAGAAAAAGAATGATAGGATTTTAAAAGAAAAGAAGTTTATTAATATTATACAGCTGTTGAGCTAATTATTGAAATAATACCACTAATACTACCTATATTAGTGAAATACTACCTATAATTCCACTAATACTACTGCCTATATTGGTGAAATAATTCCACTAATATAGGTAGTAGTTTGGAGTTATAAAATTCTTTTGTTTATATTTTCTGATTAATGAAGTTTTAATTATGTGATCTGCTAAATAATATTTTAACTGATAAAAGATTTCATATTCTGTAGTTTGTAGAATGAAAAAACAAAATATGTATACATTTTAATAACTTATTTCAAATTAAGGAAATATAAATAAGTATTTTGAGAAATGATTTTAAACTAAAATGTTTGCTTAGTAATTTTTCATCTGATTTCTTATTTTTGAGAACAGATCATATTTGTGTCCTGTCTATAAACAGATACATATTTATCTTAGTTTAGTGACATTCTTTTTATGTTTTTGTTTAGATTTTTTTAAAAAACTTTACATAGTTAAATATTTTAGTAAAGAATGTATTTATTTATTGAGTTTTAGTGTATTTTTTTATATTGTATAATTGAATTTGTTTAAATGTGTAAAAATTTATTTAAATAGAAATTATGCTTTTTTTATGGATGATAATTGCTTTTTCATTATTTAAAATTCTGCTTTTATTTACTGGTATTTGTTAAAATGTAGTTATTAGTTTTTGTTTTTTAAATTTTAGTTTGAATATAAATCTTGATGAATGGAAGGTTTTGATTCTAAGACTGTTTTAAAGAATTATTTTTATCCATTATCCTGATAAATGTGAAATTAACCTTTAATTCACTTGTTTAATAATTTAATATTTGATCTTACTGGATTAACGAATCTTTTTTTTTTGTTAGAAATATTGAGATTTTCAACCATTGGAGATCTTTCAAGTATACTAAAGATTCCTTATAGTAATGAATGTTATATTGTATAGAAACTATGCATTGTAAAATGATTAAACTGTTTTTTTTTTTTTTTTGGTTACAAATAATAGAAATCTAGGCTGTTTCTAATATGGAATAGGACTTATATTCAGCCAGCTACAATCCATTAAGCAAGACCAAGCATGCACTGAAACTGTACAATAGCAAGTGCTTGTTCCATAAAGACAAGCACTTGTTACTATCCACTCTTTTAGTGCATTTGTAATTTTACTGGAATCTCATAACTAGCTGAGTGTAAACCTACCTTGACTCGAAATTAGATTATGAAATCCTTATAATTTGCCAATAAATATAATGTATCTGAATTATTTCAGTAAAATTTTCCAAATAAATATGCTTAACTAAATTTATATAAACTTATCACTGACTCACTACTTCGTTACATGTCTTACTTATTTATACTTGTAGGGTCACTGATTTTTTTAAAGCTGTGAAATATATGTAACAACTAAAATATTTCTGTAGGTGGAAATAGCTTAAGTACCTCTCTCTGCTTTAAAATGACTAAGAATATAAAAATTGTATAACAACCATGGAAATGGATAGATCTAGAAAACTAGAACCGTATCTGTGATGTCATTTCTTTCATGTTTATTTGTATAGGAAGACTAGTTCTTTTGTTTGTTGTATTAATTATTATTATTATTTTGTTATGTATTGTTGGTATTCCTTTCTAGATCTGCTTTAAAAAGAACAACTTTTGCTACTTTTATATAATCAAAAAATTAAAAAAGGGGAAGAAAAATATCACTAAAAAATCTATAGAAAATTTGTTCTTTTGATACTGTCAACAGCTATTTCAAATTTTTAAAAGAAGATTAAAATTAAGTTATCAATATACTTTAACTTCATGGTTTGCATTTATACTACCTATTTATTATATTTATGGTTGCTGTGTTTATTAAAATATACTACTTGTTTTATAAGTAAATAGTACTAATCATTATTTTATTTATGCAATATTTGATTGTAATAACTTGGCTGATTTGAGTTGGTAATTTTTAAATTCTCATCAAAATTTTAAAGACTTTTTACCCCAAATTTAAACAATTATATGTTTGTATGTGAATATGAAATAGGAATTAATATTTTATTTCTCTTTTAATTTATATGGTAGCTAAGATGTTTTTGCTTGGATTAATGGCTTAATTTGAATCTCTACTTTTAAATTTATGAGTGATTATTACAGAAAATCATATTTGCATTTAAATTCCATTAATTAAATTTTAGCTAAGAACTTAAGTTTCAGTTGCTTCTTCCATATATTAAAAAGTTATTACTTCCTAACTGCAGCATTTTAGTTTTATGATTGTAAGTAAATGCAAGGTTGGAAGTAAGAGGCATGACATTTAATATGAGGAATATGATATGAATATTTTATTTCAATCTGGCATATGTACTAAAAATATAAATATTATTATTATTGAATTTGTTTTTTTAGTACATTGCAAATTTTATTTTTCAGTTTGATATTTGGTACCCTTTATCCGGCATATGCATCTTATAAAGCTGTTAAAACAAAAAATGTGAAAGAATATGTAAGTACTACTATAAATATATTTTAACATGTAAATTATGTCCTTGAAAGATTTAAATGATCTATTGACTTAGTTATTTGTTTTATTTTGGTATATATTAGTATTTTTCAGTACAAATTTTGTTGGGTAAAAAATGTAAGGATAAATAAAATCTCAAATAGAAATCCATAAAAAAAAATGATAATATAGTTGGGTATGAAAAACAATCAATGTACTTTGCTTCTCAAATTAAAGGTTCTGTGAAAGAACATATTGAATCTCTAATGAATTGGAAATGAAACAAAGTAAATATATATATTTCCTGTGTTATGTGAAAAAATATCTCACATACATACACATATTGTGTTCTATTTCATTGACCTAAAATTGAATTGATTCATTTCATTGTAGTCTGCATGATTTTTTCTTTTCATTTACATATTTTATTTGTATGAAATAATTAAGAACTTATATGCGACAAAATAATTATGTATTTTAATTTTGAATTTCTGTTTTTTAATGAAAAACTGCAATTTTTGAATAAATATTTAATTCAAAAACATAAATAAATAATTTGGTAAAAGTGATGTTTAGTGTGCCCCTTGCCGCGCCAAGTATGCCAAGTCGTCAATAAAGATGGCGGACAAAGTAAACAAACACTTCTGGGGAATAGTTACGGTTACCACTTTTCTCAAAATAATTATATATTTTCTTAACGATAAATATTGTTCTTTTTTCCCCCCAGATTACTTGCGCCGCTCTGTTGGGCGCAGGGTAAAAGTTAGAGCATGCGATGCCTCCGGCATCTGTTGAAGGTACCGCGCAGAATTTTTTAACTTAAAAAAACATCCTATGTCTTCGCTAGCCGCGGGAGCGGGAACTATGTGGATAACAGAAACAGTGCATAATCAAAAGAAGAGGAAGAAGCAATCAAACCATTCTCCGTACAAAATTTCCAACAAGCATTATTTCTTAAATTCATCAGCTCGTTATATATATATATATCATCCATTCTGATAAATCGAAATACTGTCTTCAATTCCACTATTCTTGCACAATTACCGACTTAACAAAATATCAAGGAAACCAACCGTTAGAGCAAAAGAAAAAAAAAAAGAATTATCAGAACTGCGAAGAATTCCATTGCATCTGACTTTTAAAGTAAGAATACAGACGATTTCGTAAAATACGAATTCAGACGATTTTTTAAAGCACATATTGACAATTAAAAATTGCAAAAGAATGAAGTTCGTTATTCGTGTTGACATTAAAAATAAAATTGCAGTTTCTTAATAGTTGTAAAAAAAGCTTTTAATCATAATAAAGAACAAAACTAAAATCTTTTATTGATATTTTTTATTACTTTTAATTTAACATTTTTCTTAAAATAGTCGTAGTTCATGTTCAACTCTACAATTATTAAAAGTAGTAAACAAAACAGCATTAAGATTGCTAGAAGAGCATTTCGTTGGGTTACCATATTGGCGTCCAACTCGGAGGGGCACGCTAATCGTCATTTTTTAATAAAGTTTGAAAAATTAATTTGAAAAGACCAAAATATGTAAATATACTAATATGCATCATTGTGCAGTGCAGAGTTAATTTCTAATAACTTTTAAATTATTGGTGTAAGACATTTCTACCACAATGATATAATTTTTTGTTGTTGAATATTTGAATAAATTATATTATTTTATAATCTTGATTTTTTATTTTTAAAAAAGGCAGTGAAAGAATTTATTCATTAAAAGAGAAAATAATATTTTGCTGTTAGTCTGACATAACTAACTGTGAATGATTTAAAAAACTGGATGCATCTGGTTTGATAAATTGCATTCTAATCTATTTGAGTTACTAGGAATTCTACCCTCTTTTATAAGATCTTATGTTTTTAGCATTTGTTTTACTTAAGTAATATAAATTTTTGGAGAAATTCCTTCATTCAAATAACATTCATTTCCTGGAAAAAAAACTTTTTGAAACTGTACACAAATTTATGCAGCATATCTGTTCTTTGTACTTATATCTTGGAAAAAAGTTGCTATCTTTTTCTTGCACTTGAAAGACTGAACTTTTTTTAATAATCATAGTCATAATTCATGAGTTGTTTAATAGAGAATCTTGAATTGAATAAATGAATGAATAATTCCCCAGATGTTCTACATTTTAAATATATTTTAATGTCAAGTCTTATTTTCCAAAAATTTATTTTATGTGAGTTCTTTTGAAGAAAGTAGTTCATTCACTCTTTGTTAAATTCAATTGATTGATCACTTGTGATCCTTCTTGATGTCAAAATTCCCTCTTTTGAAGTGTGGAAACAACCATTTATGGTTAGAGCTTTGCTATATGGCCCTAATGTCTCGGGTTCGTACCGCGAAATTCACCCGCCACTTGGTGATCTTGACAACGTAACCTTCTGACTTGTCGTGGCACCATCTTTCAGCAATCAACGTCATCACTCTCTTAACACATTAAGCAAAAAACAAAGACATCACTCACTTGACTCAGCAAGCAAAAAACAAAGCCGTCAAACTCGCATGACGGATCACGCACTCACATGCACACCATAACTCTTGGCGCTTTAAAATCTTTCGTCTCTTCGCCGACTCACTGGAGGGTAGTACTGTGGCATGTAGTTCCATAAGCCTGATAACATCTATGATATTGCAGTATACTTTTAGTATTGTGATTATATTACATGGTTACTGGCCTCAGCGTCGCGGGTTCGAACCTCAACCTTCACCCACTACACTTCTGTATTGCTTATTACTTTTCATTTCACTGTTTATATCAAATGAAGTAAAGCTTTTTTCAAAGGCTTGTTAAAAAGGTGAAAATTTTATGTGAAACAGGTAGATTGATTCCTAAGAAAACTCTCTTCCTTCACCTAATCTAAAATATTTTAAAGAAAGATTTGACTTGCTAATTTTTTCTCATTCTGTTAGGTATGGCCAATTTTTAACTCTTTTGAAAGAGCAGAATTTTACTTCCATTACCACTTGGATGATTTACAAGAATATAACTATCACATAATGTATATTAGTCAAAGTGCAGTAGAATATAATAATACTCAACTGCATGCAGTGCAATTATTAAAACAGAAATGTAATAATTTTGTGCAGTTAATGATAATCACCATTCACGTTTATTGCTTGAATAGCAATGATTGATCATAGCTTCATGAATAGTAACATGAGTTTTCTGATTTTTTACAAAATAACTATCATTAGTTGAATTTGTTGAATAGCTCTCATTGATTTCAAAAGAGATGTTTCATCACCAAAGATACAACTAACACAATTGTACCACAATCCTCCAGAGAAACAAGAACCTGCTTTTTTCTTCCTCATATTTGAAATGGATATAATTTAGGTGGAAAAAAATTGGAATTATATTCTTATGTGAAATGGATAATGGATTTTAATAAGAAATTCTTCTTTATCTAATATACATTCTAGATTATACACTCATGAATTATAACCTGCTTAGTTAGTTGCAGTATTTTCTTGAAGTTCAACATATCCATTGAAAACAGAAGCTAATAATTACAATATATTAATATGCCATCTTTCTAGCACAGAGGCAGCGCGTCTTCCTTGTAATCTGGGCATTCCTAGTCCTAGTGCCGGTTAGGGCATGGTTGTTCTGTGTGCTATGTGTGGGTGTGCCCCCTCCCCTGTAAAAAGGGACTGTGCAAGTGAATGCTTGATAGAGCCAAGTCGGTCCTCTACCTATTACCAAGTGCTCTGGTCCTTGTGACTAACAGAAGCTGCAATCTTTTCCCATCCAGTCATGGACCTGGCCTAGCACTACTGGCAAATGGGGGCATGCAACAACAACAACAACATAAATTAATATTTTAAATCAAATCCAGAAAATTGTTCATCTCACTCATTGAGAGATTGACTAATTTTATAAAGAAATAATAATGATAACATTTATTATCTTATGTGAATTATTTTTTAGAACATGTATAACTTAATAAGTTAGATTAAGAAATATTAACTGAAAGTTTATAGTCTTTTTCCCAAATTGTAGAGAACGATTATATTGTGGGCATTTCTTTCCCATTAATTGGGTTTATTTTATTTAAAAGCAGAGCTTATATATATTGAAACTTAGGTAAAGTATGAGATTTGCAATTATATTTCATTGCAAAGAAATATAATATGATTATGTTTTAGGTAAAATGGATGATGTATTGGATTATATTTGCCCTCTTCACATCTGTAGAAACTTTTGCAGACATCCTAGTATCATTTTGGTAAGTTGAACTGATTTTTTTTTTTGCATAATTTTATAGTTATTTTATTTGTTTGGAAATGTTGCCATTTTTATGAGTTGTATAAATGCATCCTCCTATCTGCAATTACTTGTTTTTAAAATATCATTTAAATTCTTGATATTCACATGGATTTTTGGTCATCTGATGCTGTATATTTAATTTAAATTTTATTGAGGTATTAATTCAATATTGGCTGAATTTTTTTTTCACAATATTTTAAAAATGCATTTGATTATTTCCTAATTATTTAATGTTGAAAATAGTATAATGCATATAAAATTTTCAAATATATTCATTATACTAAATAATATTTCAATATAGTGAAACCTGTGTATAATGGTGTACTTACCTACTAACAATATTTTTTTTTTCCTTTGGTCCCAGCAAAATTCTTATTTACTTGCATTTTGAACCTGCATATAGCAATAATCAAAATTTAGCTGCAAGTGTTCACAACAATAATTTTTCCTCTTTAGAAAAACTAATTGTACATATAAACCAGTATTTCTTTCTTTGAAGATGGCCTTCTTTTATCTTGAGTGAGAGATTATAATAACAAAAAAAAATGTTCCATGATTTGTTTTTGATTTCTTCATTGTTTTGACTCTTTTGTAATAGGGAAGGATGGGATAAAAATCAATCTATACACAGATATTTGTTGTTTATGGAATGTGTGCAACATACAAAACAAACTACCACTCCTTAGAATGTCAACTTATCGTAGTTTTCCTCTCTTTTGTTATCAGTTTATTTGCTTTTTCATCTGAATCCATCAACTCGGATATTGATGTAAAGTATGTCTGAGCTTTTACAGGAAAGCTTGGTCAATTACAATAATTCTTATAAAAGAAGTTTCTATTTGCTGTGTGCACAGGCCTAAATTTTCATAAACAACTACTGATCGACTTATTTCAGAACAAGTGGTTGCCTATTTCACTTTTGAGCCTTTTCATTAGCAAATTTGATGAACATCAATTTAGACTGAACAAGTGTTTCTTGCAGTTAATGTTTTTATGTGTTAAAGTGGTGCAGCCCCCCTGCCAAAAAAAAAAAATCAATTTGGAAATTAAATATTGAAGATAATTGAGACCGCTAAATATATGGAATTTCGGAATTGTTGAAACTACTATTTTCAAAAAAATGGTAAAGACATTTGAAGATACCATGAATAGAATTAGAGTGTATAGGAATTAAAAATAATTCAAAGGTGCCATAACGGGAATGATGAAGATGACAATGCTAGCTTTAGATGATTCCATAAGTTGAGAAAGCAAAGTAAGGTCCATAAGTGGACCAATGATTAAAAAAAAAAATTAAATGTGTGTCTGTACGAGACATTAATGATTTTTTTTTAAAGATTTCTTCTTTTAGTGAGCATTATAGTTTGTATTTTAAAACCACTGTGGATTAAGAAAATTTAGCTGCAGTTAAGGGTACTGCATCATAAAATGTTAAGGAAAAGGAAGAAGGAAAAGTGTATTTTCCTAATAATTTGTACATTGTAGATAAAACTGGCTTGTCTTTAAGCTGTTGCTAGACAAAGCATTGTCCTTTAAAGGAGAACATTGTGAAGTTGAGAATATAAACAAAGACAGTAGTCTTGCAGTATTAAAATTGCACTGCTACCAAGAATCTAGAGCCATTTATTGTTCAAAAATATGCAAAACCAAGATTTTTTAAATGCTTAAAATTTACCAATTAATTACAAAGACTTGTATAATGGCAGAAATCAGCAGTTGATTGCTTGATTTGATAAATATGGAAATTTTGATCTCATAACTCTCTCCCAGGTTTGAAAAATGTAAGAGTTTTACCTTCCTCTAAATTGCACATTGATCCTGCTGCTTTTATATGTATGGCATTTTCAAGTACAAAGCATATTATTCTTAATGATTGGTACCATATGCTGTTTAAAATACAGATATCAGGCTCCTGAATGCATATACAGTTGGTGCAAAAATTGAAATTTTCTGACAGTATCCACATTTCAAAATTTTTGGAAAAAGCTTGATTCGTTTGGAGGGGGGGGGATGATAAAATACAATTATTGATCTTACTGAAATCACTGCAGCAGGATGTTTAGACAGTTTATCCACAGTTGTCGGTGCCTCTGAAGATTTGTTTAAGCATAAACAATGATGTGCAAGCATTCAATAGCATATGTAATGAAGACATTATAGCAGAAATAATTCTTGGTGGTCAGATTGACTAATCTGAATCCAAAATTTAAATTTCTTATGAGAATTGATATCTTTAATTAATACTTACCAGGATTTTGATGCAACTATATCAAATGTTTCTCGCATGCATCTGAATTCATTCGATAGGCTAAAATATGTGTACATGCAAATTTCTTCTTCATTAAAAAGTAAACAAGCAAAATTTAAAAAGAATTCTAAATAAATGTTTTAAATGATATTTATGCATGCAAATTTCCCTTATGTATATATTTGTTTTCTTATCTTAAAATGTCCATTTTAAACACCTTAGAAACTTAAATAATTTTAAATTTATAAATATATGTTCAAACCGTCTGTAACAATAACTTCTCTATAACAATATTTGATCTAGATCCCTACATTATCATTAGACATATTTCATTGTGTTCTATGTTTATAATGTAAAAGCAGGAAGGGAAACAAGTTTTCTGTGCTAAAGGCATCTGAAATGAATTTTTGAAAATACTGGGGGTTACTGCTGGAATATATATATATATATATATATATATAAACAAAAGAACAAAAGTTTATTCTTTATAGACTTAATGAAATTAAAAGAGCAAGCACTCGTTATTAAATCTTTGTTTCTTTTTATTTCAATTTTATTTTTATTTAAATATACATTAGCAATTAGGAAATGCAGTTGTTGAAAGAAAATGTTGAGATGAATGATTGCAATTGAGTTCTGAAAGTTGTTAAAAGCTGTAAACTTAGATAATTTAGCACAAAGCAAACTTTGGCTCCAAATCTTTGCTGAACTTCGTTAAATTATCCAATTACACTTGAAAACTAATAAATTAATGTAAAATAACATCTCTCCCTCCCTCCAAGATATGGACAACACTTTCTGTTCTATTAAATAATTTTGCTTAAAAACACTTAAATGTTTATGCAAAATCATAAAATGAAAGATACAGAATTGGTTTTTAGTTAAGGTTGATTTCCTGTGTTTATATCACACAGATTTGTATATATTTTTGTTTTATTATTTGAAACAGCCAAGATCAATGAATCTTTTAATTATGATTTATTTTCTCTGGGCTTTGTTTGCTTGAATTATAATGGAGTGCAAGATTTTAATTTGAAAACTTTTTTTGTTTAAATCAAAAAAATTGCTTAATAGAATTTTTAATTGTATTAACATGCAATTCCTTAGGCTTCCATTTTATTATGAGATGAAAATACTATTTGTATTATGGCTATTATCGCCTGCAACAAGAGGATCAAGTGTTATGTACAGACGTTTTGTGCATCCTCAGTTAACTAAACATGAGAAGGTAAGCTAATTTCCTTTTGTTCTAGCTCTTCCGTTCTTTAATGACAAATATTTTTAGAATTTTCTAATTTTTAATTGTTTATTTTTAAACCTGATTCTAAAGTAAAGGTACTATCATTTGTTTTTGTCATTTAAATGAAAAATGTTGTTCTTATACTATTATTTATATAAACAAAAAATTTGTAAAAAATATATATATGTATTAGATTTGATGATATTTTTATATTTACTTTATAATGTAAAGTTATTTTTAAATATTATGTAATTAAATAATTTTGGTGAATTTATTTTTTTTAATAATTTTATACTTGATTTTATACTTTTAATAATTTTATACTTTTGACTGAGAGAATTTTATTAAAGGTTATGAGAACATTTCATTACTTCTTTTTGTTATAGTAATTTTAACTTGGTATATGTTTGTACAAATAAAGTCCACTGCTCACATTTGCAGATGAATTAGAATTTTATTATTAGAAAAAGAAAAGAAAAGAAAGTTTGTGTGTGTGTGTGTGATGGCATATCAAATGAATGTGAAAATAAATGAGCCTTTGAGAAACTTAATTTTGTAAACATTTCTTTCTTTTTATGAATTTTTGATTATCAATCTTGTGCATTTGCTGCTTGTATTCAGTCAGGCATCTGTGAGAAAAACGCTTTTGATTTCAAGTTCTATCCTGTTATTTTAGATTGAGGCTGATAAATTTTGCATTTTATTAAACATTTTTTTTTTAAATTTAGAAACTCAAATATTTTTATCTATTGTGCAGAGTTAAATTTTAAGGTACAGTGAGAGTCAAAAAAATGTAAATACTCTTGATTGATATAGAAAATGTCTTATTTCAAATTATTATTGACATATTATGTAGGAGGCAGCAACTTATATATATTTAATTACATCGAAATTCAAAAAGAAATAATTCAACGAAAACCAAAAAGCATATTTCACTTGTCAAAAAAAAGTAAGCGCTGAACACTCATATCAACAAAAACAATAAAAGCTTCAATGAAATGCTTATAAGTTGTTTGATTCTGCTTAAATAACTTAATAATTGTATATATTTACTTTATATTATAAGACAATAATATATTTGAAATAAAATATTTTATAAATCACAGGTGAGTGTTTACTTTCTTTTGACTCTCATTGTATGTTACTTAAAATATCATACTTGTGCAATCTGTATATTTTGTTGTGATTAAAACCATGCCTTTGTAGGAAATCGATGATTACATTGCTAAAGCTCGAGATCAAGGTTATAACACAGTTCTTCAGTTAGGATCTAAAGGCTTGAGCTATGCAACTGCAGTTGTGATGCAAACAGCTTTAAAGGTAAAGATCTAACTATGTATATCTAATAAGGTTTAACTTATTTCTAATTTATTGTTTTACATGCATTTTTTTTCTAAGCGTAGGGAACAATTTTTCAATTTTAAAGATTAATTGACCAAAAAAGAACGTATATTCTTATTGTATAACTTAATATAGTTCCATTATTATTTTTATAAGAGTGATTATGAACATTTTTGATTGTACAAAATTCAAGTTATTTTTATTTCTAAAACAAATTGTTTAGAACTGATTGAAAATACTGGGCATAACATATATATGGGGAAAATATAAAATATTTTCTAAAATATTATTGTAAAAATTGTAATCTAGCATTATAAAAATTGGAACAAACATCAATAAATGTGAACTTTAAAAAAATTAAAACAAAGAAATTATAATTAGCAAGGTTAAGAAAGTAGCATCAATTAATTAAGCTGACTTTTTAACCATGCATGTTTTGCGTGGTTAAAAACATGCATGGAGAAAAACAATTCTCCATTAGTTTTTATAATTGTGCTTAAAATGTATCTAACTAGTTGCATGTATTTTCCCGCCATATATTTTGAATTTGTTAGTAATTTTCACCATCGGACTAGATTGAAATGATAACCTCATTCTATCCTTTTTTTTTCTAAGATGTTTTTTATTAAACATTCTTGTGTGTTTAAACTTATGTTTGTAACTGTATTTAAGTCTAAATCGACAGTTTTTTATCTGCTAACTTGTTTATGTAGTTAAAAATTGAAGACTGGAAATAGAAAAAAGCAGAAAGCACCAATTGGTGATTTTCATAAAACAAAATTCCAGTTTCATCCTTGTTTTGACACTTATTATATTTTCCAAGAAACTGATATCTAACTTTGTTCTCTCCTTCTAGTCCTAATTGCACTTACTGTAATCTTCAGGTTACATTTTGTTGTATTAATTAATGATAATATATTCCAAAGCGTTTGGCAATTACATAGAATGGAATGAATGCTTCCATTAATTTCCAGATTAAAAGCCCTTTTAAATACTCTTAAAACGTTTTGATCTTTGTTGATGTATTTTTGGTACTTTCGACACTTCTCATATTCAGTTTTAGTTTTTTATAAATTTGCCTAGTTATTATATTTTGCGATTTGAAACAGAAACGTAAACTGCTTTTTGCACAAGAAACTAAATTTCTTTGTGAAATGTCCTTTAAAAACAACTGTATAAAATTCTGGAACTGATTTTGATTTTTATATTGTTTTGAGCAGTAGTTAAATATAAAATCCCTTTGATATCTTTATTTGAAATTGATTCTGAAGAACTCGGAAAATTTTATTTCATACATTCAAATTTTATCTTAGTCAGAATTGAAATAAATTTCATTGTGTTGACCAGAATCGGTCCGAACCAAAGCTGGACCTCTTGCAAAGTTTATTTCTGAGACCTTACAATAAAATATTTACAAAAAAAAAATAATTAATTTTATTTCACAATTTATTAATTATGGGTCTCAAAATAATATAATAAAGCCTTAAGGAATGCATAGAAATAAATTAATTTTATTGTAAAGTTAACATTTTAATAATTTAAATTTTAGTAAATTTTAAAATAATAAACATATAAAATATGATTTGATGCTCAAATTAGTAAAATGTGCGATTTTTGTTCCATTTTCCTGCATATTTTACAATACATTTTATAATATTTTATTCCTCCTAAAATGATAGGGGATATAGTATTTTATTCCCCCGATGGTTAAAAATGTATAATTGTTCTTGATTAATTCTTGATCTTGAGTAAATTTTTATCGTATGGAGGTTTTCAGCATCAGCTTCCATCTATACAATTTTAAGCATTGGTTAACTAAGAAATTTTCAACTAATACACAATTTCTTTTTTTTTTAGAGAGAAATGTTTTGATTCTGTCATAAAGCACATAATGGAGGACAAAAAATAAAGTATTTTATTTGTGTCTGAATTTCATTAATAAGAAAGAGTTATTATTTGCTCTCCATTTTGTCTTATAATTTACATTTATTGCAATTGTGCTTTATAACACGTTTCTCTAAAAATCTCATTTTTAGAACCATGTGTCATGTTTATATAGTAATGTCTGTTATTTATATTGAATTTTTTTGGCATATTCTTTTTTATTCATTTGCAGTTACAATATTTGATTGAAAAATCATGAATTTCATTTTCATTTAATATTCAGAATTCTTTTAAAAGTTACTTATTTTTCTAATTCTGACAGTGTATTTCCAAACAGTTTTTCTTTTTCTTCTTTTCTTTTTTTAAAAAGGCTCTGCCTTTCATGTAATATCCAGAATCTTTTTAAAATTGTGTTATTAAATATTTTTATTTTTCCCATTATTGTTGAACTAAAATGAAACGAGCTCTTGAGTTTAAGTTAAAATTGCTTTTTCATAGTTACTGATAAACAGTGTCTAAACTGCATCTGTAGAAATGCATTAATTTGCTTTGTAACTGCTATCTTAATCATGCAATTGCTTTATTTTGCGTTTTTGTTTAATATAAAAGCGATACATTGTTTCATGTACAGGGTCAAGAAACTTTGGTCCAGCATTTGCGAAAGAGTTACAGCATGAGTGATTTAGTTGAAGATGATGGCACTTCTCAGCATTTCACAACTTCTGCTTCAGCTGCTAATAGTTTAGGTACAACACATATTGTAAGATTTTTTAAAACTGTTTTTTACGATAGGCATAATTTTTTAATGAAATGTACTTGTTGGCAATTTTTTTCAAAGCTGTCTATGAAGAAAAAAGTATTGATGAATTGCATGATTTCAGTGAAAAAATAACAACTATACTAAACAATAGAATTTTAATTGCTTTTCAAAATTTTACTGTAAAAATTTGAATGTAAGCTTACTGTCGTTGAATTGATATTTTCTTTTAATTCTTAAAGATATTTTTGAAATTGTGTGGGGAATTCTTCAACTGATATTGTATTAAAATAAGAATTTCTGGAAGATAAAATTAAAATGTACGAGGTACATCCATAAAATAAGTTTCCCGATGCTTTCCCCTTTAAAGTAAACGTAATTAGCCGTGTCAGCGGCGCATGCGTGACAGATCTATGACCTATCAATCATACGCCAGCCGGACAGCTCCCGCCTCGTGTCTTACGACGTGAAGTTGTAGCAGTGGTCCGAAATCTAGAAATCCATTTCTTCCACCGTCTGCGAAGTTCGCTTGGTGAAAAAGTTCTTGAATGCACAAAGTTTTGCGCCAATTAAAATTAATCGTCAGCTCTTTCAGGTACATGGACCGAACATCATGAGTAAGCTGATGGTGCGTCGCTGTTGTCGGCTGTTTTCCGAAGGTCGTCAAAGTGTTCATGATGGAGAGCGCTTTGGGCGACCGTCCTTCATCAGTGATTATCTCTTTGAGCTTGTGCACCAGCGTGTGATGGAGAACCGTCGCTTCACGATTACGGAGCTGAGCAGTCATTTTCCGCAGATATCGCGATCCTTGTTACATGAGATTGTCACTCAGTATCTGCTGTTCAAAAAAAATTATTTGCCAGTTGGGTGTCGGAAAACCTGACACCTGAACACAAACCTTAACGCTTAGGAACAGCACTGACATGTCTGCAACGGAATCACGATGATGGCGACGAGTTCTTCGACAGGATCGTCACGGGCGATGAGACTTGGATATCGCACTTCATCCCGGAAACCAAGCAGCAGTCAATGCATTGGCTACATAATGGATATCTGGGCAGGACGAAATTCAAACAGACACTATTGGTACAGAAAGTGATGAGCACGGTGTTCTGGGATAAGAAGGGCATTCTGCTCCTTCATTTCCTTCCACGTGGTGAAACAGTATACGCCAACCATTACTGTGAAACACTGCGGAAATTGTTCAAAACTAGAAACGTGAAATGCTTACTGCAGGTGTGCTCCTCCATGACAATGCTCGTCTACATGCAGCTCGACGCACAGCAGCTGTTTTGGCGGAAATTTTCTGGGAGTTGTTTGATCAACCACCCTACAGTCCTGATCTTGCTCCCACCTATTTCCATTTCTTGCACCTTAAAAGATTCCTGTTCTCCGATTAGCGTTGTTGGCAACGACGAAGAGCTGAATACGTCTGCCATACGTGGTTCCATTCACACGCGGCAGAGTTCTACGACATAGGGATACAAAAGTTAATCCCACAATACAACAAGTGTCTCAATTCTGGTGGTGGCTATGTTGAAAAACAGTTGGAGCATCACTTTACTAATAAACATGTTCCTGAAAATGTGAATTCTTTTTTTTGAAGTAAGGAAACTTATTTTCTGGATGCACCTCGTATTTCAATTTAAAAAAATGTTTATTATTATCATTTCTCTTAAGGGGAAAAATATTTGCTGTTAAAAATTTGTCAACTAAATTCAACAATTTTTTAAAATCCCATTTGTTTGTAAAGACTGACTTATGTAACAAAATGTTTGTTTTTAATATAAAAATGCATTAATAAGGGAAGAAGGCAATTGCACTATTTTTAAGTTCTATCATTTGTTGGTCTTTGCTCAAAGAAGGAAATATAATCTTTCAAGGAAAAATTATATAATATTTAAAATATATAATTTTAAATTTTTTTATTATAATTTTTTTACTTTTTTCGTCGACTGAATGCAGCATATTGATAAAACAACTATACTGAATAAATGGCGTAGACTGCAGGTTTCATTCGTTTTTGTTTGTTGATGGTTAAAATGAAATTGAGATCTCGTTGTGCATTTTTTATATTATAACCTTTTAAAACTCATTTTAGAAAATATTTCAATTATTATTATCGTGCATTATACTGCTTCAAATTAAAGCTGCTTAGTTGAAGATAGACTTTATCTGCAATATAAGAAGTAATAATCATATTAAAGGTCGAAATTTCTCTATAATACACTTCCCCCTCCAAAAAAAAATATTGCATCTCTTTGCAAGAGGAATATTTTATTTTATTTGGTGTGTACGAATCTTTGGAAAGCGGTGTAATTTTTTAAAAATTTAACCCTTGTTTTCATTGGCAAAGTACATTTCTTTACTGCTGGGATGCTGATGTTATTTTAATATTTATGGGCTGTGAAATCAGGAATCTGTATGTTGTATTGATTGATTTTCTGCGAGTGGCTGATTTTGTATGAAACTAAAGGTTATCCGAAAAAAACTTTTCCAAAGCTTCAAATGTGACACTGCAAAAGGAACAAAACGCGAAGGCTCTAGCTCGATAAATTTTAAGTGTGGCTACATTTTAAGTTTGGCAGCAGTTGTAATTTCCCGAATGCTTACATTGACGTCGTTGTGGGCTAATTTTGTTGGTTCTTGTTTCATATCCTGTGACTGCGAAGTGTAATCCTTAATTAAGTTTTTATATACACAGATAGTAGCCGATCGAAATCCATCGTCAATTATGTTAAGTGTATGGATCGAATATGATAAACAAGCAGGCTGTTCGTCGTTTGTGTCTAGAAAATCCTTAAGTTTGGCAAAATGCCCATGGCAAAGACCAGCTCTCATCGAAAAGAGGCGGGAGGGCATTGCAGGGTTGTTGTTTTACGATTACGGAACGCAGCAGCCATTTCCGGCAGGTATCGAGAACTGTTATGTATGGAATCGTCACGAAACTCTTGTTCTTGAACTTAATGTACTAGATGGATGCCAAAATGCCTTAGCCATGAACAGCAAATGAAACGCACGTGATCAACATTATCCTTTTTGCACCGATACAACAATGAAGGCTATGATTTCCTCAACAGGATCGTTATGGGTGAAGAGACGTTAGTTGCTGAATTTACCTAAGAAACCATGCAACAGTCAGAGCATAGGTATCCAAGTAAATGTCCCTGAAAAACCTAGTCACAACCGAAACGCAACCCTAGAGAAGTTGTGATGAACTATTCAAAAAACTGGAGTACTGAGTATTGGTGTGTTGCTGCACGACAGTGCTCACCAGCATACAGCGAATTCCACAAAACATTTGATTCAGACGTTTCGCTGGGTTGGGGGAGTGGGGATGACCACCCAATCTTGCTCCCAGCAACTTCCACCTGTTCTTGTCCATGGAAAAATACCCGTCCGTACATCAGTTTCCCTCAGACTAAGATTTAAAATCAACTGTGAAACACTCTTCATTCCCATGTAGCAAAAAATGGAATTAAAAAAAAAACTTAGCCAATGGTATGCCAAATGTTACAATTTTCGTTATGCCTGTGTTGAAAAGAAGCTGATCAATTGCTCTATCGTTTTCAGTAAGTCCTTGCAAGCTATTGTTTTGTTTCTTTTTACGGACTTCCAGGTGACTCTCATATTACCACTATCATATTAATTCATTTTTGTGCTTAATGGAATCAGTTTATATTCAACTTCACTGTGCTAATTTCTGCCCATTCTTTAAAATCTTTTACAAATCATACTGCTTTCAAAGTATTGTTTTTGTTACATTTTCCATTTTACAAGTATCTCTCTTTGAATTTGAATATTTATATCTCAAATGGCATTGAGATTGTATATTGATTACTAATATAATTTTGAAGTAGATGAAACTGACAGTGGCTCTGATGAACGTCACAAACCTTTGCGTCATCGTTGGTTATCAGAAGGTATCTTGGCTGAGGATGAAAAATTGCCTAAAGGACAACCTCAAGCATTAAGGTTTGTAAAGTATTAAAATGCTGTTTATTGTTGCTTTGCATTAATAAAGGTACACCAAAATTATGCATTGTCTGTGTATTTTTAACTTACTGTCTGAATTTAAATATGAAGACTTCTATTCAATATGAGCAAACTGTAAAATTCAGTTAATGGTCTTATTGACATAATTTTTGGGGTTTCTAAGGAAAGTGGAACATTATTTATTACTAATGTATTTTTTTAGCTGCAAAACTGCAACCCATTTTCTGTTGCAGATTTAGGGGGCAGAAATCATTTTTTGAGTGTGTAACCTATCATATCATGAATGATTTCAATTTTTCAAAGATTCTGCAAGAAATTTTAAATTAATTTTCTAATCCTTAATAAATAGCAAAAAAAAATCATTTCAATTTTTCTAATTACAACTTAGTGTGGGGAAAATGAATATTGTTCCATTTTTATAATATACAATAAAAATCTTAAAAATGTAAAAATTGTTTAAATTCTAATGGTATTTAAGGACATCCCACTTCCAGTGAATAAACTAAGGATAGTAGTATTTATATCATACTCTTTTATATTTGGTTGGAAAACTTTATGCAAATTTAAAGTTTATAAACCTTTTAAAAATGTAGTAAGTATTTTTTTAAACATGGCTGGAAAATTTTTATGCATGGAAACATTCTATTATATTCCTTTTGATGGTAGAAATGGCCTCTCTTGAAACTCAATATAACAGTTATTTCATAACAATTTAAAATACTTTTCTTCAAAACAGAATGAAGTAGTAATTAAAGAAGGCAGATTTTTTTTTCCTAGTCAACAGTATCAATTCAAACTGTTTTTTTTTTTCATTGAAATTAAGAATATATTTGAACATCGTTTACTTGATTTTATTTAAAAACTGTAGCATACTTTAGTTCGTGTGGAATTTTATTTAAGAACTGTGGCATATTATAGTTCTTGTGGTATTTTCTAAGAATCAAAGTATACTATGCTTCATTTTTTAAATTATTTTTTGTAGCTCTTCTCAAGTTGCAGTAACAAGCAGAAGAAGTCGTATTGTTAAAGGTATCAAAGGAGCTCAGACAAAGAAAGTTCTTTCCAAACAAGGTTCTTATGAAGAAGTATGAATATTAATTAATTTATGGATTTTTTTAATGTGTTAATTCCCTTTAATGTGCAGAACAGTCTCGATTATTTGATTTTCCGTTTTAATTGATATTGATTTTAAATCGCTATCTTTTAAACTAAAAATGTGTGCAGTAATTTCAGATTTGTTTAAATGGACTTTAGTTTTCACTGCCTTGTGAAGGCTTTAATTTTAGTTCTTGTCTTTGAATTTCTGGGTTTTATTGGTGATCCCTTTCAGATTAAACTGCTGTTCAATGGATATCATTGTTAATTTTTATTCCTGAATAGATGAGTTCTGGTGATCAATGCAAAGTGAGTAATAATGAACTAATCTAGTTTGTATACGACTGAAACCAGCTTACAAGCAACTAAGTTTGGTCAGTGTCATTAAAATAACCATCTTACGATAAGAAAGTAGCCATGAAATGTACTAAGTAGTTGAGTAGAAGCGGTTTTTTTCTTCTTCTTGTTGTTGTTGATAGTATGATATAAAATCTAGAAAGTTGTTAAGAGTTTATACTACTTTGCTTTCATAGATACAATGAAAGGCTACTTTACATTTTTTAACCTATAAGATAAGCCCTGTTTATTGCTTAGTTGTGTTATATATCATCTTTCTAACTTTGAAATGTTGTATATCAGGAAAGATATGTTTTGCTAAGTCCTCTACTTAAAAAGTAATCATCTTTTCTTTTAAAAAAATATCTGATCTGACTTGTACTTATCTAACATCTTCATCATCCTCTTGTGTTGGATAACTCACTTATCAATAAAAAAAACTTATATTATTTTCCTCTTAAATATTTAGTGCCATTGAGATAATTATTTGCTTCTTAAAGTTTTTTTTATTGGTTTTCAGGTTAATTTATATGTATATCTAAATTTCTCTTGATAAAATTATTTTTTAGTTTGTGTGTCTGATCTTGTGTAATCGAATCAAATTTTAAGTATTGTGTCCATCAGGAACATTTAGCTATGATAGTTGAAATAGAAATGATGATGTGGTGGGTCATTTTAATAATTATAAAATTTAATTTCACTGTAATTTCTGAAAACATCATTGTTACCTTATCAAAAGTGTGTGAGGTCGATTTTTTGCACAGTTAATAAAATGTTGTGGCTATTTTTTTAAGTTAGTTTCATACCATATTGAAAGAAAAATTGTTTACTTATAGCAAAATATTTGGGATTTAAAAAAAAATTGTACATTGTAAAGAGGCAGTCATTAAATAGAATAATTGTAATCAAACATTCACATTTCTGGAAATGAGTTCTCAGTTGTTTCAATTTCTGCACAAGATGCTGTAAGTACAATACACATATTTCATACTAACCTTGTGCACATAAATCAATAATTTAGTCTTATTCAAGTGAATATCCATGTAAATTTAGCGACAGATGTAAATGTCTGTATAACCATGAAGAGAAATGAATATTTCTGTTTCAGTGTCACTTGAAAGATATTACTGTATTCTCAATATCACTTATTAATATTAATAGTTAAGAAACGTAATTGTAATTATTTTGCACTTATCGAAGTATTATTAAATAGTTAAAGGTTTAATTTAAATAATATTCACACAAGATACTTTATAGAAAAAGTTAACAGTCAACATAACTTAATAAATAATATAACTTTATCATGTCTAACACAAAACAGAAACAGAATTTAAGTTTTGCATTTCCTTATATTTAAGTATTTACAACTATTTTCTTAGGAAAAGCATATTTGACTCTCAGATTGATAATGTTTGCTATGGTATACTTTTATTAATTAGTCTGCTCTTAAAATTACATTTGGATTTTTTTGGTATGTGTATTCGGATTTCTGCCTATATATATATATATATATATATATTTCTGCATTAATATTTTTCTGGTGGAGCAGTGCTTCAAAAGTAACATATAGGGATGAATTTTGCTGTGTTAATGTGGCAAATAAGTTTCAGTGTTACCAGCGTTTTAGTTTTGGCGTAAATATTGTAAAATTCGTATGTATAATGAAATTTCTTATTTGAAAGATGGAAATATTGATTTTCACTGTCATTGCTTATTTAAATTGGAAATGTTAGAGTATATTTTGACTAATTATATCAAACTTACTTTTCTTATAGGTTTCTGGTTATGCTACACTTCCACGAACTAGCAAATCAAAAACTCGAAGAAAGCCATTATGATGTGTTCCTATCCTATTTTCATATATTATTTCATGACACCATTATGCCTTATTGTTTTCAGGTTATTATGACAATTCTGCTTCACTCCTGCTTGTGTAGAGATTTGTTTTTTGTATGCTTTCTTTAGTTTTGTAAATTGGCAGGGATGAACCCTGAATTTTGGTGTGTGATATTAATATTATAAATTGACCAACTTCTTGTTTTCGAAGCTGCGAAGTTTTTAATGAAGCTCCCTTTGTAGTTTTAATTTAAGCGGAGGCTTTGTAAAATTGCATAAGGTGGAAGAAAAGGATCTTTCAAGAGCTTTTTTAGCCCTTTGCAACTAATAGAAATAACCATCACCTTCCTTTGTTTTATGATTTATTGATAGGCACATTTCTTCTCTAGGTTTATTTAAAAAACAACTTAAATTGATTGATCTCATTAAATGGCAATTTACTTAGAAAAATTATGCGATTTTTTTTTTTTCGGTTCTTCAACTTTTTTTATTGTAAATTGATAGCCTTAATTTTAAAATTTCTGATGATTAAGATAGGTGTGTTTTTTGATTCTTTTAATTTCAAAAATGGACGAAATTAATGTAATCATTTTATATAGAGCTCTTTGTTAAATCTTGTAGTATTTAAAAAAAGAATTCTGCAATGTAATAATAGTCAAAAGTAGTTAATTGTTTCTTTATTCGTATAAGCATATGCGAATAAAGAAATTCGTATAAGCATATACGTTATACATGTATGTAAATGAATGTAATTAGTTATTTAAGAAATAATTATTTCCTGTGGAATATTTCATGTTCTAGTCTAAGTTTCTTCATGTTATGAGGTTTCGTATATTTTAACTATAAGCTATTGATTACAAAAAAAATTTGATTGTTGAAAAAGGCCAACTGAGTTTTGTATGTGTATGTATATTGGATAAAATTCTGATTTTAATGGCTAATATCCTCTGAAAAGAAGTGCACATTTTTTTCTAAATTTCTATTCGATGATTATAATTCTTTTAACTTGTCATATTGAAATGTTTCGTTAATCTGTAACATTTACTTTTGAATTGTTTTTCGTGAATTTTTTTTCATGTAAGCGATACTCAGGAACTTTTTTTAAAGAAAGGTTTTACATAGGGGAAATTTTTGCGATCGGAACTTATGAAACCGGTGATGAGTTACGTTTTATACGGAAATTAGATGCATACTAAAAAGTTTTATTCCTCTAAACGAAATTAATTTAAAGTATAATTTGAATTTGTAGAATATTAATATTTCTTGCTGCAAATGAAATAGTATTTCTTATTGTCCAAATAATAAACTTATTTAAACTTACTAACGGTTCTATTTTTAAGTTTTGAATTACTTTTATTTTTGTAAATATGGATAGAAAATTCAAAATTTTTAATTAAATTATAGTAATTTAAAATAGTTTAGCTATGAATTCACGGTATTTTAGTTGACTATTATCAAAGAATTCTTCGCATTTTGATTTTCCTGGGGATATCATTGAGTGCTGTGCCGTGTCTTTAAGATACAGTAACTGGCACTTATTGTGATCACTTTGAGACCTAGAAGGGAATTTCGGTAACCTTTACCAATTGATTACCTTAACCAAATAGGATAAAATGAGTTATGAAGAAAAAAATCCGCTTGCAAAATGACTGCTTATGGGTGGTTTCAAAAATAACAGTTGCAAGTGTTCAATAATTATTACTTATTTATTCCTTCGCATTTCACGTATATGTTGTTATTAGCTTATTGTTTGTATAAATTTCTGGAATGATTCTATATTTAACGTTTCAAAATAGCAATTTTTTGAACTCATTTCAGTCAATATCATCAATAACTCATTTCAGTCAATATCGTTTATTTGCTTGGTCATAAAATTGTAAAGAATTTTCAAAACCCTAAAAAGGACAGTCATTGACGTTTTTAACATATTCATACTGTTCTACGAACTCCTTTTAGGTTAGCTTTCATATTTGTTAAGAATTCCAATTTTATCTAACATTCAAATTAGTTTTCTTATAAATACATTGTATTACCGTAATTCAATTGCTGGAAATAATGTATGGCTGTTCAACGGAATTTTGCCAAACATGGTATCTTAAGTTACCACTAATACCCCTTCAAACCAGTTCAGATCATTCTGGTATAGGTAAAAAAATGTGAAATTCATCATGAAAAAAAGAATGATTGTTTGCTTCTAAATGGCGCAAGAATTTCCTCAAATGTCAATTGGAAGTTGAAAATAAAGAATCTATTATTCTCTAATCAAAAACTGGTAGTAAAAAACAGACTAAATTATTATATTTGGTTACGTTTGAGGACATTTATAACATAAAGCGACTGGTGATTTTTTAAAAGAGATCACAGTAGTTATGAAATTATTGCATTCCCTTCATTTCATTTTTTATTTCGTCTTATTAAAAATATGTAATATAGAAATTTTAATTTTTTACTTCATTTAAAAATTAATTTTTCCAAAAGTTATATATTTATTCTCATGTAAATTATATAATTTAGTCCCGAGTATGAGCTCTGTTGGATCTGCTTTTTCGTCAAGGATTTTTGTATGAATCGGGTTTAAAAACTTTATTTTATATATCTAGAGGAAACATATCCTTCTCCTCTGTTTCATTGTATTGTATGCATTATTTTATCTGAATCTGTCGTGTATGTTGAGCTCATATGTTACACGGGACTTTTTAAAAATGTTTTGTCTTGTTTGTTTAATTATAAAAGCGTTAGGATTTTGAAAAAAATTTCCGTTATTTTGTATTTAATTTGTTTGATAAAATACAAGTAAATCAGTTCATGTTCTACTGAAATTAATGAATCGACTAAAAGATGGAACATTTCATTATGAATATTACCTTTTATTATGGTTTTTTTTAAAAAAATCTTTTTTCTCTTAAAAGGTAATATGATAGATTTTCCTTTGTATTTGACTTTAAAAGTATGTTTCGAATGTATTTCAACTGATAAATTAGTGCCAAACTATTGTAAATTTGTTAAATATTGTCCTCTGCTTCATAAAATGTATGATGCTGAGTACTATTACTATTCAAACAATGTGCACTCATCTTTTCAGTTAATATTGAAAAGATGTGTAGTGTTAAGTTTGTGAATGGATGATATATCATTGTTGGTTGTTTTCCTTGTTACATGTTTTTTCAAAAGATTGCTGCATGTAAATATTTTTACATATTAGTATTCAAATAAAATTTTAGTTAAATACTGTAATAAATGTAAAGCTAGCTTCGTCTAAGAAGCTAAAGGTTCAAAAATGTAGGAATCGTAAATTTATCAAATATTTTTGACATTTATCAACACAATCGTGACAGAAATATAGGTTTCTAATGTTACTGACTTTTAGACTTAATATAATGTACTTTAAATAAAGCTTTATTGCTTTCAAAGACGATTTTCTATAATACTACTATTTTATGAATTGCTAAGTATTTTCTGTGAAAAGAGTACGATTTTTAAAATTAAGTATACATATATTTTTTCTCATTTCTGGGAAATATGTTACAATATAATTTTTTAGAAAAAAAAGATATGCGAAGCGAAGGTTTAATTATTTGCCAGATTATGTCAGCCGTCCTTGCAGCCTTATAACTAAACTTTTTTTTATTTTACCTCCTGCTTTACGAAGTTTGTTTTGCAACTTTATAATTCTTTGAGTATTATGCTATGCTAGTTTTTTATTATTATTTATGAAACTCACAGGAGCTTGAATTTATATCAGCCAGCTATAAATTTTAAATATAATGAAAAATAGATATAATCGTAAATAAAAAAATTTGTAATGTATTAGTTGATTTCTTTCCTTAGATGTAATGTGCTCAATTTTCTTTTTTTGGTTAAGCCCCGTAATTTTTCTAGTTTTTATTTCTTATTTGATATGTTTTTAGTTAGAGAATGTGGGTTTTTTTATTTTTTGTGTATATATGTATGTGTGTGCAATAGTGTACATTTCTTTAAAAATATTTCATTACTAAATTTTGCGCCGTTTTTGTTTCTCTGTTCAATTCTAGTCCTAATATAACATTGCATGCATTTTGTTTCTTTAATTAGATATTGTTTCATGTTGAGTTGTATTTGCTCCATAATTTGAAATTCATACAATGTAAGACTTGGTACTATTTAACAATAGAGCATTAACTTACAATAAAATTTCCTCTGTAGTCTTTTTCGCTTTCTATAACCTGCAAATTAAACCCATAACAAAAGTAACTGATATATTTATTATCACTTTTATTATGGTGCTATTTTTAGAATATGCACTTGTTCTTTTTAGTAAAATTATTGGTCATTTGAAAAAATACAGCAGTATTATTTTTTATTTTTTTATTGTGATATATGTTATAAGTGGGTTGTTTATTTAACATTTCTAAGCGTTTTTAATTTCATGGAATTTACTATTTGTGATGTGTTGAAATTCCTTGTCAGTCATATTGTTTGTTTTGATAAACTTTTAAACAATTTGTCTGGTGACCCTTATTTAGAAACATTTGGAATTAAAATATATTGAATGTTCTTAATTTCAGTTTTATTTTTGCTTTGTAATTTGTCATACAAGCAGTGGTGAATTTCTTATGTATATGCATTGACATATTTTAATTAAACATTTCATTTTAAAATTATATAGGACAATTTTGCAAAAATTCCAGTATAATGTATTGAACTGTCGATTTTAACACGTCACATTGTAGATAGTGGAATTTGTTTTGAAAATATTCAGTATCCTGTTATGCTATTAGTTCTTTAATATTCTTTTAATACATATTTACTTAGTTTGCTTTATTGTCAGTTTTATCTAGTGTATTTTATTGTTTTTATTGTGAAATTTTTGTCAAACAATTGTTATTCTGAATGTTTTCAATATATAGGAAATCAGAGTAATGAATAGAAAAAAAATCAAGTTGCTGAATAAAATTAATATCTTGTGTGCCAATAAATTATTTTAAAAATCAGAAAAGTATATTTAATTCTATTATAATATATAAATTCATATTGAATTCAAATTGCTATTTGCTCACTCTCTCAGGCATTTTTAAAAATTATTATTTTGCTATGTGACTGTTCATATTCTAATACTTACCAGGCTAATTTTTTGTTGAAAACTAAAATTTTTAACCTGGTTCATTTTTTGTGTGCTTAATTAGTCTTTATTTCGAGTTTTATGTATTTAATTACTTTTGGTTGCTAATCAATGTTGTAGATTTTAGACAAATCAAGATATTCATTTGGTTTCAGTGGTATTATACAAGATGTTATGGTATGTTTATAAATGAATTGCATTTATTAAGTGTAGCTGTAAGTTATTTGAGTATTGCATAGATGATGGACTGTGATCTTTAAATATTCCAATATTGCTGTATATTGATAATGTATTAGAATAGAAATATATGCCACCAAAGTTAGTTCTTAGTCATTTGTTTTTGATGGATTTATTATGTGACCATCATTTTGTGATTTTGTTTAGTCCCATTTATATTTTAATTTATGGTTCTTGTTCTGTTGTTTTTTTAGATGCATTTTTTGTTGGTTTGCGGATTTTTAGATTTCATTGGTTTTACTAGAATTTTCAGTTTGAAATATCAATTAATTGATATATTTTCTGCATGTTAATGAAACTATTATAATAAAAGTGTATTTAAAATAAATTAAAGCTATAATTTATTATTATGATTTCTTCAGATCATTACAAAAGAGAGAGAGAAGAAGAAGAAACAATGTCTTGAAACCTTACTTCTTCTTTATTAATATAAAATCTATTTTCTATCACATAATCTGTGAAAGGCAAGTACAGATTTATTTGAATCTTTAATTATAATAAAATAAGCGCAATAGATTTGAAATGTTTGCAAATTAATTGCCGACATTTGGTGCTTTCCTGAATCGGAAAGTTTTTCTATTCGAGACCCGATTTCACCGAAGAGCCGTCGTGTATTCTGATGCACGTTAAATCCGTCGAGGTCAAACGTCTTCGCACTGGTGTGGTGTGAAAGTTGGGAGAAGGGTGTCAACTCAGGTGTCGTCCTCGTTATTTGATTGCGGTGCACAATTACCAGATCCTTTCCAAAATAGCCCATGTGTTGCTTTAAAACAGGACGTTAGTAAAACTTAACTAAACTGAATTGGGGAAATAACTTATCCTATTCATGCATAATATAAATGGTTTAAGTTCCCTTGTTTTAAAATCTAATTTTCAATTAGCAAAAAAAAGTCATCTTATTCGAATGCCACCTTATGTTATTCTGTCACATATAACGAAAACTGCAAGGTAAATGAGCAGCAATTGGATTAGAAGTCTGAAAATCCGTTGACTTTGCTATCGGCATTCATCGAATTAAGTTGTTAATCAGACAACCAAAAATTATCAGGAATAAAAAAACATACTATCTTGTCACCCTGTTGATTAGTCGAGGCCGATTTAAATCGTTACCTGAATATTTCAAATGTTTACAATATATTAATTTTAAGAATTTTTTTTTAAACTAATGAATTTGTTTGTCCAGTTCTACTTAACAGTTTCGAATTGGTGAAGACTTGTACCGACGAAAGTCTCAATTTCACGTCGACAGGAGCAAAGGGTTACATATAAGGGGCACAACCCCCCCCCCCCCCCAATTTCTCTCAATTCTTTAATTTTGATCATTCATTGCTGCTCGTGTACTTTTTGACATTGCATTGGAAATAATATCTTCTACCTGTGGGTGACTTTTAAAATATTTAGCTATATGTAAGATCTTGAATCTAAACAAATTTTCATCTTGCAGAAGATATGTAAATAAAACTAATCAGCAGTTAAATATTCATGCAAGGTTTAAAAAAAGTATGTTCATGAAGCTTTTGCCAGTAAATTGATTATTAAATACAAAATAAAATTGTAAAGCTTTGCCCTTTTTAATTTTGTATACGTATGAAAGTAGTATCATTGCAATATAAGAACAATCGTAATCAAGAGCTTCTACATAAATATCGATTTTTAAAAAACTTAAAATGCTTTTCTTTCTTAGTATTTTTGATAGCTATTTTTGAAGCATCTTTTTTTGGGCAATAAAGAAAAAAAAATCGATTAAAATATTTTGATGCGTAAGCTAACCAATATTAATGCTTCTTTTGTTTTGTAAAATTAATAATCAATGTCTCAAGGAGGGGAAAAAAACCTTAATTGCGTTATGTGGAATGTATCGACAATAGCAGATCTCTAGAGTGAAAGAACTTCAACAACAATTAAGGTATGCCAGCTTGTTTTTAGCGTCGCCATCTATCGAATATGAGAACAACTATATCGTAAATAATAAATTGTTGTAACATTTTATTTTCACGCTAAATGTTTTACGATATTACATATGTGCAACATGATAAAAAATTATATTCATCGCTTTTTGAGTAATACAACTGATAAAATTTCTTAATATGATTAAACATGTACTAATTTCATAGTATATATCCCATGTGAGATGTTCAATTATAAAAATTTGTCAATAATTATTAAAATCTAAAAACACCATAAAACATTGCGTTTCAACGACAGTAAGCATAGTCAGTTAGTATTTAAAGCTATTTAGGATGATAGTTTCAATAGATTTGTTTTTGGTATGGGATTTCTTTCAAATTCTACAGTTGTTGTTTTTTAAATATAATTTCTTAAGTACGCTACAAGAGTCTACTGAATCATTAAGATGTAGTAGAATAATTATTACGTGTCTTTCGAAAATCGAAAACTATTGTTAACCGTCAAAAAAAATTGTTTTATTCAAAATGGTGCTCCTGTCAAACATGCACATGCAGGTGACTGCCGTTAATTAGATCAATCTTTGGAACTTGGTCTTCATGTTGGTACCTTCACATAATTGTTTCGAAATATACATATTTGTTGAAAATCAACCACGGATGATTTGAGATAAGTCATTTCCTCCCTCTCCACAGCATAATTTTATTTATTTTTTGAAGATAAACAAAATCATCACCTTCAGATTTTTCCATCTGCACCATATATTCCCCCCCCCCTTAACGCCAGTTTTCTTGTATTCTTCTATACTCGATATAGCAACCAATCGTCCTTAATGATCAACTTTCATTTGTGAAATGTAATATAGGAGTGTATCATGTGTTAAATTATTTTAAAATTTAAGCTGTTATTCAACATAAAATAATAAACATTATTGATGGAACGAGATGCTGTTGCATTCTTAGATTTAATATCACTTCCTATCATGTAATAAATTATTCTAATGTATAAAATTTACAGGATTTTATTACCATGAAAACATATTTCTAATTAATTCGCGATGAAAATTGTCAGGAGTAACTAAGAGCACTATCCTATTTTTCAGGAGAAAGGACAAATGCTCACAAACTTCTATCCACAATGTATATAACTTTGCAGTATTAATTTCTTTTCCAATCACAATTGACTTTCTTAGAATTTTTTATATCCGTCAATATGTGAAGAACTTATAATTTTACCCTTTCTTTTAAATGCACCTATTCGAACTCAAAATGCTCTAAATGTCCTTTTTGAGTCATGAACTTATGTTGTAATTCAGTCAGATACTATTGCTCTTACCTGAAGAGACAAATCATCTCGATTTCGGAAATCACATGCTTATCATAATGTGAATGAGAAAAAAGGAACTTTGAAACTTATTACTATGTCTGTAGTGGTATTGTAAACCATTCCAAAAATGTATATGTAGTTTAACAACTGATAATTGCCTTAATTTCTTGGTAGAACTAAATTTTAAACTTTCCAAAAAGATGTAAATGTCATTAATATTCAAAGATAGTGAATATGAGGAGTAAACTCGCCCGTTTATAGTACTTTATCATCAGACAAGATTTTATCATCAAGACAAGAAATAGAACTTTTCGGAAATGTTACTGAATGTTGAGCTTAGAAATATGCACTGTTAAAAATAAAATACAACGAGTTATTCACTTTCGTACGGTCAGTAAACTTCGTAGATTAAGACTAAGTCCTAAGTGGATACTTCATTCAGAAAAAAATTAATAATGCATGAAACTTCAGAGAGTTTCGTTAGTTACCCTCAATTCGGTAGAAAATCAAGAAAAATCTTGTCGTTTCCTTCTGGTTTACAGCTTCCGATCTGAGAAAGATGGTTAAACAACCTCCCTCACATACTTTGCTCACAATTATATCTCTAACACCTTTTGGATATCCTATTATCTGGAAATAATACAACCTCCCGACTTTCTTCTGGTCACTAAAGGATTCCAATCTATGGGTGATGATTGGTTAGAGATGATATAAGTTAGATATTAAAGGGGGTGAAAATTTCTTAGAGATATATTTTCCTAATTCAATAAGTTTTGAGAAAAACTTATCGCAGATGTTAAAACCATGACTTATTAACATTATGTTGTTATTGGAAAAGTTACAAGACAATTGTTTTCATTTAAAAAAATTCAGAATTGAATGCTGTGAAAACTAAGATTCTCTGGTTTTTTTTAAAATGATATTTAATTAATTTTCTATGACAGGAACATACTAAAAGAGCATCATAAGAACTTACTGAAAAAATAATTTTATTTCTTTCGCAATAATTAATATCAAAATTACTTAAATTCTTCTTAGAATTTTACTATTAAGTGTCTTTTTACTTAAAACTGCACTTTTAGGCTTTTTGTAGCTCAAGATAAATATTCTTTATTCAAAATTTAAATAAGCATCATTAATAAATTCTACAACTACATCAATAATCATAATAGCTTTTTTTCAAATCGGTGAAACTTTAAAAATTTAACCAAGTAAAATTCGAACAATGAAATACCGATGATATATTTGAAATATCATCGGTATTTCATTGTTCTATAGTATGGTGCTGGCATCATGAGCACACAAAAAAAATTGCAATGTCTGGAGAAGAAAAAACAAAATTTTACCATAGGTATGCATATTTTTATTAAAGTATCCTTAAATATTTATGAACAAAATTTCAATTGAAATATCCATGCTATCAACAAATTATATTTGGATACAGTTTACCTCCAGCCAATCTTTCACCAAATCCATACATTTACTAATAAGATCTTAATTAAATAGTTTGTGCAACTGTGTATTTGCAAGGTGGAAAGACTGTAAAATGTTCTACTAAAATCTGTGCGCTGTTGCAACTACAGTTTTTCTAAACTTCCAGTAATGTTAACAGAAGTGCAAAAATTGTGGTATAGATGAAATTCCATACAAACTAGTGGCCTTCTAGTTAATCCACGTACCTCTTGATGAGTTTGTAAATCCATCAGTCTGCAATGCACTTAATCCTTCTAAAATAACGCAGCGTTATGATGAGACAATTACTAACCTAAAAAACGCCTTCCGTAACCTGAGGACCCATAACCACCAAAATTGCCACCACCATATCTTCCTCTTGGATATCCATAGCCTCCTCCTCTTTGTCTGTAGCCATATTCTGGATCTCTTGGCATATAATAATCATCAAAATAATAATCTTGACTTTGGTAAGGATCTCTTCGTCGGCCTTCATTGTATGGTGGTTGAGGATAAGGAACAACTCTGTTGCCTTTGGGTTGCCATCGTGGGTAATTTCCATCGTATCCTCCTCGACAACTGTACGAATAACATGGTTGACTAACAGCCTCATAAACAGGCTTTCTGTGGGTCTGAACGTTTTCCAAATGGTCCTTTTGTTTGTTATGATGGTGAGATTTCGGTTTCGTTGGTTTTGGCATGCCTATTGGTTCAGGAATATCGTCAGAAATTGGTGAGCTAAATATAATTTCTTCATTTTCGCTTTGTTCCGGATCATTATCATTTGTTGCATTTGAAGTTGGCATCACATTGTCGTCGTCAGCAGAAACGATGCTTGTTAGCAGAAGCAAGAAGAAGTTCCAGATCTATAAAAAATATTAATATGTATAAAGTATTCCACTAATTAGACGGCAATATGTGAAGTATACTCAGTTTAGCAGAGGATTTGAACAATAGTAAGCAATTGTTTCTAAAATTGTCAACATTTCAATTCGAAATAAAGTATTTTTTTCCTTGTTAATTTTACATCTGATTGAAAATTTAGGATATATAGGGCAAATGATTTATTTCAGTTATAAAAAGTAATAGGAAAATGTTTGTTTTTGATGACAAATCGAAATATGATGTGATGTGATAATTTTCAAGTGTTAGTAACTAGAAATCTGTACCCTCAAAAAAAAATCTGAATTAAATCTCTTTAAAATCCACATAACATATGAACATAGATATTACAATTACAATGAGCTTATATTTCATTTAAATTTACAACTAAAAAAAATTAGGAAATCGCATGATTTGAAATTCTAAAAAGTATATAATATTTTGTCTGATAAACACCCTCTATGGATTGCATAGAAAAAATATTGTTGTATTAAGTTTCATTCAATTGTAATGAACAGAATAAAATTTGTTCTATGAATAGAAAACAAGTTTCTAGAAAGAGGCAAAAAAATTATATCTTTCTATCATAGAATATTATTATTGAAATATAATTTATAAAATCTCAACTTTTAAAACATATTTAAATTATTTATTTATGTGATTAGTGAAATTTCTCCTTTTTTTTATTAGATTAAATTTGAAAAATCAATTTTTTAACGATGCAAATTTTCGCAGTTTCCTTAAATAATACCTCCTTATTAGAAAAATTTCAATTTTTTGGTGTAAAATAAATTCCTTTCCTCTTATTTATAAACAATATCAATCATTAATAAAATAAAATTAACGACACTTAGAATAAATTTTGGTCTTGTTCTTTATATAAGAAGAAAATGTTACTAAATTATTTTATTTACTTTTGATTCTTCTATTTTTTAACAAAATTTAAGCAATTCACATCAATTATTCACATCATCAGCCATAAATACATCAATTATTCTATGAATTCTAATTCAAATCAAAATGACAAAACATTTCTAAAATAGACTGGATTGGTTTATTTTGATTTTAAAGGTGCATGTCAACTATACTACCCCAATCCCAAAATAGAAGATGCTATCTAATAAGATAACCGAGAAAATAAACCAGTCAAGTTATGAGTAAAGGGGGTTTAGGGGTCGAGCAAAGATTCATAAGCGTTTTTTAAAACTTGTTTCAAATTTTGAATTTTTTAAAAATTTATCTGCATGGTCAGCGAAAAAGTTGATTAAACCGCAATTTTTTCTTCTTGTTTTTCCTTTTCAAATCTAAACGGCCAATGGTAGAGGTATTACTTCTTATCCATACATGTCATAAATATTATAATCATTAGTTTATTATCGAGTAACTTCAGTGGTCTTAAAATTTTAATAGATTACCCAACAAATTTAAATGGATTACCCTATAGAGCATTAATTATCTTACAAACAATATAAAACATTTTTCTAATGCGTTTTATCTCTGCTTGCATTTTAAAATAAAAATAAATTCATTAATTATTATTCAAGCCAATATTTTCGTTTCCTAACTGCACTTTTGAACTGTGAATTATATGAAATTACATTTTCTTTTTTAGAAATTAATAAAAACAAGGACGAATCTTATAAATTTGTAAAAAAATTTTGCAAGGTTCGATATTAATACATCAAATTAATTTCTCTTGGCTGACTGCTTACATTTCAATTGAAAGCTTGTAGTATATGTTTTAAATTGCACATGCCCTATTAGCCTTTTCTTTAGTTTTTAAATCAAGTTGCCGGATGTAAGTACGATCTACATGATTGAAATCAATCAACTAGTTATTTTTTAGACATCGTTATAATTATTATAAATACCAAACTGTGTCTCGTTGGGTTTTTACAAAGAATATAGTTAGTGGTAATCAATCAATTATTTGATTTTTATAAACTGTTTTTTGATGTTTTCTTGTAATCTGGTAAGGACCTTTTGATAGGGCGATATATCACTCGTCAAAGTATAAAGTTTTAAATTTGTAATGCTTTATTTATTTATTTATTTGCTGGTTTGGTTTGATAAGAGGTTTCAGAACAATAAACTTGTTTTAATATTCATAATAAAACTATATAATATTCAAAATTTGAAGTGTTGTCACGAAATAATGAAACATTAAAAAAAGTTATATATGTTCTCTGATTACGTGCTTGTATTTTTAAAAGCGTTTTCAAAATTAAAATATTTCTTCCGCTACATCGAAATGAAACGCAGCGATAGTCATTGAAAATAAATCATTGACATGAGAAAAACTTTTATAAAATGTATCAGTGATACAACAAAAACTTTATCTCTCAAACTTAGATAAATGCATTTCGCTTGTGCGCATGAATTTAAATCTCTTGTATCTGTTTTATGTTCTAAAATAAGATGTCTAGGAAGTAAATTTGAGGAAGGTTATAATTAATTCTTGAATATTATTTTTATGAAAAAATTATTAAAACTTTGGATTTTGTAGTAAAAATAGGGTCCATAATTACTTCAAAAAAATTCCTGTTTTGAAATCTAAATTTATAAAACACAATTAAAATGACTGATTATTATAATTGAGTCATAAATTATTAAATTTATGTTAATTGTTGAAAATTTTCGTATATGATGCAAAATATATTACGGCTCAAAATCCACCATTAACACAGTGCATTGTATCATATTTGTAACATTGAAGCGACTAAAACTGCTTGCAGCAGACGCTTCAATGTTGCCAAGAAGTTAAATAAATAATATCATGCTATCAAATTCGCCAATTATCAACTCTCGAATATCACTTTTTTTAACAGTTAAATAATCGATGATTACATGTTGTACAAAGTGGTTAAAAGTACCTAATGTGTGTTACATGTGGTTAAAAGTACCTAATGTGTGTTATATGTGGTTAAAAATGCCTGAATGTGGTTAAAAGTGCCTAAAGCGAAAAATTTTTGAAAGCTTTTGCAGCTCCGTTCGCAGTTGTGGTCTCTATGGTCATTCTCTGAATAACTTAGAGGACTAACTATCAATTTTCACGTTTACCACATTATTAAGAATTGTAATTTCGTCACTATAATACATACAAAAAAAACAAGCTAAAATTTTTGTTATTTATACCTTTTTTTCCAAATTTTCGCTTCAATGTTAAATTCATGTATTTTTATTGACGTGAAATCCAAACTATAAAATTTTATATAAAATCAGAAAAACTTAAGGGTTGTTTTTAAAAATTATCGAAATATATTTATTAATTACTTTTAAATTTAAAATAATTTTTTTTTAATTTTTTAAAAATTAATTAATTTTAAAGTTTATTTTCTTTGTAACTGGATTGTATTTTCTTTTTTATAATGAAACCAAAAAAAGTTTTGCCCTTGTTTTAGGCAATTTGATACATTTTTGAAAAACTTCAATTCATATATATATATATATATATATATAATTACTTCTAATATAAAAGCATTAATTTACAAGAAAATGTAAAGTATTCCTTACACACAATATTCTATATTTGCATCTAACATGTTTCTATTCAAATGTATTAGTCACTTTAAAATGCATGTGGATCGTAACTCTTTAACCTGGTTTGATGGCATTCTTTATATCTTTTTATGTGCTATTAGTTAAGGTTATCTTTGACTATAATAAAATATTGTCGATAGAATAAATAGTGTTCTGCTACTCCTGAGTTGGCCCACAGCATTCCTAATGCACTTTCTTCGTCAAGCTTAGAAATAATCCTCCATAGATTAACTTGTGCATTGAGTGCAACAGTTCAGTGGATGGTTTAGTGTAGATAAATTTATTCAATATTTTGGAATTTTGGATAGAATAAACAATATACTTCTTTTCCTAATTTGATCCCTATTAATACCAACAAATCTTCGAAATCTAGATCAGGAACAGCCATCCATAGATTAACTGTCTTTAATTTATTGAAATATCAAAATAGATAGCCTAATTTAGATAAATTAATCCAAATATTTTAAATAGAATAAATAATGTGCTGCTGTCCACCTTCCTTATCAAAACCAGGAAAAACCATCCACAAATTAATAGTCATTAAGTTTGTATTGAGTGAAACAACTCAGTGAGTGGCCAGTTGTTGATAAATCAATCAAAAATTTTTTTATAGAATAAACAATATCCAACTGCTCTTTCGTCCTCATTAATTATTGTGTATCTTTTTAATCAAGATCAGGAACCACTATCCACAAATTAACTATTATTAAGCTTACCTTGAGTTAAACAATATATTTGATGGCACGGTGTTGATAAATTAATCAAAATATTTTGCATTGAATAAACAATATACTGCAATCTCTGAGTTTATACACATAAAGCCAGTGTACTATTTTCATCAAGAAATCAAAATTAGGTGTGCAACAGTCATCCACAAGTTAGCTAAAACTACATTTGAAGTAAATGAAGTAACACAGAGAATGATTTAGTATTGATAGATTAATCAAATCATTACTTACATAAAATTTTCTGCCTTTCATTCTTGCGCTTTGAAGAATATTTTGCTATTACAGGAAGTTTACGAAAACGATAAGTAAGTTTGCACTGCTTCGTTCTGTTAGGTTTAATCTGAAATCGCATATCCAGGAACATGGTGCTTTTATGCTAAGGGTATCGGAGAAACATACTGTAAAAACCTTTACTCTCTGCATCTAGGTTAATTTAGCAATGCGGGTGCCACGAGTTTTTTTCATTTAGAAATAACACACCTTTAGAAACATGGCCTACTTTAACTTCATGGTTATATGGATTGATTTATGTAAACTACGAAGTAAATATTTTGTATGATTTCTAAGAGGAAACCATTGATAATATCTATTTATTTTGTTAATGGAATTTTGTCTTCGATTGCGTTGGTTTGAAGTCATTAGAAAGTTCACTTTCAGAGATTGTTAGAAAGTTATATGTTATGGATTTTTAAAAGTATTATCTAAAGTTTCTATACAGTTTGAATGCATTTTTAAATGTTTGCAGCTTTGTTACTGTTTATGATAGGAAGAATGTTCTGAATTGGATTAACGATTAGAAAGTTTTTTTCTATCTTTTTTATCAGATTATTTTCTTTTTCTTTTTTTAATCTTTACAAATTGTCATTTTAGAAATTTTATTTAAATATGGAATATCGTTAGTTTGTTGCTTTATTCGGCTTCGATTCATTCCTACTCTTTTCATTGCTAAAATATATATTTTTAATTTTTTTATGTCTTTGATAATACTTTGCTTCTTCTAAATTCCAACCAATTGCTTTTTATTTTTATTTTGAGTTCAGATAAAAACAGATGTGTTAATCGTTTCCAAAGAATTGAGAAAAAGCACTCGTTTTCATATTGTGTGCAAGTCATTTTCAGTCTCGTATGAAGTAATTAACAGAGGAGGATGGAATAGAAAAGTCATGGTCAAAAAGGCTTTTTTCCCCTCCAAAACATTTTTAAAATATAAAATCAGCTCACAGGGTTATAATAGGATTCTAGAATCAAGCAGCATGAAAATCAAAATAGTCTTTAAAAAAATTAAAATCTGCTTGTTCCTTCAGAAATTTCTCAAAAAGAAAGTAAAACCAAAAAGAACTATAATTAGTGATGTACATTTAATCGCATCTAGTTAAAATTCAGTCTAGTTGTATGTTAAGATTTCTTTATCGGTACGTATGGATAAGGTCAAAGGAATGTTTCTGAGCAGGTCTCGTATTTAATGACTTTTCCTTTCTTATCCTTATTTCTGACTTTCCACCGGATTGTAAGTACAATGTTAAAAATGCATGTTTAAAATATGTAAGGAATTTGTCATTGTCTATTAGTTTGTTGTTGATTCCACTTAGTTTTTGATCATTGCTTTGTATTTTTCTCCCTTACATCTATCATATTTCATCGTTGAGCTTAGAGGAGAATGTTTACGATCAAAAAAACATTTACAAGCTCAAATATGTGTTATTATTTTATATATTCAAAGCTTGTTTGCTCAATATTAGACTTGCAATTTGTACTAAAAGTCCCCTACTTTAGTCGGTTTTAGAGACATTGCGTGCTACTGCATATATTAATAAATGCAGTTATTTTAATTTCTATTTATTGTAGTAGAATAATAATAAAAAATATTATGCCGTATCTAAAAATGGTAATTCTCTTTTAAAGTTTTCTGAACGATTGTGATTAAAACTAAATACAAATTGCGAAGAACTGATGGTATTAATTAAAATAGAGCAGAAAAAAATCAAACAAAGAGGAAATATGCCTGTTCAGTTTCTTTCTCAATAATTGTTATTACAATAAAAGTGCTTTGATTATGAATAAGTTTGCTCAATTATTTAAAATCCAAAATATTTTAATATTAGTTACCATTATTTGATTTTATAGCATGATGATGCGCTAAAATAATTATGAAATCTCATTAAAAAGTAGACGTAGCATTTAATTTATCCTATTTTAATCCAAAATTTGTTAGTTCACAAACTTTGAAATGATTTCATGAATGACGTACTGTACTGGTTTTATTGTACTTAGTTTTCAGTATAATTGTGACCTACACTTTCACTAGAGGTGAAAGCAAATTGTCTCCTTTGGTTACTTTTTTAAATTTTTGGGCTAACTTGTGAATGGAATTCTTGTGTCGAATTTTTTTTTCCTGTTCCGGGAAGAGAAGGTAAATGTTAATATTGCCACTTAATTAACAAACTTTCTGTTCTAATTTTTGTTGCTCTCTTCATAAGTAGAATAAGAAAATAATATGCCAACAAAATAAACTATTATTTCCCTTTTCGCGTTTAAGAAAGGGAGAAAAAGTTTTAATAAACATTAGTTTGAACTTTAAAAAAATTAAAAAGCAACATTTTTTTCTAGAGCTATACTAATAAGAAAATTCCGATGGATAAAGGATCAAATGAGAATCAAGAATACGTTTATGTTATTTTTTATGAATTCCAGCCTTTTCATGATCTAAAAAACAATAGTTACTTATAAGGCAACTAAAAACTTTTAAAGAATTTTGAAGGCGAGTAAAGGAAAGTATAAAATAAAAGCCCTTTTTTACGAAATAGACCACTTGTCTTTAACAATTAAATTTCCAAAAAGTGATATATATTTAAGGTATGTGCATTTGGGATGTATTTTTTAAATATGCCGTAAAATTGACATATTTTAAGTTTTTGAATAAAACAGAACATCAATGAGTCAATCATTGAAAAGAACATCAACGAAACCAAAATATACTAGTTAAATGTCAAAAGTTTTTTATAAATTGTTTTTTTTTTTGTGGCTAAAAAGAAGTATAATCCAAAAATCTTCTAGTTTAACTTTATTAAATGATTTGCTCTAAATTTTGTAGACAACTTACTAAATACATTATCTAGTTTCTGAACTAAAAAAAAAGCTTTCCTGTTATCCAATCTTCAAAATAATTTTGCATTTTGATAAAGAACACCACATTTTCATTTGTTCGCTATAAAATACTATATATACTCGCCATAAAAACTATAAAATACCTCTAAATAAACAGATTGCGCGTTCTTTTGTTCAGAAACTGCAGAATATACTGCGAAATTATCATACCAAATTTGAACAAAAAATAATTAAATTTTAGTTTATGGAGTTTTTTATAAGAAATTTTTATCAAAGATTAGAATTTGAGAAAATAGAATTTAAAAATGTAAAATAGCATTGAAGCGTAAATCGATGCGAATGTAAAAGTGAGTGTAACTTACAAAAAATGGACTTAGAAATTAAATTCAAACAGCTTTTTATAGAAAACTGTTCAAATATTAAAAATATTAAATTAAAAAGAAATGTCAAATTTTCCCAAAAAATTGATTTTTTAATGTAGTCACGTAACTTAAAAAATGTTAAACTATGAACTTATGACAACAAACCTTAATTATTGAAACTAGTTAAATAGAGATAGTCAAATTTTTTTGTATGTTACCGAAAGGAATTTTTAAATCAGTTATACTGAAACAAGTTTCTATTAATATAATATTGAATTCATAATTTTTGTTTATCTTGATGCTCTTCAGTTTGATGACTAACTTTAGAAAGATATGATTTTCTGATTGAAATAAAAATAAACTGCCGTCTGGGAAAATATAAAATAACAATGATCTATTAACAAAAGAAGTGCATCCCCAAAACAAAGAATAAATTTAAACCACCTTTTTGTAAAATTTTCTCAGTGAATTGTAACTAAAAATTCTTCAAAAGGTAAGCAAACAACAACAACAACAAAAAAAAACCTTCTAGATAAAGTGATGATGCATTTTGTTGTTTCGAATTCATTCCGCCTAGAACCTATTCTATTCAAAGATAGATGACTTATGTATATTCTTGAAACCAAGACAGATCAGAAATGTCATCCGAAAACATGAACGTTCAACTTTTGTGGAGTAGGAATTTATCGTTCACCTATTTCTCTCTTGCACTCCTATGGAGCAGCTGACATCTGTTGACAGTTTTGAGGTTGAGAAAATGGAGCAGGGACTTCTTGCTGTTAGAATAAAGGTTATTCCAAAATGTCATGTGTTTCGAATGTTTGGACCTTCAGAAGATGAAACATTTTTTTTTTTTCATTTTTATTCTTTTGTGTTGGTTCAGAGTTCCTCAAACGATTCCAAATAGAACTGAATGCATGATTTTTGGGGCATGATTTATTTGTTTCCTCATTATAAGTAAATATAAATATTTAAAAGGATCATCTCAATATGAACATTCTATCAAAATTTTGCATATAATGTTCGATGAATATTATTTTTGTTTATCGCTAATTCATGCTAATTTGCCTTGCGTATATTTTCTTCCCATTTTTTAAATGTGTGTATGGATTAGGGGGAAATCTATGAGAAATGATGTTTCTCAAAATTAATAAGTAAAAATAATTAAGAAATTCCACCTGAAATAAAACATTATACTCTTCATTAGCATTCTACTCTCCTTTTGTTTATCACTTATTCATACTAATTTTTTTTCAGCATCCCCCCTCCATTCTTAGACATTTGATTTAAAATTTCATTAATTATGAGTTTAGACTCAGATGAGACCCATTGCAGGAGTTTAGGTCCTGTAAATCTAAGGAAATATTTCTCAAAATTAAATACAGAAATAATGAAGAATGTCATCTGAATATAAAACTTTCTATTCTTTATTAACATTTTCCTTTTTTTCTGATTCATTATAACTTGTTTTGCTTATTTTTTCTTTTCATTCTCTTGTGTATGAATCAGAGCATTTTAAATAATCAGTCTTCATCTCAAACGAGATCACATGCATGCTTTTTGGCACAGAAATAATAAAAGATTGTCTCGGTATCAGTAAATAGAAATGATGAAAAAGATAATCTGTATTTTAAAAAATTCTATCAAAATTTATTAAAAAATATGCTTAATAATGTTTCTTTTTACTTATTGCTTATACTACATTTGCTTAGTTTGCTTTCCTATAGAAAAACAGCCGATAAAAAAGAATAGATGTGTTTTTCTTTCTTTCTTTTTTTCTTTTAGTGCGACATGGTCTCTCGGACTTGGCTTAGATGTCTAAGCCAAGGGGATTAGCATCAACAACAACAGATATAAATCTTTTTCTGATTCCTATGAGGTATCGGATGGCTTGTGTGGCCTTGCTATGAGTTAGTCTAGACTGTTTTGGCACGCGCCCTTGTAAAATTCTTGCCACCACAAGTAGTTAAAGTTAACAACTGTTTAGCTTGGAGTTCCATTCATTAAAGTAATCGTGTATATTCGAAAATGCTCTATTTGGATGAATTAAAACCACACATATCAGCAACGTTTAATATAATAACATTTGAAATAATATGCTAAGAAAAAAAAAGATAAATTGTCTTCAGTAATTCTACATAGTCACGAATACTGTTCACATTAAACTTCATAATCCTCCATTTTAAAAAAATTTAGAATTTATTATTTTTAATGCAATGGAAACTTGAAACTATTGCAGTATTTTTGAATACTTTTAACCAGTCACCTGATATTTTATTTTTGTATTAATTTAATCTACCTTGATATTTTGAATAGCGATTTTCTTTTCGAATAGGTATGTATGATTTAGAACTGTGTAATTCTTTATTATTTGCTGTTTCTGTTTTTGTGAGCTTTAATTTTCTTTGTGGCTTATATTCCTTGTGTGTTTTTAATAAATGCGCTCAGTAAATGGAGTCAATCTCTGTAGTGTACTTATTTCGAATACAATTTTTTTCTTATCCATGTTTTCGCATCCGATCTTCCAGTTATTTTTGTTTCCTCTGAACAAAAGCCGCATACATTTAAAATCAATTTAGTGAATATTTAAAACAATGAACTTATTAACAAAATTTTAATACAGAAATTCTTATATTAAGCGATAAGTGGAGTACTACAGAGGTTTCTAGATAAATCAAGAACCACGAAGAAAAAATGATAGATTTTTTATTCTAATTTTTATCAAATCAATTACAATGAAAAGGCGAAAAAAAATAATAACAAGCGATTAACACTTTTAGCCTTAGCAATCCACAGACGGCAAAAATCTTATTATACCGTCACTCACCCTCATTGTACTACCGTGAGTATTTTGTAAGAATTCGATAACGTTTTGAGTGCCTACTTATTATTATTTTTTTAATTCTCTCTATCCGTAGATTGAAAAAATAACTTAAGGTGTCGCCATCTATTGAAATTTAAAGAAACAAATATGTTTCAAACGAAGATATTTATTTTCGTATTCCATAATACAGCTTGACTGATCCCAAATAAATAGGATTTTATAAAAGGAATTATTTTTAAATCATAAACAGTCTATCTCATGCTTAAACAAAAAAAAATTATCGTATTCCGTTTATAATAGTTAATTTATTAAGGTAACAGAAAACAGAAAAATACTCATATATAAGGAGAAAATAAAATAAATATTTATTGAAAGAAGTATTATTAATATTTAATGTAAGAAGTATAGATATGTTTGATCTATTTTAAATGAGTTTATCGCCTATTTGAGTATTTTAGCTTATTTTTTTGCATCCTCTCAAATATATAATGTTTATACTGCTAATATATTTAAAATATTGCAAAAATGAATTACAGACAAATAACATTTTTCATATTAAGAATCATTTGCATGCTAGATGTTATAATTTCTCAAAATTCAACTAAGTAGTATTCAAAACTATGATAATTTCTTTAGTGATAAATATACAAATGGTTGATTCTCATAGATTTAAGAAATATTGAATTGGAAATATGCGAATTAATTAGTTGAGATTATGGCTCTGGTTTGAATTTATTTTAGGTCTATTACAGACAATTAATATTTTTCATATTAAGAATCATTAGCATGCTAGAGGTTATAATTTCTCACAATTCAACTAAGTGGTATTCAAAACTATGATAAATTCTTTAGTAATAAATATGCAAATGATTGATTCTCATAGATTTAAGAAATGTTGAATTGGAACTATACGAATTAGTTAGTTGAGATTATGCTCTGGTTTGAATTTATTTTAGGTCTATATCGGGACAAACTTTAAGATTTTGAATTGTGGTTGAATGGAGACAATGGCATCAAAACCACTACTTACCATTCTAAAATTACTCGCCAAACCAGCGGAAGCAGGTTTGAACAAAGAGGGCCTAATATGCACCTAACCCATCTAAGAGAAAATAATCTTCTTCTTTTTTTTTCTTTTCTTTTCTTCTTTGATAAAATCGACTCTAAAGCCTGAGGTTCTCCATTTCAACAGATGAAGGTGGTAACTTGAAATAAAAAATATCTTGAGAATAAATTAAAAAAGTATCGGGCCATTTGTGTATTTATTTATCTATGTTAAGCTTATTTGTGTATTTTTTTCAGAGTAAGCATATTATGACAATTTTTCGATGAAAATTTCAGAATAATAGCTCAGTTATTGAGAACATTTATTTTGAATTTTTAGGAGCCTTTAAAATAATAACTTTAGAAGTGTTTTGCTGACTGAAGAAATTAGGTTATCAGATTTTATATAAAAAATATAGAGCTAAATAACGCTTATAAAGAATCATTATATTCCAAACAAAAAATAATAAATGACAGCTAAGATTTCTAAATGCTTAGTATTCTATAAATTTTGTAAAATTTGGCATCAAAATATATCCTTAATTTTGTATTCATATTTGTAGCTACAGAATCACGTCAAAGTATCAAAATGATATAGCATTAATCATAAAAATTTGTTGTATTCCTTTACCTCAGGTATTTTACGCACTAAAACAGCGCAATGATGTGCTTGTATTAGGGGAAAGTAATGCCCTATTTGTGCATATAAATATTTGTTTAATAACTAAGAAGCTGTTTATAAAGTATTATTTTTGCAAGTGAAAAGGATTTCTTTTCTTTACTTTATAGGTCAATTTCATTTTTGTAACAATCTTATTTGGAATGCCAAGTCAAAATGCCATTAATGTCAGGCATATATGACATTACTTGTTATTCGAGATTCGTAAAGGTAGTGATGTTTCCAAAACTACTGAAAACATTGCGTATGTTTATCCACTCACATTAGATATTCGCAAAGGCCAAAAGTAGTTTGCTCAGTTCAGGTGCCTTCACTTTTATCTTTGTGACATACTCATACTTCTTTTGGGACGATCAACCTTCTTCTCATAATGAGGCTGCTCGGATGCAAGTGGTTGAAATTACTTGTCAAACGATTAAAGATTTATCTAATAAGCTCAACATACTTTAGCATACAGTTTAATAATATTTGCAAAACATTGGTAAAGTTCGCGACACTGTTAACTCTTAAAACTTTGAAACACATTTTCATGGCTGAATCGCGTTGTAGTTGTTCGGTTTTCGTACTTCAGCAATTAATCTTATTGAAATATGGCTATTTGTACTTTTTATATTCCGGATGATATCAGAGCTATTAAACACTTCCATGCGATCGAATTTTGTAACTCGTACAGGTGTACACACAATGTCACAACTCTTCAATTGGTATCAGACTTTTACATCGGTCATGCTGGACGCCCTGCAGTCATTAGGGCGACCCCAAAGTAATCGATGATTCTGTACTTCACTTTTTATAACGTTTTCTGGCGAAAAGAGCCGGAGTTAACACAGAATCGTAAAGTAAAAATAAAGAGAAAGTTTAAAAAGAGCTCTCGAAAGATCGTTGATGTCAAGCGGCTGAGTAGAATTGGTAATTCGTTCGTTTTTTTTAGTTTTCTTTCTGTTTTTGTTGGGTGCGCCCTGGTTATTGTTATCTCTGTCTCCCTGGGTGGTCCCTGGGAAGTGGTGTCACTCGAAAGAGCCCCTGGGTCGATGTCGGAAGACCCCTGTCGAGTGTTCTTCGACAGCATGCTGGGCTATGATTCCAATTCCCTATTGTAGAGCTCTATGGTCATTGACAAAATGAGTTCAGAAGAAAGGGGTACTAGAAAAGGAGTCATGTCATCGTTGTTGAAAACAGCTTTTCTTTTTTTCTTATCTTTCCTTCTATTTCTATAGCCGGAGTTGTTTTATTTAAGATTACATTTAAAACATTGAAAAAGGAACTTACCTTTCCGCTTTAAACTGGACTTGCATAGTAGGAGATCTTGAGATATTTGATAAAAACGGTATTCAATGGAGGTTGCATGTTAATTTCCAGAGAATCGAAACGAAAAAAAAAAAAAAAAAAAAAAAAAAAAATGGGGAATTTCGAGGTTTTTTAACCTCGATCGGAAAAGTCTTGTCAGAATCGTTTCTTAATTTCCTCTCCCGGACCTGTTTTTGCAAAAGAATGCATGTTAATTACCACCCAATAGACAAATAAATTGTATTTCGCATTTTTTTAATTGGACTCGTTTATTTCTTGGCTTGAAAAAAAATTAGACTTCTATTAACGACGAAAATATAAAAAAAGTATGCAATTTATGTGCTCAGCTTCGAGATTTCGTACATGCTTTAAAATAACTTTTAGTTCTCCTGCTGAGAATATTAATAATGAATCGTCTGTCTTTCGATTATTTCAAAAATACTTTCCTACCCAAATAATAAAATATTTTCACAAAAAACACCAAAATATTCAATATTTATTTCAGATAATATTGATTATTATCCATAACTCATCAATTGATATAGTTAAACAGCATCGTAAGGAAATGCTTTTGAAAAGTTTCATGAATTAAATTTTCCCCAAGGTATGATATTTTTAGATTCTTGTCCCCTCTGATTCCGTTCGTCTACTTATATACGATAAGACCAACTGTTTATTATTCGAATCATCTTCAAAAGGCTTGCACATATGATCAAAATATTTATTATATACCCTCCAACCACCTCGTCACATATTTATTTTTAAAGGTATAGAATGTAAACAAAACTATTTTCGTGGCGGGCCTTTATTCCTATTTGTCCTTGTCCACCATCTTCACGCCACTGAAGGGGAATCATGGTCAATATAAGAGAATTTTGACTGTCCCTTTATGGCATTTGAATTTGCATTTTTGTCGCAATAATTGACAATTTTTCTGCCAGTTGCTTCTTCACATACGTCAAAAGAAATAAGTTTCCTATTAAATGTTGAAGATAACCTTTTTCTTTAATAAATTCTCTAGGCATACAATAGATCTATTTTTTACTAGATTTAAAATAAGGCAAATAATCAGAATAGACATATCACTTAAAAGTAGTGTATGTGTGAGTGAAAAGGAAATACATTTTGATCCGCTTAACAATAACTACGAAATGTAGAACTATTTATATCTAAGTGATCATTAAGGGCTCTCTTTTAATTAGTCTTTGAACTTCTTATTTGAACACCTTTATATCTTTCATTTCCATGTGAACTCTACAATAAATCGATAATTTGAAAATTCTTATTTTAAATGTTTTTGGTCTGTAGATAAATTCTACGATCAAACTTATAAAACAATTCTCTTTGAACTTATAAAACAATTCGGAGAATTTCTGACGAAAATTAATAAAAAAAAACGGATTTATACAAAATATTATGAATTTTTTAAATTTATTTCTAGTGTTCTTACTCGAACATCTTCCGTTTTTATCCTGCTTGTGTTTTATCGTAACTTTTCCGGAAGAAATAAAAAAATAGGTATATTTGAAGGGTATAATATAAAGGATTTTCCGTAAATATTTTTTCCCTTGAAAGGAAAGTTTTTCATATTTGTTATTTTAACGATGAATAATTTTAAACTCCAATTTTTATTTGAAATAGCTATTGCTTAAGATAGAAGCTTTCTGAAATTTATTTTTTTGCTGTATGATTCAGAAATTCATCTAAAATCCATATTGATTGTTAATTAAATTAATTTAGAATTCAATTATCTCCCTTTCCTTACAACTTTTGTATCCTGGAATAAAATTTAATTTATTGGTATTTTTATTTTCCCTGAAGAATGTGACAATCAGAAATTCTGAAATTAATTACGTTCTAATCAGTAGTAGGGGAACTAGGGACTAGTTATGAAAGGGATAAGCTATAACACGCACTTTTTCGGTAATTTTTAAAATTTTTGATCAGATATTTTATTAAACAGAAAACTTATGATTGAACCTATTAAATAAGCACAGTACTGCCGTATCTAAATTTTTAAAGGGAAATTGTTTGTACATACCCCATTTTAATTCCTTAATAAATAAAAAAAGAAATGTTTCATCAATAGTGATTTAAGATAAATTAATTGATATTGTATAAAAGTTTGCACTCATTTATTTTGTCCATGCATCAGATTATAAAAAGAGTTATATTTTTTAAAAAATAAGACCAATATTAGTTTAAAAATCAATATATATATTTGAAAACATACCATGGGACTGGTTGTAACAAAATCTAGGGACAAACTATAACAGGCATTTTCCTCGCTTTTCGATTTGTCATCTAAACTTTTTGCTTTAATTGATACAATTCCTTTATTTTTGTTTTACGTGATTCATAATCAGTTGCAGACCAAAAGAAAGTAAAAATAAATTATTATTTTCAAAGAGATGATATAATGGAAAGTAAGCATACATATACATACATATTAAATCAAAACGCGCCAAATCAAAGTGCATACTTGCATCACTCATCGGAGAAAGCAATAGAGGAAATGTAATTGATTGATTGCGAAACAAACTACAAACCCAAAGGATTTTATCAAGTTATTTTCTTACTTTAAGAATGAGAAACTACAAAGAGATGATAGAATGGAAAGTAAGCATATATATACATACATATTAAATCAAAAAGCGCCAAATAAAAGTACATATTTGCATCACTCATCGGAGAAAGCAATAGAGGAAATGTAATTGATTGATTGCGAAACAAACTACAAATCCATCGATTTTATCAAGTTATTTTCTTACTTTAGAATGAGAAACTGCAAAGATATGATAAAATAGAAAGTAAGCCTATATATACATACATATTAAATCAAAACGCGCCAACATATTAAATCAAAGTGAATATTTGCATCACTCATTGGAGAAAGCAATAGAGGAAACGTAATTGATTGATTGCGAAACAAACTACAAATCCAAACGATTTTATGAGGTTATTTTCTTACTTTAGAATGAGAAACTATATAAAAAAATCTGAAATAGCTACAAAACATCAGAAGTGTATATGAATTAATTGCGATCGATGTGTTTGAAAAAAAGTATTAGAAACACTGCTGAATTGTTTGACATTTGTCACGTGCTTTCTTTAGGTACATTGAAAAAAGCAAGGCGTTTATTTGAGATTGCTTCCAATGAAAGCAAGAAAAATTGTTTGACTGCTATAAGTATTGGTATTTAGAATACGAATTTTTTTTGCCCAAAAAAAGTTGATGCATTCTGATGAAGAATGGGTTTAATTCTTAATTTTCAAATTCGAAGGAGGTAGCAATCTGTAGATAGGGTAGCAATTTGTTAACATCAGCTGCAATTTTGTGAAAGGTTGACTTTTATGTTGATTGTTTAAATAATTTATCCTTTTTTTTGTTGCTATATACCACTTAATACCCTTTATAGTCACTATAACAAAAATAAAAGTTAGCAGATGTTTTTTTATTTCAATTAATAAGAGAATATTAATGAAAAAATATTTTTAAATATTTTAGTTTTTAATGCTACATTTTGCTCTAAAAGCGGGGCCAGCTCTAATAGCTGATTCGTTTTTGAAAAATTATTTATTATGCTAAAATCCTTAACACTGCCGTGCATTTCTTTTTCTTGCATATGATGAAAAGTAATTATGTTATAGAAAAGCAATTACAAGTGAGAAATCTTTAACATTTAGAAAAATGTATTTTTCCAACTATTGTTATAACTAGCAAACTATGATTACTATTTTTCCCAAATTATACCTTAAAATTTAGAATATTTTAACATTAAAAATATATAAAATATTAAATAATTGAACATTGCGAAATGGTTATGATAGCACTTGCATTGTAATAATCAGTCTTCAATAACCATGCGTAGATATATTTTATTCCTTGAAATTTTATCATCGGTCATATAAAAAGATATAATTATCCTTGTAGTATATGTCGCAATATTTTAGCTCGATTAAAAAAAATATTATTCTTATTATAATTATCCTTTTTGCTTTTTCTTTCTTTTTTTTTTAGAAAATTTATAAAAAACTGCTCAAATTTTAAATTGATTTTAAGAAACTGTGTTAATTGCTATTATCGTGACCTTGATTTTAGATCCAACTTAAAATGAATTTAAATTAATTTATATATTTAAAAATGTTTTTCTTATGTTTAAAATGAATCACCAACAAATGCATGCCGATTTATGCATTAAAAAACCGCTGAAATGCACACGAATGAATCGGGACCAAGGCAAAAAAAAAAAAAAAAAAAAAAAAAAAACTGACTAAACAGATGTTTTTGCACTTTCATTCATAACATATTAGTACAGGTCAATGTTCACTAGTGCAGGTTACTTTTCAAATGAAAGTATCATTGAAATGTTTCTTGAATGCGAGATTGAATAATTAAATAACTTAAAGTAATATAAAAGATTAATAATAGCGAAACATTTTATTATTAATCTTTTATAGAAAAGGTATCGAACATTAAAATTTGAATTTTTAAAATGTATTATTTTTAAATTAATGATTTTTCTATTCATATCGAATTAATACAGGACACGGTTCTATGAATGAATTCTTTTCATGTAAGAGCATCAATGAAATATATCCTAGATTCAAGATTAAATAATTAATTCACTTGAAGTGCTCGGCAAAAACATGACATTGTGGTAATAGGAATCTTTTAGATGTAAATAACCATACTTAAAGCCTAGCATTCACCTGTATTGTAACATAAATCATAATATTTGAACACCAGCACGATTTGAATCTTATCCGTACGTAGGAAGCATTATTGAAGAAGAAAAATGTTTTGGTTTCCAATATATAGAGAATAACGCATTAATCAAGATGCGTTTGGGAAGAATTTAGCATGTGATGATTGTTTCAAACTCTCCCAATTACCTTCTAGTCATTTATTTCGTACGTCAAGTTACTTGGGATAGTGGTGAGCGATGTAAGTGGATGTAGGTTGGTTACTGGGTTTGTTTTTCATATTGCACGAAGTAAAAGGGTTATAAATTTGATTCTTTAATAAGATTTTCCTAATTCTAATTTATCATTCCTTATACACCTGTTCAAAACCTTGTGAGAAGCGTTTGGTATTTTTACGAACTGAATTTAATGTTGCTACTAAAAAAGCTTAAAATAATTTTTGATGTTGATTAAATTTGTCAGTGATGGATGAATATACCCACTTCAATAAACCATTGATGAAAGAATATGCTTACTGTAAATAAAAGTATATTATATAATAGCAAAGATGTATTTAATTTACAAAAATTATTTTGTGTAAAGAATGGAATGTACAGAATTTCACAATAACCACCAAAATGTATATAAATTCTACAGAAGAGTAATTTTTAGATGAATTAAAATCCTAGATTAATCCTGTGTTACAACATATTTGTTTATTTTTGTTTATCTTCTAAGCAAAGATTAAAAATATAAACCATACTGATGTGCTTAGCTAAAAAATTAATATAGGAAAGTAAATCAATTGATGACTTGTGTTCAAAAAACAATGCAATTTGCTATCATATCAATGCGAACAGACAGCGCATTGATATTCAAAGAAAATGATATGTTTAACTAAAAAATTCTACTTTGCTTGAAGGGAAAGAAAATCAGACCATGTGTATTTTAAATTTTGATTCCATTATGCACTTCAGATAACGAAATTATAAACTCCATTTGATTCTACAATCTGAATTACATTATTTTTTTCAGCTATTGTCTTCTTTTCAAGTGACGGTAGGGTTAGTTTTTGAAAAGGATAAGTTTTTTTAAAAAAATTGGGGTTTGATGATTCTAACACATAATCATTCCCTTATGCACTTCAGATAACACATAATCTTCATACACATAAACATACATGTTGCGGGACACCAATTTCCGAAGGTTTGGCTCACGGCAACAGCAGTATTAACCTGCTTCAAGGTTATATGCATGGCGAGTTTTTTGTAAAATAGAGTTAGCAATCTTTCTATTCTGATACCAGGACTACTACCAAGTCTAATCATTCTAAAGCAAAGTAGGGAAGGTTTCTCAAGTCATGCCCCTTAAGAAAGGAAACGAATTAATTAAAAATAAGCAAAGTAAAAAAAAGAATCAAGTTGTTATTATCAAAACCTTAGAACAAAACGTTCTTGTTTATTGTAAAATAAGTCCAAATATGGATGTATTTTTTGATGAAAAAAAAAGAAGAAAAAAAAAAAAGATAGACTATGAATACATTGCACTATTAGATAACGTAAGTCTTCCCTATATTGCTGTCAAATGTATATTAGTTACCACGCGTCAGTTTGCTTGAGGTTGTAACAGCTGCGCCATCTGGTGAAAAGAATAGAAACAGCAGAGAGAGAGAGAGAGAGAGAGAAATTGGCCAACATTTGGTTGAGATTCCATTCCAACATGAAGATAATTTCTCATAAAAGGTTTCATTTAAACACACATCGCAACAAATTCTGCTACCCTTGAGATGTCTTTTCAAAGAGGTAGCGCGTCTTCCTCATGTTCTGGGAGTCCCGGGTTCGAGTCCCGGTTTGGGCATGGTTGTTCTTCTTTGTGCTATCTGTGAGATGTGTGAATGTGCCCCCCTTTAAAAAGGGGCTGTGCAAGCAAATGTGTGGTGAGTGTGTAGCTAAGTCGTACTCTTGGCTCTAGTTGGCGCTACTACAAAAACAAGAGACGCCCCTTTCGGCTTAAATCTGCTGCTGTGTCAGCAGGGAGATTGTCGATGGCAAGTGCCATAAGTAACAACAACAACATGATTATTACTTCTATCATTCAAAATAAAAATAAATAAATAAAAAATACAAGTTCATATAGACTTTGTCGTGTTACTTTGCGACTCAAGATAGTAAAAGTTCAATTTTCAGCTTCATCAAACGATAATACCTCAGATTTGTGCGACCGTCTGTATTATTTCACTTGAAAGCCGGACACGAGACGTAATAATCAAAATAGAATGTTAATTGAATCTTACAAAAGATGTCAAAAATTAACTTGACATTTAATGTAATGATTACATTTTCTTGGAAGAAAATCACATGTTCGAATCTCATTTTTACTTTGAATTTATCTAGATATTTCATATTGGCAGAATATTTAATAAGTCAAATTATCTCATATTTGTTTGGCATGGATTTTGTTTGGTTTCAGTGCAAAACTAGGGCTATTATGGAATGGATTGCAAAATTTTGAATCGCAGTCAGATGACGAGAACGGCACCACATCATAGGGAGGGCATTTGACCATGACAAATTTAACGTACACCAGATCTATTTACAAGGCGATTCTTCGGTGGATGCAGGTCCCAAACCTAGAATCCTACAGTTCCCAATTCTAGACAATCTCGTAATCTTATCATCAGAAACCATTGTAGCCCATTTGTTTGGTGTGGGAGTTTGGATAACGTAATACTTCTGCTGGTGCCATCTTCGTAGTCACCACATTTCAGAATTATGAAATGAGTTCCAAATAGTTGATGCACAAATTCGAAGAATTGAGAGAGAAAAACTGTACTGCATGCTTCTTTTTTTCATTTTTTCTTTCTTCTTAAATAGCATATTTATTTTTTTTTCTTTCTTCTCAAATAGTTATTTTTCCTTAAATAGCATATTTATGATGAATTAAAAAAAATCAATAAATCACGTCTATTTTTGAAGGAAACTCATTCCATTCTAGTTCCCAATTTAAAGCACCCATGAGTCTCTGGTTGAAGCTCATGTTATCCTTTAAGAATTTGCAATGCAGTTTTAATACTTTGTCTTTCTTTTATGCAAACAGTTTATGACAATGATGCTTATATCTGAAACAACAACAACAACAACCGAGGAACATGAAATTACATAATTCATTGATCAAATAATTACAAAATAAACAACTAATAATAAAATTCGAAAATTAACAAGGCAAAATATTTTGATGTAGCCATATTAATTTAAAAAATTCTTAATCATTGAGGTAAAAAATAAAAAAGTATATATAAACTGATTATAAAATGATAAGAAAGGAATCAGCAGCATCAATTCTGTTCTTTAGAAAAGCATTGAACAAGTATTCAAAGCTGAATTAGCTGACAAATATAATAAAAATCCAATTCATAATCTGAAAAAAATTAGAATTATAAAATTAGAATCGAAGAAATGTGAAATGCAAACCAATTCAATTTGAAACCCAAAGAATATGTTAGGTGTTTGTGAATTATGTTTAATTTTTGTATCGAGTCATAATATCTTTGAATTGTTTAATTTCAGTTCTAAGTTTGAGAAGCGATAATTCAAGGTTTGTATGACGCATGGGTACATTAATTAAAGGGTTATCAATGATCAAGATATATATATATATATATATATATATAATGCATTTGCTTGCAGCAACTACTTTTATTATCTATTTAGTCAAGATTTTGGAAAATTATGCACTCTTGAGAGATGGAAAACCTTTCCATTTGCAAACCGATTTTACACAGCATAAATACTCTGTGATCCTAACAATTAAGTTTCTATAAATTTACGAAGAAGTTCGGAAAAGAAACAGCTTGTTCTCGTATATTTAGACAACGATGGGTCTACCTGGCGTCATGGCACAGAGGTATCACGTCGTTTTCGTGATCTGGGAGTACCGGGTTCGAATTTACTTATATTTGAACATATAGTCAGTCGGACGTTCTGTGAATATATTTCATTCAAAATTTGGTCGAAATTTCATGTAATCAAATTTCAGCCGTCTCGTTTAAAGACATTTTAGGTTATCGTATTCACAGACAGACCTAAGACCAAGAATACGTTTTTTTTAATTCAGGGAAAGTCTAAAATTGGGAGATTCTCCAAAATATCGAGTTCGAATTTTTTAACGATTATGCTACTTCGTATACGGAAAAAAAGAAAGAAAAGGAAAGAAAAAGAAAAAGGAAAACAAAATATTAAGTTATGAAAAAACAAAAAAAAGGAATTTTTTTAGGTATTCTCATTAAAAGAATTTCAGTGAAATGGGCGGAAATGAGAATGGCTAACTTTCAAATACTGAACAAACTGAAAAAGACATTAGATCTCAATAATGTTGTTATCTCAAAAGTCATGTATTTGACTCCATTCATGACTGGGATATTTAGCTCCATTCTAAACCAATTTACAATCTTACAAACAAAAAAGAGGGCGAATCTGTCTTAGTAGAAAGGAATTTATTCACACCAGTGGCTCCATGATATATTCTTTGTTATCAGGAAGTAAAACTTACGCTTTTCATGCAGTCAAGTGCACATGATTTACGTTTTTCTTTCTCAAAATACAGAATAATGAAAACTATTCATTGCAAACCTGAAAATACCACAAACAACGTTAATTCATAAGACATTTATTATTGGTATTGATGCGAAACAAATTTGCTTTCACGCAACGACCTTGGACATTCAAAAGCAGATCTAGAAATAATTAACTGTTACCATGAAACCGATTTCAATCAAAAAGGGAAATGTCAAAGAGCAGCAAAAAGGTTTGATATGAAATCTTAACAATGCGGTTATTAATGTTAACTAGTAGTTTGCAATTCTCTTAGAAAGTTATAATTAATGAAATTTAAATATACCCTTTTAATTTATAATAACGAAAGTCGTTTTTTTCAGTCGTATAATTATTCAAAATCGTTTTGGAAAAATTATATTGTAGTAATAGTTTCGTATCAAGAGTTAAACAGTTCTGAAACCGGTTTTGATTTTTATATGATCCCATTCGTAAAACAAAACCTAGATTTCAAAAAGTATTCGTGCTTGCCCGTTGACAGTCTGTAGTTAGCCACTGCCCAGTGACGAAGACGAATGACCAAACGCCAATGAATTAGGCGATTTATTTTTCGAACGCTTGTATAGCCATATCGCACGGCCACCCCACCTCTTCACCTATTTATTCCCTTCAAACACTTGCTAATAACATGCTAGTTGACTGTGAAAAGGAATATGGAAAGAAATGAATTAATCACTTTAGTATTATTTCATTTAATTTATGCATAAAACACAGCTTCATTGAAGATTGTGTCTACTTGCATAAATCTGAAGAAACATTGAGAATATATCTGACCTTTGTAACCTATCTTTGCCACTTTCCAATTGGTATCTTTAAAAAATCAGACAAATTCTTGCGTTACGCCTATTTAATTTATTCGGTTTTTACACAGATCTCCTTATCCGTGCAAACGTGAAATTGAAATTTTTTAATGACTTATTGACATCTTATCATAGTTTATTTTATGTATAACAATTATCTTATTCTTAGGTAAATAAGTTATCTTAACCTGTCCTTTTGTTTACACAAGACGTAAAAACTGCCTTGGCTAAGATGCATGAATAAGAAGACCGTTACGGGTCTGGCTAAAAGGTTACGGATTATACCTTTAGCTATGTTTCAAATCAATATTTTTGAAATAGGGATAAACAATAAATAGTAGTTTATTTTATGTGTAACAGTTATCTTATTCTTAGGTAAATGTTATCTTAACTTATCCTTTTGTTTACATTAGATGTAAAAACTGCCAAGTCTAAGATGCATGAAGAGGAAGACCATTACGGGGCTGGTTAGAAGGTTACGGATTATACCTTTAGCTGAGTTTCAGATCAATATTATTGAAATAGGGACAACCAATATACAGTATTTTATTTTATGTATAACAGTTATCTTATTCTTAGGTAAATAAGTTATTTTGACTTATCATTTTGTTTACATTAGGCATAAAAACTGCCATAGCTGAGATACATCAATAAGAAGACCGTTACTGGTCTGGCTAGAAGGTTACGGATTTTATCTTTAGCTATGTTTCAGATCAATATTATTGAAATAGGGATAACCAATATATCGTAGTTTATTTTATGTATAACAATTATCTTATTGTTATGTAAATAAGTTATTTTAACCTATCCTTTTGTTTACATTAGACGTAAAAACTGTCATGGCTAAGATGCATGAATAAGAAGACCGTTATGGCTCTAGTTAGAAGGTTACGGATTATACCCTTAGCTTAGTTTCAGATCGATATTATTGAAATAGGGATAACCAATATAAATTTTGCTAGCTGCAAAAGTTTTAGATTTTTTTTGTCAAATAAACACAAATGCCAACAAGTTTCTCCTGAAAGTTCTCCAAGAAGTGAGTATATTGTATATATTAGATCTAAAACTTTTATCTAATGCTCTCTATGTGTTCCAAAGTCACTTTAATCACCAGTAAGTGCCATATTTTTTAAATCATAAATCTTATCTAAATATGATAGACCAAATAAGATGCGAGCCACAGTAAAGGTTGTTACAGCAGTTATGCAGGGATTTATAGACAAGCAGAAATGTATTTGCAAAAATGCACCAATGCAAAATATTTTGACATTATATAGTTAAAGTGTCCCTCAACTCATGAAAGTGTCTCTTAGCATCTTGGAAATAATTTTACTTTTCCATCTTATTCTGTCATTTTAAGCTCAAAA
>JAOUZG010015275.1:816375-826414 GCA_026289955.1 Argiope argentata | reverse complement strand
ATATATATATAGGGGGGGGGAGTATTCCAATAAACCTTCATCTATTCTGCAGAAATATTGTTTTCGATGCCATTTATCCGACATCTTATGTTGTCTCTGTGTTGTCTTTGTATGAACAGTTGAGACAGCGACGTTGGGACAATGGAAAGCGGTTGTCTCACTGTAGTCACGTTATTTTTCCTGAAGTAGGCGTAATCTTCTATTGCGCGCAATAGTTGGCCTCGTGTGAACCCACCTTTATGCAATGGCACCATGACGTTTTTCAAAGATGGACACTGAATTAAACTAACACGATTTCTGGACATGCATTTGGTAAGCACAAAATCATTCCGTTATTAATTTCTGAGTAAGTTTTACATTGATTTTATCAAATTTATCAACTCTTACCCATGTTTGTAATGAAACTAAAATCAATGAGTATAAGTTTATGTCATATATAGATATGATTTTTCAGATTCTACTTATAAAATTCCAACATTTCATAACTATCACGTGCATTGCTGTATTCATTGTGTATTTTATTATATGAAATATTGTTAGCATCAATCAAAAATAAAGTTGGAATTTTTAGATATTGATTTGGAAGAAAATTAATCCCTTTATTGTCGTGCTTTTTGTCACCCTGGCATCAAATTATCGCTTCTGAAATTTATAAACTGCAAATAATTCAAAAGCTTTACAATTTGAAACAAAAATTACACACATTCATTTAAGAATTCTGTTCTACGAATTCTCAACCGAGTCATACGACAGTACATTACAGAAACTGAAAGTATCATCTGATTAGACTGATTTAAATGCACAACAATTAAGGGATTCATAATATTAATACATTTTAGATTTAAGCTTTGGGGAATTTCTAATTTGGTAAAAAGCATTGTTTAAAAGGTTAAAATGGTTTTTGCTCAAAATTAGAAAAATATGAGGTTTTTCAATTGTTTGAGTTTCAAAATTTGTGAATAATATATAAAAAAAATCATATGTATTAAACAAGTATCCTACGAGCGCTGTTGTGGAAACATTAATTTGGATGCCTACTATTGGCTTAATGCATGTAATACGATTTTTTTCAAACAATATAGACCTTGTACGAGATCGCAATTACTATTTTTGTTTGTTACAGTAATTGCGTTATTTGTTTTGTAATTTAATCAGCAAATGTGACCAACATAGCATTATAAGCATTTAATTAGCTTTTGGTTACCAAAGGAGCGTTTAACGTTAGTAGAATTCAGATGAAATCGAAAGTATAAAGAGATTTCCTGATATGAATGATTATTACCTTAGAGGAATTAAGGATTACAAATTAAACTACACATTATTTTTCAGTAATCGCTACTTTGATAAGATTGATATAATACGCATTTTGATATTGGTTGATTGGATAAGATTGATATAAAATCCATTTTGATATTGGTTAATTGGATAAGATTTATATAAAAACCATTTTGATATTGGATATTTGTATAAGATTTATACAAAATTCATTTTGATATTGGCTGTTTGTTTACGATTAAACAAAATCCATTTTGATATTGGTTGATTGGATAGGATTTATATAAAATTCATTTTGATATTGGTTCGAAAGATCACACTTTTATGTCACCAGCAGATGATCAGAACGAAATTTGAATCGTCAACCCACTTTCGAGTTTCTACATCACTTGGTAGCCAATGGACGACGGTTCAAGATTACGATTTCTGTCTTAAAATAGTCATGTTGCTTCAGAACGAGACATAAAAATAACTAAGCCTTATTCATATGATTTGAATGTTCGCACTTCGGTATATTTTAGGCAGTTTAATTTATCATATCAATTATCCTCAAACATTAACTATTCTTTGTGCTCTTATTGAATATAGACCTTTTCAAAGAGCTCTTTATACAACTTTAGCAAATACTTTTAATAAAAATAGTAATTTTTTATATGCTAGATAAAAGTAAATTAAAAAGTATTGCATAAATTAATGAGATTTTTGTAAATATTTCAATCATTATGATTAATGAATTTGTTGATAATCACAAGTTATGTGAAGTCGCTGCATGAAACTGGATGCAGATACTTTCTATTCTTCTCCATATTGATTCTAGAACTGCAGGTGCCGAAACCCCGACTTCTCAGAAACGAGGTGCATTTAATCGATTTCAGTTTCTCTACGATTAAGCGTCTTCACCAATTAAGCGCGTTGGACGGGTAAATGCTTTGCTCCAAATCTTCATTTTGGGGTTTCCGATGAGTAATTTTTTTATTTAATAAAAATGAAATCCTATTTACTTTATTACGATGTTTTGCCAAATTTATTATGCAACCATTTGTATTGTCCATATGCAACCATGTGTCAGCGCTTGACTTTAAAAAGGGAGACTTGAGAGACGTTAAAAAATAAGGTATTTTTCAGTTACCCGGGCTCCAACGAAAAATCGCCAAATAATGGAGAATTCTGCCAAATTTCTTACAACAATTTTAAAGCGAAATTCGCCAAATAATGTGGAATGTTTTGAATTTTCGTTGCCCCACGGTTAACGGAAAAGCACCAAAAATAAATTCCGCTCTTAACTGGTTAAATAATATTTTGCTGTTTTCATGTAAGGAAGGTGGATACTTTATAAAACATTACTGTACATAATTGTTTCCTTTGATGATAACCTAAATTGCTATCGAGTCTAGATTATTGTATCTTGTAATTTTGAACCATAGCAAGATAATGAGAATGATACTTGAGATCTCCCGCAACTTTCTAGGTTTCCCCGATAAACTAACATGAAAACTTTTGATTCAAGGCTGCAAGCTTGACTTGCACCATGTGAGAACCCGTCAGTGAAATCGCATTTTTAGTTCTTAATCATCCAATTTCGAATTACACTCAAGTCAAATTTGCCGTCGTTCTAACGTCTTAACAGTTTCTCTCTCTCTTCTAATTCTATCTGCCATTTTAGAAATTTAATGCCCTTTTTATTCCTTTAATAATATATTTAATACTTGAGATGCTTGTGCTGAGATGTTTAATTTTTTGTATCGAATTGTATCATTTTAAAATTATATGATATAAATAATGAGCATTCGAAGTCCGTATGATACAAGAGCATAAAGGTTAAAATGTTAAGCAGTAAAGAATATTGCAGGGAAAAAATTATCAAACAAACGGAAAATAAAAGTTGGATTAGAATGCAATTACAATTTTGATGTACGTAAATTATTTCTGTCAGATTTTGATGCTCTAATTTTGTTTCCAAGTCCATATTCTTGAGAAAGAAAATCTCTAGAAAATATACAAGCATTGGATGCATGCATTTACACATTGCAGTCCGATGTCGCCTCCGACTCGACATTCAAGACTGTGTATCATTTTGACGTTTTATTTATTTATTTTTCAAATTTAATTGTTAAAAACGCCTACATAATGGGTAAGAGGTATGGATTAATTTTTCAAAGAAATTCGACTTAAAAAATTATATATATTTATTTTTTCTTGCAATAAACACATCTTTGTATTAGATAAATAATTTTGCATCTAATTATTTTTCGGACTGCAAAGGGTTGAACCCTAAATCCTCATATGTGCATCAAATTATCACTTTTGAAACATGTAAGTTAATATTAAACCATTTTAAAATTCTATAATTTGATACAAAAATTGAACGTTATCCGCAATCACCTCAATACTTGATAATTAATATTCTCATTTAATCAATAAATCAACACGTTCATAAAAGAGGTATTATCTAATTAGATAGAGAAAACAAGAGTAATTTTCTTATCGTACTGTTCCCATAGCCTTGGTCCTTTAAAATTTTGTTTTAGTCTTCTAACTTTTAATATAAAGGACTATTTTGTACTCTTGGATTAAAGAACTAAATTGTGAATGAAAATATTTATTATTATTTAGTTTTTAACACATTGCATTATTCATAACGGAGTTAGTAATCGGCTTTCCACAAATACTAACTCAAGGTCAGTTGATTATTTCATAATTAAACTAAAAAAACCCTAAAATTTGTGTAGTAATCAAAGAATAAGCCCCTGTACAAAATTTCAAAACTCGACTAGAAGTCTGTGAAATTATGATTTCAGATTTCCATTTTTATAAACATAAATAAATTAGAAATAAAAATAACAAAAACATGCTTTTATGAACTAAAATGTAGATATATAATATGCCGGAATTTTGTTATTGAAAGCAAAAATAATGGTGTAGTTGGTGAGATTGTAGTTATTATAGTTTTATTTTTTAATGAAATATTTAAGCATTTTTTTATATCCATTATATGATTTAACTTCTAAATCATTCCGTTTTCTCCTGTTTTACACGCCTTGCGTTTGATTTTTTTTATCTCCAGATTTTTTTATTTAGTAAAAAAATTTCTAAAGTGACAAATAAATTTCATAATTAATTATAGTAAATAATATAGAATCTTGTAATCAATTTTTTCCGAATTCGCCATCGGATGACACAGCGTCAAATCAAATCTAAATAAATTGATTAATTTTGATTGATAAATACTGTCAAATAATTACTCATTTAATTAAATAAAATTGAAATGATTTTCATAACTTTTCTGCAGTAAATGCATTAATATTAGGGTACAAAATTCCATGTTTACAAACATGAAAAAAATGTATAAAAGCAGGTAATAGAAGTATCAACTGTTTTTATTTTAATGAAATTTAATAAAACGAATACGAATTATTTAAATAACTTTTAAAATCATTAAAGAGTGTAATATACATAAATTAGATACTAACATTGTTTTACCAATAGATGTAGAAATCTTCTCGAATGACAAAATGAATAAATAAAGGAATTGTTTGTTTAAAGAATAAAATCTTTTAAACATAATTAAATGCAGAAATCGGGATGTATTTTTAAAAATATATTCAGACCTCCTATGGATTTTGGGAAAGTACGGATCTAATTTATGTTTACAATGACCTGCTGGGTTATAAACCACAAAATTATTCACTTTAGCTAAATAGGTGATATGCCCAAACGCTATTGGACAGCCTGGAATTTAGGATGAGTCAAAACAAACTATTTCCTCTGTAAGATCAAATAATACTACAAAAAAAAAAATTGAGCAACCAATCATTTCCGAAACGTCTGCGCGGTTCAATGAAATCGGAAATTCCCATCTAATTTTGTGGCAATACATTTTTTTATTAATGTAAATCTCTTTCTGACATCTGAATTTCACTTTTCTGAGATTCACATCTGAAATTCACTCAAAATAACGCTTTTCCCCAATGTATTACAATAGGAAAATTCACTTTTTAAAAACTCTTTTTACAACATATGTCTTTTTGTATTTGATACTTTAATTGAAGTTTGGTCATTGAAATCAGTGGCATTTTATTTAAAATCATTGAATTGAACCTAGATTTACTCAGTGAATTTTGCTCAAAGGAACCACATGCACCAATGTGAAACACAGGAAAGATTAATAAGGGTAATGTTGCTATCAAAGCGATTTGTAATTGTTATGCTTGAGGCCTAAGGATGAAAAAGTGTATTTATAATCTACGAGTATATATTGAGCTCAACGATTGAAATCTGTTAATTATATCCTTATGATTATTCATTAAGGCATAAGTTTTGGACTATTTATTCGAAAATACACATTTTTTAAAAAAATATTCGATTTGAAAGTTATGAGTGCAAAAACACTCCTATGGCTGAAGTATTCTCCCCTAGATCTTTTCGAATATTTCTGTATTATTAATAAGGAATGTCTGTCAGTCTGTTGGCACTCCATAGGAGAAAGTAATTGGCATAGAGCTTCCAAATCTGACACAAATAAGCTTGGGAAAATAAAAATGTAATATGAAAGCGATTTTTTTAAAAAAATTAATTAGAATTTTAATGAAAGTTCAGCAAAATTTTGTCGTTGTTCAGGAATAACGTCCGAAAAAAATATTGCAAAATTTTTTTCATCATTTTAAATTAAATTTTTTTAAAAGGATAATATTTAGTTATTCAACTCTTTCTGAATCTTGACAATTTTCTAAAAATGATTTTTGAATGATTTTCAGTGATACATTTCATTGTTGCAACGGAATGTAACTCTTTTTCATTGTTTCATCAACTATTTAAAACGTTATTTTCTTTCATTGTTGAAGCAAAAAAAGAATGATTCTGTTTGGTATATGAATATTTTACATGCTGAATAAGAGTGAGTCACAGTTCCACAAAATACAACATACAATCAGTTGATGAATCATCCCAACAGTTACGTTTTTAATGGCATTATCCTGTCACTGGACTCGTTTCTATTAGGAATCTTTATGAATATAATAAAAAGAATAGACGTGAGATAATTGAAATAACGCCATTTCAATATCTATTACAATTTGGTGATAAAAATATTTTCTTGAATAGACAGAGAACATTAAAATGTGTATTAGATATAATTAAATACAATCGATGTTCCCACGATTCAAAATTATTCCGTAGCCTTATCCATGAGCGATAGGGAGAAAAGAAACTAGTCTCAAATCTAATTCTATATACAAATAGAGGGGAAAAAAGGATAACTAAGCATTAGTTAATGATAAACATAAAAGAATTTATTTTTTTTTTCAAAAATTTAATGAACTGATCCAAGATGGCCAATTAAATTATTTTCCTCGCTTGCAAAAAAAAAAAAAAAAAAAAACGCTTCAGATTACAGATGTGGTGCGTTTTTGTAAATCTACAATCAATCTGACAAACTTCTTTGGAATATAGGCCCTAGGATTCACAAAAATCCACATTTAATATAACACAGCAGAAATGTTTTTTTGTGCAGTGTTTGTTTTTAAATATGCATACTAGATGGCGGTAGTGATGCATGCTTTAATGTCTTCTTTTGAAATAGAACTGAGAGAAAAAGAAAATAGTTTTTCTCTAATTATTATAAAATATTCATTATGGTTGAAATACTTTTAAAAAAGTGTTTTAAAATGAAAAAGTCTGAACAAACGGGATGGAGAAAATAAACGTTAAAATCATTTATATTCTTGATTCTTGTAATAAAGATTCTTGTCTTACAATAACAATTTTAAAAATTGCAATTGTTTCGAATTTTTATTTGCTTTTCTTTCCTTGTATTCATCTATACGTTAAACTTCGGATAAATATATCCGGAACATTTCTTCATTACAGATTATAAAGGAAAAGAAAAATATCTAATTTAAAAGTTCAGATTTGAAAGATATTCTTTTGAACAAATTTAATTTAGAGATTTTTTTCACTGCTTTTGAACAAAAGGATTTTATAATTATTGCCAACATATGCTTTAAAAAATACGGATCATGTATTAAAGATATTACATCCAACTGTAGATATATGCATCTACAGACTATTTCTTCGATCTAGAATGGGATGCTAAAACTTTTCTTTTATTTATATCGAGAAAGTATTACACGAAATTACCAAAAGTACTTTTGTGGTAAGCTGCTTTTTTCGAAACATTTGATCAAAATATAAATTTTGAATCGAAATAAACTTTTCGAAAGCGCATAACAGACAGCTTCAGTTTTTCAAGTTCTTATATATATATTTTTGTGTTTAGTTCGTATTTTTCAAATATTTTTGTTTTTGAAAGAACTTTTTTCTGATTGATAACATTTACTTTGAAAAAATTGGAAAGCGAAAAAAAAAGTTTCGTTGGCAAAATAAGATTCTGAAATGAAGAAAGCAGTATTTTACTTTGTCAATTAAAATAATGTTTCAGAAAAAATCACAAGATATTTTAGCTTTTATAATATCATTAATCACTTTAAAATGAATGAAATATTCATTTTAGATATTTTTTGTATTAAATAAAAATTTCAAAAAGGAAATTTTTATAACATTATTATAAATATAATCTGCTTCCAGTAAGTATGTTTGTGAACTTATTCATAAAATCTGTGCTTAAATTTAACACCCATTTCATATAAAATTTTATAAATTTATAAATAAAATGATAAAGTTAATTCTGAAAGAGTTCCTTTAGAATATAACAAAATCTCTTTAGGAGAGGAGAGAAATTACGAGATTGTTTTCTAAAGAAAATCAACCTAATTATCAAAACCTTGCGATCCCATTTACGTATAAAAATGATTCATTCATTTAAATAGCAGCGATTAATCTTTTCCTATATTTGTTTGAAATCAAATTTTTATTTAAAGTACGCCGAGCTGACACTTATAAAGATTGGTTTGATGTAGATTTTAAAAAAATAAATTTACAGGTAATATTTTGGAAAAATTGATGTAAATACTCCTCAAATTCACAGGCCGAAGTTATGATTCTGAAGAGGAACAATGGATATTAATATTTTCAGATATCTTCGAATCGATTTTTAACTTGAAAAATACTGTGAATTCCTTTTAAAAATATGTATGCTGTTAGAAAGAAAATTACATTTTGATATTTTAAATAATTGAATTTGAGATTAAATTCAATCAATTCACGTTATTTTGCAATCACATGACAAAATATACCTGGTTACTTCATCTTTAAATTAAATAAATTTTTTCCTTTGCATTATGAGAGCATCAGAATTATCTTTTTGTAAGGTGAGAAAATCTGAAATTAAATTAGCACAATTGATTTGACGTTTATTACAGGACTCAGAGTTATGCAGAAAGAAATAATTTTGAAACTTAACAATTTCCTTGATTTCTTCAATCGAGGCTTGGTTTACAAAATTTAACATGAATTTCTCAAAATATCTGTTTGAATTTTGAAGAATCTAAAGTGACAATGGCCAGAAAAGTCACAATTTTTTCAAAACTTCCGTAATTCAAGGAAGAAATTTATATATATAGAATAGTGTGATCTTAGTGAAATTTTTTGGAGAAAAGGAAAATCTAAAAGTAAAAAAAAATTTCAGTTTTGTTTCAAAATACAGAAGCAATAGCGCGGTCACGATAATTCTTATTAACAATAGATTGAAAAATAAAAGCGAAATCACATTGTCTATTGTGTAGAAATTTGTGAAGTAGGAAATGAAGAAGCAAGTGCGACTCGGAAACTTTTGATTTCTGAATTGCAGTTAATCGGAGATTAAAACGTCAATGCCAGGGAATATTCCGACTCGATTCTGCCAGCAAATGGTTTGTACAATGTTTGGTAAATTAGCTCTTAACTTCACTTACATACTTTAAATGGTATAAATGGTATTTACAGCGTTCTGGCATACGAAAGCTTTATTTCCTGCTTTTACGACTATTTTTCCCGCACGACATTCATTCATTAATATTCTAGGTTTTGAAGATAGCCTTGTTTTAAAAGGAAACCATTTCATTTTATTTCGGAGGGAAGAAGACGATTCAAGGCCGTCCTTTTCAAAAATTGAAGATTCAAGTTTTATGAAATTAGTTTAAACTAGGATGCGGTTTGCAATCAATTACCATAATTGCATCCTAATTTGTAGATAGGTCATAATTATATATAAATTGCAGTGCAATCAGCTACTACTTCTGAATATTTCGATGCCACACATCCAGTTGCTGTCTTAGGGGTTTAGTCATCTTCGCTGTTTGAAAACAAGTTATTGTTTTGGAATATACCGAAAATCATTTCTGGTAATGTGTTTATGGGAAATAAACTCGGTATTAAAATGAATCACGATTCATATTCCGGCTTTCCGGTAATTATGCTGCGATCATCAAAACTGTTTTTAATAGTCTTTATCGCGTAATTATGTCAGTAAACAACAAAAAACTGCTATAAGTGGCTATTATAAGCAGACATTCTGGATTTTCTTACCTTAATTATAATAAATGAAATCGCCATTATTTTGTTTCATTACTTTTTGTATATGAATCAAAAGTATTGTAATCGTCGAAAAATTCGACCTCAAAATTTTGATGATTTTATATTTTTTGAAACTTCATTGGACCTGAAAAAACTGTTTCGGAATTTCGCGGTTTTGTCTGCCTGTAAATATAACAAACCAGAAAATGGGATAAACTGTACAATTAAATCTGGTATACGATCTTAATATCAGAATTTTAATGCAAATATTAAATTTTGCCGTGCAAGCAAATAGGTAAGGTAAATAAAAAACATA
>JAOUZG010015275.1:793293-808591 GCA_026289955.1 Argiope argentata | reverse complement strand
AAACTTTTGACACGTTTAAAATATCGAAAAGAACATACAATTTTTTTTATATCCACATAATGCTAGATCATATTATTGGGGCATGTAATTTACTCACATACTAATACTTACATTATGACTTACTTGTATGTATGGATCTTGGCAGTTAGGAAATGTTCTTATTACTGAATTAAAAAAAAGGTTCTGCGTTATTAGAGTAAATAGTATACATTGGAGGTTTTTTACTAATCGATTTGCATTACTTTTTCATTCCGAATTTTTTAGGGGAAAATATTATTGTTTCTTATAAATATCTAAAGAATAAAAAATTGATCTTCACAATATTATATGATCTTAGCGTTGTTTGAAATAATAAATTAGGCAGTTCTACAAAAGAAAAACTTTGTAATTTCGGTAACCTTTTTATAATTAAGGGTTTCTTCAAAAAAAATAAATAATAAGAGCAATAATTGAAGTAACTAATAATAGAAGAACAAATAGTGTATGTAAATTTTTAATTAATAGTATTTAGAAATGAATGGGGGACAAAAGCCTCAGAATATTTAACTGAAACAACTCAAGAAAAAACTGATTTCAAAACAAAATTAATTGTTACGATATTTCGCATAACTGAAATATATAAGTTATATTAAATTTTTAAAATCCGCATTTGAGGATTCAATGCGAGTTTTTCATTGTTAAATAAATACATCAAACTGAATGATTTGATGAATTTTTTGGAAAGCATAAACTAGTGAGTGGAAAAGCTTATCAAACTTCCAGGAAGGTAATATTCAAATTTTTAATCTTTAATAAAACCATTTGTTTTCATCCAAACAAGTTCAAGTAAATTTTTTAAAACTCTGTGGATGACATTTGATGTTAATAAATTAATTCATTAATTTTTTATTAATTACTTAAAAACTAACTTTCCCGCCAAAATTCATTTCCCTACCACCAAAACAAGTAACCAAATCAGTTTTTTCTCCCATATTAATGGGATTAGGCTTAACATGTTTTAGCCCGTTTATTTTAAACGATTCCGTTTATTTTCATAATGTTTGATGCATTTAAAATTAAACGTTGCTAATTATTTAATTTTTCCGATTCATTATAAGTACTTTCAAATTAAAATAATGCAGAATAAAGAAAATAAATGTTTCTAATCTGCATTGCGTTATCCCAACTAATGTAGAAAATTCATGCATTTTGCGTTGGCACAATTGGCTTTGAATCCTCAACTGGCGCTGAAAATCCAATGGTAGCATAATTTTTTGATCAATTATTTATAGTAACTGTAATTGTTAGGCCTGGGTAACCTGGTTTGTAGGGCGTTGGATTCGCATCTGTTGGGCTGCGAGTTCGAACCCGCCAGCCGAAGATTGTCTGTGTATGCGCTGGACGCTAAATCTGTCGTGGCAAACTTCTGCCCTCAGGGGCCATATCCTCAGAAACTACTGCACCCCTTCTTTCGTTGTAAAGCGGAACACGAGAACAAAAATTATTTTAATTATTTAACAAAAAGTAGCTAATATAAAAATTTTTCTATTTACCTAAGTAGGAACTGATTTTTTTATATTACTTGCTTAACCTTTAGTTTAGGAGGTAAAGATGTCAAAAAATTATTTTTATTCACTTCAATAAAAGAATCTAATTTTTTCCAATCATGAGCCTGTTTCCGTTAGAAAATGCAACATAATTCTTGTTATACTTTTAGTTTCTTTTCTTTTAATTCTTTACTTAAGGCTAGCCCCGAATTCACTGTTCGAAGGAGCAAAAGATTCGGAATTACTTTTATTTTCTCAAACCAGGCCTTCATATTTTAGATTTTTCCCTCCAGATGCTTTTTATTAGAAAATGATTTCCATAATCTCAAAGTTGGAAGGTAAGGAATTTTAAAACTCTTTTTATTATCTTAAATTAGGATTTTTCAAACTTTTTCCACTCAGAATTGCTTTACCTTCATAAAAAGTGTGACGTGATGCCTAAGCTAAATGATGAATAAGAAAACAAAACAATAATTAAAGATAACCAAAGGAAAATTAAATTTAAATTTGTAGTTTAAAGAGTATAGCGAAATTTTAATATTTTTTGAAACCGCTTTTAACTAAAAATGTCAAAGCATTCGAAATAAAAGTTTATATGAGAAATTTAACGATTTCGTTATTTTTTTTCACTCCCCCATTTTTGCCGTATCCGTAGTTATAGAAACTTTTATTAAAATGCAAAACTTCTATGTCTCATGAATAATTTTGAGTATATTTTAAACAACTTATCTTTGAAATAAAAAAAAAATTCGTGTAGTTGAATAGTTACTTGTCCACGTTAGTTGTTTTAATAATCATCCTTAAAAATAAAACTTTATGTACTTGGAACGTGTGCTCGTTAAATCTGTCAACTGTTTAACTGAAACACATTGGACAAAAGAATGGTTGAAGTTTAAATGCATATAAAGTGCCTATTATGCATTAATTAGAATTGGATTCTAATGAATAATGCAAAAACTTGTCGAAATGAACACTGTAAGATGATATGCAAGAATTTCGTTTTAGAAACCGTAAAAAGAAGGTACTTGTAATAAAACAAGCAGTGAATTAGGGCTAATGAAATATATTTAAACAAAATTATACAGGTACAAAAATCACTTTTAAGATGCTTCTTTATATTTAATAAATGATTTTCAATATTCAAAAAAGTACTAAAATAATGTTTCATATTCCTGTAGCAGCTCATATTTCTTAAAAGTTCTGGGTTTATACAGATGAGTTCGCATGCCTGAACTCATGCATGAATTTTTTAAAGACCTACTATCATTTATTCATTTTTCATAAGGAACATTAAAACCAACATTTATGTTACCAGTTTTGTGAATCAATATAATGTATTATTTTATTAAGAATTAAAAATATTGTTGTTGTTCTCGTGTTCCACTTTACAACGAAAGGACGAGTGTAGTAGCTTCTGAGGGTATGGACTTTTGAGCCCCTGAGAACAGAAGTCTGACTTCTAGCTCACACACGTCACAAATCCTTTTTAAGGGGCGGACCTCATTTATGCATTTCATTCAATCATCAATAGATCATAATTTAGATCTGGAACAGAGAACGATCACCTCTGACCTAGTATCCCTAGTAGTATTACTCCCGACTGGAGGATTTTGTGAACAAGACAGATTTAACTTGCGCCAGCCACTACACACACGGAGAGTCTCCGACTGGCGGTTTCAAGCTCATAGCCGAAGGGATGTGAATCCAACGCCCTACCAAACAGGATATCCTGGTCTACTAAAAATGTTATATTATGATTATTACACGTGTTTTCTATGTTATGTAGATACGTGCAAAATATGTGAATATAATTTTACAAAAACTTTTTTCGAGATATCGGCTATATGACAGTTTTATTTATTTCAACTGATATAGTGTCTTGTTAGAAATACAGATTTAACTTTGTATTTATTATAACTTATTATCATTTATATAAGCGTTTCAAACTCAACATTTAAAAATAATGCATAGAAAGACGAAGTGTAAATAATTATAATTCGAAAGGATTTTCCAAGCTGAACTTTTTTTTGCAAGCTTCCTTAAATTAATTTTGTCTTTTTCTAACATATGCCCCCTTTTAAAAGAATTTTTATAGCGTCACTATAAATGTTCCCTCTTTGTTGAAAACTATTAAATATTAAATACATAAAAAAAATTAAAGATTTTATGACGAGCTCCATTTTCAATTATTCGTCTTAAATGTAGCTTTATATCTGAGTGCCTCAAATTATAATCATTTTTACTTCACAATTATTTATTTTAATCATGCAATGTAAAACAAATTTTGAATTAGCATTTAAGTAATATAAAAACAATTTTTTAAAATCAACTCCTACTTAGGTTACCAAAGAACTTTCCTTAAATAATTAAGATTAATATAAATATGTATATAAATATTACAGAATCATAATATTAAGCGGCAAAACGGAAAGCGAATTTCCTGGCAAATTCCATTCTCCTTTCTATATATATGGTGTTCGAACTCTCAGCCCAAGGGTTGTAAATCCAACGCCTTACCAACCAGACTATCCAGGCCTGACAATTAGAATTACTATAAATAATTGATCAAAAAATTATATTACCATTGAATTTTCAGTGCCAATAGTGGATTCAAAGCCAATTGTGACAACGCAAAATGCATGATTTTTCTACATCAGTTGGGTGACGCAATACAAATGAGAAATTTATAATTTTCCTTATTTTGTATTATTTTAATTCGAAAGTACTTCGAAATGAATCGGAAAAATCGATAAATTAACAATGTTTAATTTTAAATATATCAAACATTATGAAAATAAACAGAATCGTTTAAAATAATCGGCCGAAAACATATTAAATCTAACCTCATTAGTGTGGGGAAAAAAACTGAATTCGTTACTTATTTGACGGAGGGGAAATGGAGATTTTTGGCAAGAAAATTAGTCTTTAATTAATCAATAAAAACTAATGAATTAGTATTTGAAAAAACTATATTAACATCAAATGTCATCCACTACAATTTAAAAAAATACTTGAACTTGAGTGGATTAATAAAAAGTATTTTATTAACGATTGAGAATGTGAAGAAGATATATATAAATAGGGAGAGTTTGAGATAATAGTAGGAATTGGAAAAAATATTCGCAGAGGTGCAACAGTATTTGAATTAATCTTTAATTTCCCATACTTAGATTATTTTTTTTCAAATGGGGAAACTATTCTAAAAAATGAATTATAGGGATATTCTTTTATGAAAATCATATCTGATAGCTACAATGATAAATAAATAGAAGCTATTTATCCAAATTCAGATTTTTTTTGCAGTTTAATGCAACTTGATATTTCAAGGTGGCCAATCGATGGTTATATTGATTTACATCAAACTTCTTCAAGCTCAAAATTATTTTCAATAAAATTTTTAAATCGTTTTCAACTGTTCAGTATTGCTTGAATTAATCTACAATTTTTCGTACTGAAACCTTTATCAAACAGAAAAAAAATTGTAAAAAATATAGTACGGCAATGTTTCCTCAAAAAATATGTCCAATTGTAGGAACTATAAATAAATCCTAGTATTTCATCCCGATTCCGTTACTTTCACAGTTTAATACAGTTTTATAACTCAAGGCGGCGAATCTATGATTTTCAACTGTTCATTATTGCTTGAATTAATCTACAATTTTTCGTACCGAAATCTTTGTCAAACAGAAAAAAATAGGAAAAAAAATATACTACGGAAATGTTTCCTTAAAAAAATATGTCCAATTGTAGGAACTAAAAATAAATCCTAGTATTTCATCCCGATTCCGTTACTTTCACAGTTTAATACAGTTTTATAACTCAAGACGGCCAATCTATGATTATCTTTGATTTACTTCAAATTACTTTACTAATACAGTGGAAGACAAAGCCCAAAACTTATAACTTGAAAAGATTTTCCAATTGAAATCATTTTTCGTGTGTGCAACATTGTTTGAATTAATGTTTGCCACATTATATACTACTGCCTGCGATCTTTTTGCGCCAGTTCTTCCTCTTAGAAGCGATTAGCCATCATTTTCATGGCCACATCAATCATTTGGAGATCTTCAAGCCAAGTACGATCGTGACACGAAAATACTGATATCTCCAGCCGTTAGAAAATGAGATCACCTCTTGGAACATTACAAATGAAGGTCGATTCGCTTCTTCATATGGAGCAGCATCCCGACCATAGGGTTGCTGAGAATGTTGTATACCTTGACCTTTTCAACTCATCCATATTGAACGTATTGGAACTTAGGGATTCCGAGTGAGATTATTGGTAAAAGTAGCGCAAGGTTTCGCCTGGTCATTTCAGGGAGAATAAAAAAGCGGTAAACTTTTTATTAAAAACAAAACAATGGAAGGAGAGTGAAAAATAAAAGAGAATATAAAGAAGAAAACCGCATTTTTGATGATTTGGGTGCAGTTTTTTTAAGGGAGCATGAGCGAGGTATAATACCGAAGGTGAAGGCCTAAAGTTCGCTGTTTCTATCCATTGAAAATTTATTTTATGCTTTTGTTTCAATGGAATTTAAAATTAGCTTTCAGTCATGAAGATTATATAATAAATCTTAAGTACAGGGAATTTATTCAATCCATTAAAAGGAATTTTTTTTTAGTCACGGTATATTAAAAAATTATGGGGACTGGAACTGGTTTAAGAAAAGTGATTCCTTCAGCTTATTAGATACATTTAATTTGATTAGTTAATTTAGTTAATTAACAAATCAAGACACAGATTTGAGTGATATAGGGAACTGAAGCTTATACTATTCTGTCTTATTGAAAAATTGGTCAGAACATATGCCAACCTACATAACTTCATAGAAATATTGACGAATTTGGACGGAAGCATACTTCCAATAGAATGGGTTAACATGAATATATTAGGTTGGGGAAAAAGAAATCCATAATTATTTTACAGCCATATACTGAGAAAATAATGGATTTCTTTCCATTATTTTCCATTTCTTTCCATATGGCATTTTTGAAAATAATGGAAAAAGAAATCCATCATTTTCTCGGTAGATGACTGTAAAATAATAATGGGTTTCTTTTTCCCCAACCATATTTAAGTCAAAGGTATATTTTTGATACCGTCTATTTCGTTAATACATTAAAAAAACAATAATAATAAATAATAGATTTTTGCTATAAATAATATTTACTCGAATCTAAAAGCATTAATTTAGGTTTTAAATTTACTTATTGAGTATTCGATTATCGGAATTTTAAGTAATTGGAATAAACAGTTCATACATTTAGCATAAAAGAGTGATTTCCATATTTATGTTCTGTTTGGAGGCATACAATGGTTAGTTTGGAACAAACCTTGTGTTGTATTGCTGATGAGGATGACAGCTAAGTCTACACATGCTCTCCAAATTCCATGCCAAGCCAACGCGAAGTATTTTAATACATGATAGAAAATTTTTAGTGCACTCCCCCCCCCCCCCCCCTGCATAGCTTATCTTCGATGAAATCGGACATCGAATCGACGATCTTCCGATCCTTAGATTTTAATACTGGTATAAAATCGACATCCATCCTGATTTTGATAATTTTTATTCACATAACATAAAAAATAGTGCATTTTTGGAGGTGGATATATTCTTAACAGAATTCAAATTTCAAAAAATTTACTATAATAATTAGTTTTTACATTTTAACCACATAATTTTTTTTTAATTTCATAAAACATATAAATATCTATGTTCATAGACTTATGCATTTAGTTTATCTTATAGATTTTTACACAAGTATACACAAAATACCCGTAAATAGGATCAATAAAGTTCATACAAATCTAATTGAAATTATTTGACTTGAACAGAGCACATAGTGCAATTTCAAACTAACGCAATCGAATTAAATAGAATAGATTTTTCCTCTAAAGTAACCACATATCTACGAAATTTAAACTGCAAACACAAAATCCAAATAATCGAACAACGAAACCAGCAAAGGACATATACAACAGGTTTAAGTATTTTGGCTTGTATAGCATTAATTATTGGAGGGGTTTTATTTTAGAGTTATTTTTACAAAAACGTTTCGATAACTACGCTTTGTTGTTTGAGGTCTTTTTTGAAGATTCAAGTTCCTAACTAGATGCCAAAATAACGAATAAATAAAGCAACAAATGACTTATACATTCAAGATTTCTTTTTTTTTTTAAAAAAAAGGCGCCTTTTTTTAATGTTAAAACTTAGACATTAATGGCTTATTGTCTAAATAAATCTCAAATGACAACAATAGTAAGAACATTAAATACTCTTTATAAGAGTTTATAAATGTGACTGATATAATTAATATAACGATATCTACTTTATAATTATAAAAAATGTATTGCTTTTTAAAGCTTTTATTATATAATAATGAAGAAAAAAATTCATTCTGTTGAGTTTTTATATATTAATTTAATGATATTTTTTACAGGAAAAAACAGCAAAGAATTTTTTACATTTTTCTTATTATTATTTATAGTCCCAAGAAATTTAATTTCAAATGCAAGTGCATCGTTCAGTGCAGTGCTTTTAATGTATATTTTGAAAAATATTCCATCATTTTTGCATAAATGAGTTTTAGATATGGGTAGGGAACCACTCAAGATTAGGGATTTGATGAGAATCGGTGCTCAGCTAAAATCGGAACGGGCTTTGAATTGTTATTTTATTGAAGTCTTTTAATGAGATATTCATTTAAGAACCAGCTTAATAACAAATTTTACCTCCCTTAGGGTGTCCCTGCAAGGCCATTACCATCTTTTTTTTACTAGGATGAGAGCTTAAATAAGACATGCATATTAGTACAAGGCCATTTTATGTCTAGCCCATCTTTTATACTATTATCAAGAGTCATTATTTCCTTATGAGTTTGCCCAAATTACATCATCAAAAAGTTATGCATTGTACTCAGTGTAATTTCATTGCTTTATTTGGTTCAACTTAAATAAGAAAAAAATCAAAAGTTTCGCAAACTTTTGTAGAATTTATTTTATTTTTTTAAATTTAAATTTCAACAGTCAGACAGACTTGTTCATTTTCATGGGACCGTTTTAAAAAGTTATGGGAAGAAAAAAAAGGTATACTGCGAGATAAATTTAAAGTTATGGAACTAGGTGAGTAAATTGAAGCTAAAATAATTACCTATACTTGATTGCCTCAGTTATTTTTAAATAAACTGTGAATTCCTAATATAAAATGCTATTTTTAAACCACTTAATATGACGAATTCACAGATGAAAGTTTTTATAGATTCTTCTTAATTTTGATCTCCACTTGGAACAAATGAATCTGTTTTCGCTCGGTCAATTTAAAATAATGACCAGAGTTAAAAAGCAGGAAATAGAGTGCAATTTCAAAGTTAAGGAATTAAGCAAATAATTCCGTTTTTTTATGCCTTTATTAATTTAAATTATTTGTGAATCTCGAATATAATATTTTTGATTAAACTATTTTAAGACTAATAATTTTACAACGTTCCATGTCTCTCTGTATAGAGCATATATAAGGTTACTAAGAAGAAATATTTTTTAAATCTTTCATTTTGTGATCATTAGCATTTTTTTATTGTTAATCACTGTGTTTTTCAATGATAGTGAATGCTAAACTTAAAATTCTGGACACGAATCAAATCGATATAGGCTTTGTTGAATAACATTCTATGATTGCAATGAACACGTTTCAGGCACACCCATTACTAGATATTTTTTGTTCAAAATAGTTATCAAAAGTTAGTTTGATAGATATCAAATTCGAGTTGCTGAGATTGGTTTTGTTTCACTTCAAATTTTTGTTATGTCCAGATATTGAGTTCGGAAGTATGTGCAAGAGAAGACTGTTTAATTAATATAGAACAATTTTATGTAGAAAAATCAAGCTTAATAAATTTTTTATAATTTATAAATTATATTTTATTACAAAGAAAAAAGAGATTTTGGAGAAGCATTTGAGTTACTGATCCTTTTGAGTTCTACAATCCTTTTTTTCTTTAAAAAGGAATTTTACATGCACATCATATACTTTTTTAATTAGCTATTTCAAATCAGTTACTGTAATAAATTTATGATTTGATTTTTACAAGTATGAAAACAATATGTAATTTAAGTAACAAAATGTATTGTAAAAGTTTTGCATTGTAAGAAGTAACTGGAAGAGAATAAATTGGGTTTGCTATAAACTCAATTTAATATGTATTAGATTGAAAATAATTACAAATTTCATTTACAGAGTGTAAATATTTTCTACGCATTTCACACTCTACGATGCAAAATAAATTGTAATTTTTAAATATTGACTTATCCAAGAAGTTGTGATATAAAATAAAAGACTGTAAAATGTAAAAGATTTAAAATATAAGAGTAACGTATTAATTGGAAGAAGTTGATTTATAAGGAAATAAAAAAAATAAGTAAACATACAAGTTTCATTTATAGAATGTAAATATCTCTATGTATTATACATCCTACGATGTAAAATAAGTTTTAATTTAAATATTGACTAATCCAAGAAAGTGGAATAAAATCGCTAGAATTTCATGTATACTTGTAAAACATGCAAGTCTGGTTTATAAGAACAAAAAATATTGAGTAAAACCCAAAGACTGAGTGGTGATAGACCAGCAGATAGATTTGCTCCTATTAAGTCAACAACTTTTTGTTGCATTGTTCTTTTCAAAAGAGAATATCCAGAAAGAAACAAAGTATAAACTTGAATCCCTAGATGGAAATACAACAGGTAAAGTATCGATATGTTAGTAATAAAAAACGAGGCTTCATTATTCAGATTCTGAATTTCCATGTTAAAAGCGTGGAATAATAATCATTTGTCTGCTTGAGTTGGTTGCAATTTGAACAAATTCACATTTTACCATTGTGAACAGGTTCGGACACAGCCTTTTTTCTAATGGCAACAAAGCGAACATTACCGAATTCATCGTCATCTCAATTAATTCTTTCTTCTCCAGTGCTTTCTGAAACGGCAACTGTCATCTTCCACACTCGTCCGTCAATTGATAATTATATGCTCTGTACCAGCAACTGCAAGCGGCCTCGACTCCATCGCCCCAACGACCTGTGCCCCGTCTTTTTCTTCCATTAACCTGATTCTCAAATCTTTGAAAACATGGAAAAATTTAATTAATCAATTATTTGTAAAATCTGTTCGACCAAGTTAATGCAAAAGAATGGTTATATCAGAGCTGGAACTTCTTCTTCTTTGGATCGGATAATTATTTGGGAAGGTGAAAGAGTCACCTGAGTTAGTCAAGTTAAAAAATATTGCCTTGCTTTGCGTGTTTACATGCAATCTGTAAGAGTAATTCTATTTATAGAAAAAGACGCAGAAGTCATAAATTTGTTTTCGTCCTGCCTCGAAAAAATTCATCGCAAAGAATTTTTTTCCGTGTTTGAATTTGTCAAAATGAGAAAAAGAATGACTTAAGAGATTTACTTAGCATTTCTAAAATTCTAATACTAATTTTTAGAGAGCATAAATAAACATGTCTTGAATATTCTTAAACGAAATTCAGTTACTGTGTATGTTTGCTACTAGCACGATGTGTTTATATTTGTCTCTTAAGCTTGTATGATCGCTTCTATCTCAAAGAATTTTTTTTTGACTGAACGCAGCTAATGCTAAAAAGGGATAGTTGAAATTATCTTTTACGCGTGCAATTCATTAGCATAAAGAAATTTAATTCGTTCCAGCTAAACAATATTGCATTTTCTGCGAACGTCATAAAAAAAATTCCGATTCTTTTAGGAAAAATTTCGCATTCTTTAATTTGTTGCAATCTTATTATCGATGTTAAGTCTTTAAAATATTTTTCAATTAAATAATTTTTACCTGTGTGGCTGAACAAATCTTTTAAAACACAATCCTACCAGACTAAATGATGTTGTTGGATTCATTCGTATATTTTAAACAAAGTACGTGAAAGAATTCTGTTCATTCATCTAAGCAAGTTTTTGGATGAATAAAAGTGCTTTTAATACATTTACTGAACTTTATATTATTATTACATTCTAATTTATCTCATTCTACACATACTGACATTTTCTGAAAACAAAACTTTAAAAAATATAATGCCATGCCCTTTCTATTGGGATGCCTCTTTTAGTTGCATCGTATTTAATTCCTATTTTTTGCATATTCCTCTTTCAATCTTTAACTGATACTATTCTTAATTAATTTAGTCAATTGCAATGAAACTCCGGAAAATGAATCGCTTTTGAAATTTTGCATTTATTTTTTAATACATTTTAATAAGATTTTTTATATAGTTCAACTCTGGTATAAGCTATAATAAAATATCTCTATGATGTTATTTGATATTTTTTTCAATGTCGCAGAGTATATATTGTCAGGATATTACAAAGTACCTTCTGCTTATAGGAATGTATAAAAATAGTCTGTTTCAGCGCATTTCATTTATAGAGATTTTTGTGTGAATATATATATATATATATATATATATGTAGTCTCTCAAAAAAGTGCTTTCAAAAAATGTTAGATTCTTTAGATAGCGGGGATTTTAGTGGCGAGTTGAGTGCCTAGGGATTTTTTTAAGTATTTACGGGTTCAGTTTCAAAACTAAGATTAAAATAATGCAAACGAAGGATGAAAAGACTTCTTAAAAATTTATTTAAAGTTTAAGGAAAAAGTTTACAAGTTGGAACATGGAAATAGGAAATCTATTAAAACATGGGGGTATGAAAGAAACAGAAAGTTAGATAAGTCCCTCTAGGAGGATGTTAGAAATCTTAGGGGGAAAAGAGCATTATGCGGCTGAAACAACTTACCGCGTAATTAACGAGCGAGAAAGCGAGAAACGTCTTTATCGAATGGGGATTAGTAGGCCTCTGCCTGAATATTAAATGTGTCGGTGTTTCAAAAGTTAGACAGATGGCGTTGATCTGGAATGCTGCATTAATTAAAATTATGATCCTCTGAGAAGTGATCTTACCTTTTGTAATTCTCGCTTTGAATCATGTCGAACAATGGAACAACAGAATCAAATGATGGCAAAACAAAATAGTTCCGTGGGATATCCTACATATATTTGTAGTATGTACAACTCGATACCAAACTACTATGTTCTCAATCATGTCATCATTTATTATTGTCAACAATTTATATTGCATACATTTTGATGATGTCTTTACAACCTTTTCCTCTTGAACAAGACTATTTTCTAAAAATTTCAGCTTTCTAAATTGAAATAAAAGGCGTTCCATTAAGCTGTAATTATATAAAAAGTAAGAACCCGCATCCCTTTAGAATTTTATTCTTAGTGTATGTCCCTAAATGTTCTATTAATAATAAAAAATTTTATATTTAGCATGAAATAAGTATTATTTATATATGAAAATATATTCACAACAAAGTAACTGCGACTGCTCTATGCAGTCATAATATTTAGGATTGCATTTAAGATGGTTATACGACAGTTTTGCATGTTGTAATATCACAATTAATATTCATTGATAGTGCTCTATATTATTATTAAAAAAACTAGATATCATGCTCAACAATTATATTCGTTATCCATTTGTAGTTACATTTTGTATCATTGATAATGTAGGTACTGAAAAGAAAAACACTACTACAAGCATTGTTTCGGATGTTCTCAGCAATTAGCCCATTGTAAAAGTTTATATTTGAACCAATATTGGCGTTTATGTTACATTACAAAATCGATTACTGCATTAGTACAAACTCTAATCATATTTTTATTTTCAACATGCCTAAAAATTTTATTAAATATTAAGTTTAAAATTGAAATGCGCTGATTGGTCATTCGTACCCTTGGAACAACACTTCAATTAGACCACTAGATAAGACGGCCTTTCATCTATTGTTTCACTTATTACTTTTGAATGCAACTTTCTTTTGAATGCTTTGTATCATAAATAGCAAAATATTATCTACAATTTTTTAAGGACTTAACGATATTCTTAGCTCAAAAATATTACGATATCACTTTTTAGGGTGAACAATAGCGTAATATTTTTGTACAATGGTTTTTATAATAATAGAAATAATTATTAGTGCATCCGGAGTCTTTTTTTATATCCTCCCCCCAAAGAAACCCTTATCTATTACCGTATTTAACCCCCCTATTTTGGGTAATGTCGGAATCGAGACAACTGAAATTCTGAATTATTCCATACAATTTGGGGAATAATGCTGCTATAATTTTACAAGAGATTAATTTTATTGCAAAGTTTTTGCATTTGATCGCAAGCATTGAATGAAAATTTATCAAAAACTTATAAAGAAAAAAGTAAGGAACAACCATATTTTGAGGTTTAATTCATTCAGATCTTTTAGTAGAATCCATTATTTACGCTTTTAAAGCCTTCGGTTTAAAATCATAGAATTCATTTTAATTCGGAAAGTACGGCAAAAAACGTTTTAAGAATTTAAGAGGTAAAATCATAAATTGAGGTTTTAGATGTGTCTGCTTTCATTGTGTTATTTTTCATTTTATTTTTACGATCTTATTTTACTTTTCCATCTCTTGTATTAAAAACGTTCTGCTGTAAAAAGAAATTTTTATTCTTTTTACATTTGAATGAAGTCAGTGATCAAGGAAACACGAAAATTATTTACCTTGAATTTTGAGCAATAATTTTAAACACTTTTTAAAAAAAGAAAACATTTTGATTTAAATAAAAACTAGACGTACACAACTTTATTGATATCCTTGAAGTTGTTAAACTATAATTCCTATTCAATGTCCAGATTTCAGCGAAGTAATCGAACTAGTTCCGAACTTAACCGATTCAGTCCTACAATAGATAGAAAGTGTTCTTTATGTGTCTGAAGCATGCGACATGAAATCATTGAATTTTAATTTATTTCATTCCCCGAAACGCGGTCATAAATTTTCTGACGAAAGAAAACGAGACAAGAAAAAGAGATGGCAAGAAAGGAGAATGATGAGCTTCGAAGAAAGTATTCCGTTCCGCTTTGTCAGATAAAAGGAGAAGCTGAAAAAGAAGAACAAAAAGAAGAGCAGCTTTTATAGCTGTCTAAAGGCCGAATGAATTTACAAGCCCTGATATTTCACAGGAGTTTTAACGATTTCAAAGACTCCTGTGGATTTTGAGGTTCTTTAAATCCTGCCCTTTTCTCAAGTAACTCTTGAAATATAGAGTTGAACCAAGTTCAAAATTGCATGCGTGTTAGTCACGGAAGGATACATCAATGCATTTAGTCCGATTGCGACTTCTTTATATGGATCATAAAACAAAAAGTTTCAAGGAATATACGTTTGCACTGCCGTAAGACACTCAACTCAGGTAGTGCGTAATTTTAGTATGGAATGCGATTTTGTTTTTGCCAGTCGTGTGGTATTTCACGGTTAGGTATTTCAGTTGAACAACGTACTTTTGATTTTCTTTGTTTATAATAATTTGAAGATCTCACTGCTCTCACAAATGTTTGATTTACTTGGCTAATGCTTTTACTGCGTCATACTTAGAAATTGTATTGTTTTGTTTATCAAAATTTATTTCAAAGAAAGCAATAGATTTTCTTTTTCATGTTCATTCGTTGCTATTTATAACAAGTGTTTTGATTGCTTTATAAGAATTTGTTATATCGCTGTTCTTTTAAATTCTTATAAAGTGATCAAGATACATAATACTTAATTCAAGATACATAATACTTGATTCAAGATACATAATACTTGATACAAGATACATACTACTTGATACAAGATACATAATACTTATACAAGATACATAATACTTATACAAG
>JAOUZG010015275.1:768539-788782 GCA_026289955.1 Argiope argentata | reverse complement strand
TATATTTATACGTCTTTACTGTGTGTCTAAAAATTTTCATAATCTCTGACTAATAAATTTTGGAGGTAAGCATAAGGAATAGCTTAAGCTATACGCTCCAAAACCTATGAAGTGGGAAAGTTTCAGAACAAAAATGAAAAGCAGTTTTAAGTAATAAGTAAAATTATAGAAGAGTGCACATACTTTGAACAACAAAGATTTCACTAGCGCACCTTTTTGAAGCTATCATTCATTCGTCAATTTTTATCAGTTTCCGGTATATCTTTGTCAAAATTCTGGTCTTCCTACATATATTTATGGCGCATGTCTGAAAATTTTTATAGTCTGTAGTCTATATAGTTTGAAGGTAGACACAAGGGCTAGATTGGACCATACGTTCCAAAATCTAAGGTTAAGAAATCTTATTCGAATTTAAAATTTTTTAAAATAGCAGGATTTATTAGGGCTATAAAGGTCTAAGAAATATCTTTGATACATTCACAGGTACATTTCGCTTAATCATGTCGAGCAACTTATTATTCTATTACAATTCAACTATTATTACAAATTTATTCTATCTGAAATAAGAATTTCTGCTCGTATATTTTATTGTTACTCAGGCTTATCCAAATCACAAAATGTACCTCTCTGAACAAGGTGGAATTACATTTCTGACTATCTATGAGCTATTGGCACAGTTTTCTTTATACGAAATTGTTCAGTTTTCTCATATTATGATGTGTCTCTAATTACTATAAATCAATAAGTACTGAAATAAAACCGAAAATGAATTTCTAATAAGTAATAGAATTGTCAAAAAGTGTAGTTACAATGTGAAAGAAGATCCACTAATATTTCTACAACTTTCAGTAAATGAAATAAAAGTTAGAAAAATGAAGTGAGAAAATTTAACTGTTTTGATTTGTTAGTAAATGCGTACTAATTACCAGGTTATAGATATTTATCAATTTAAAAGATGTAGATAAGTTTTGCACTTTAGTTTGGAAATGTATGATGACATACTTTTGGTTGTTAGCAAAAAATTATAAATTGATATTTTTTTATTGTTTGGAAATCAATTTCTTCTTTATTTAGTGCATATTAAGCATAAACCCTTCGATATAGATATTGTATAATAAACAAAATAAAATTCTATAATACAAAAACAAATGTGAAATTTTACTTCCTCTATTCTGATTTCCGATTTTCTTCTTTAAATTATGGTAAAGGTAAGTCCAGTTGAAGGAAACTATAGTTATAAACTTAACTATACATCTTTTCAGGCTGTTACAAAGAAACACCACAGATTTTGAGATCAGATCGCAAATTAGATAACCTTATTCGATTTTTTTCTTATTACTCAAATTGACGTTCATGTAAGCAAAATTTTTGTAATATTCCATGGGAACATGTTTGGGAAGTTTTGTAATGTGTGTGTTCCTTGTAGCAATGAACACTGATAGAATGGATAATTATCTTTAGCTCCATGTGACAAAAACAACTTTTAAAAAAGTTGGATTAAAAGTCTTCCTTATTAATTTATTAACGGACTCTCAATGATGCTTGTTACTAGCTGTGTATTTATTCATTATACTTAATATTGAATATTATATCTGTGAATTTAGATTTGCATGTTTCCATTCACCTTGAAATAAATAAATAATTGATTCCTTGGTTTGTTGAAAACTCCACATTGGGACGAGAAAAAAGATTAAATGGGACTACTAGAATTTTCAATTGATGTACGTCACTTCCTTTGCCGGATTAGTATCATAAACTCATATTAAAATTAAATCATTCAAACACGTTATAATCGATACAAAAATTGCTCATAATTCTCACAGCATTCATAATTCTCACAGTGTGAATCAATAGATCAGCATAGTCCTATCGAATACCCTTTTACGCGGCAATTGATTCCTTGGTTTGTTTAAAATTTAACTATTGGACAAGAAAAAGATTAAATGGGATACTAAAATTTTTAATTGATGTACGGGATACTTGTGCTGAGTTAGTGTCATAAAGTATTAAAATTAAATCATTCAAACACGTTATAATCCGATTCAAAAATCGCACATAATTCTCAAAGTATTGATTTTTGTGTGAATCAATAGGTCAGCATAGTCCTGTCGAATACCCTTTAACGCGACAAGATCCACTCCATATTAAATCATATACATAAATATCAAGACCTCTTCAAGACAGTACAATAGTTGAGACCAGAATGTCACTTGTCAAAATCAGCCGATATTATAACTTCAAAAGTGCTCAAAAGTCCCTCAAAGTGTAGTTGTCATGAAGGAAATCAAAACCTCTGGACCCAGACGGGCGCTACATATTTCTGACTACAGTAATTGTTTATTTGCTTATACATGCCATACAGATATTCACAATGTAATTTATCGATTTTTTTCCTTTTCAGTTAGTAATCTAATTTCCAACTAAGTCCAACCCATAGTCATAATTTGTTTAAGTATTATTGACCCCTTCATCCAGTTATAACTTCAGCAAAAAAATTGAATAGATTCGTGTAGGATTTGATACCGATGTTATTCTCTCTGAAGATCTCTGAATGGTGTATCGTCTCTTTCTTTTATCAATATTTTTTTCTTCCTTCTATCTTTTGCTTATCCAACTTTTTAGATAACTTAGAGTTATGGGCACAGGGTGGCGTTATGTTATGTTATGGAAAATCTCACCTAGTTGGATAGTAAAGAAAACAATACAGTTAATGGGTTAGTTGGATGAAGAAACACTTTAAAAAATAATTTATTTATTTTTCGAATTTAAATTTCTGTTGTCATTTTGGTATTTTTCCTATTATATGCTTTAAAATATACCTTTAACAATCTCATTCGCCAATAGATTTTGGAACCATGTAAAGAAAGAAAAAAGTCATGAAAGAAAGTAGAAAAAGCCATGAAAGAAAGTAAAAAACACCCATGAAAATAAGTAAAAAACCCTATGAAAATAAGTAAAAATCCCATGAAAGAAAGTAAAAAAAGAAAAAAAAATGAATGTCCATATGACACTTACTTAAAATCTATGATAATTTAAGTAACATTAGTCCATCTATGGTTTCTTTTAAGCAGTAGCTATATTAAGATTAGAGTATAAATTGGAGCATACAGACCTATTAATCCATATACTCCAATCAATATCTCTCCTCTCTCCGTCCTAAGGATAATACATTTTTCAATCCTTTGAATTATTGTATCAAAATGGTGTATACTAAATTTGCTAAAATCTTTTATTAATACAGATTGCTTGTAAGTTATATCCACTCTAAAACTGTTGTATGCGATTGTTATATATAGTAGCATCAAATAATGTATATAGTTCAAGCTGTTATATCAGAATTTCTTATTTTTGATTATATTCGGTTTTTGACGTATGTATTTTGGAATGAAACTGCAATATATTTAGTTTTTCGAAAAAAAAATAGCAGAGTAAAGAAGCACATCAGTTTCAAACTATCAAATGTCTATTTTATTGGTGAGCTAATACTTAATCTTTTAATTTTGAAATTAATCTTTTATTACGTATTTTCGCTTCAAACTTTAAAATGCCTGCGTTTAATTTTCAGATCTATTCAACGAATTCGATTCGCTTTACTTGAAATCCGTAATTAATCTTACATCCTTTTCTTATAAAATCACATTCGACTTCTAAACGGCAAAAAAAAATTTTTTTTCTAAAAAAAATATAATTACTGCCACGAATACCACTTTCGGTACACGTGGCAAGATCATGTTAAACCAGGTGTAGAAAAACTGACACTAGAATCCACGCCCTTTCCTGACCTTCAGTTATAGAGAATGAAAAAGAGGGGGCATAATTTTTCTGAAATACTCTACATAAAAATCCTAACGGTGAAAAAAAATCCGCGGAACCTTGAAATTTTGCCTTGATTCGGAACTCAAAGAAACAAGTTATCAAAATGTAAGCAAAAATCATTCAAATGAGCGACAAATGCCCTTTTCTTGTAGAGATTATTAAAATGCAATCATTAAACATCAGCAAGGAATCATCCTCTACATTTATCTTAATGTTATTCGACTTTTGTTCTTTGCTGTAAAGGTTTCACGGTTGAATTAAATTACATTGATAAATAGATGATTCTCTAGATGGCTTAAGGAAACATTAAATCCCACAAAATGAGCTCTGATTATACATTGCTTCCCAAAATGTTCATTCTTTCTTGTTTAATTCTTTACCAAGTTTATTTTGGAATATAAAAAAGCAGCATAAGTAGTTTGGTCTTTTGTAACTACTACAATAAGAGACCTCTTTTATTTTAAAAGATTAAGATGCATTGGTGAACGCTAACAATGTCTTAATGGATTTTGGAAAGAAAAAGATGACTTTATTTAGTGGGAACATAATTTAACAAATAAATTATTACGAATAACTACAACTTAGATGCAAATAAAAGCCATTATTTAATATAATACAGAAAAGGAAAATTGTTGATTTAAGTTTAGCAAAGAGTTAATAGCAGAGAAAAGAAATAACATACAACAGGATTCGTAAATAATTATCTTTAACTCCTCGTATCGATTTATAGTCAATTATATTTTTAACCTTTCTGATACAGAAGGACAATTGGATCTAAGACACTCAAAGGAGCGGGAAAAAATTTAAATTCCTAAATATAAATGAAATCACTAGCATTAAATAACGGTTGTGCAGTTATATTATAATGCAAAAACATAACGATAGAAAATACAAAAATTAAAAATATGTATATTTCTCTAAATCAAAATACATTTGTATTAAACTAATCCCATGGTTTCTAATCCTGAAAAGGTGTTAAGAAGATTCGCAGAAAAAGAGTTATTTTAACGCATACAAAAAAGTTACTTTTTTTGTGAAAAAATTAAGTTAGTAAACGTATAAATTCAGATTTTTTTTGTAAGAAAAAGAAAACCAACAAATTTATAAGTATAATTATCCTATATTTATTAATTTAAATTTTATTATTCGCTCCTTTTGTAAATAAAAAAAAATTCAAATCAAATTTCATGCTGAATTTTTACCTTTTCTTTGGTCATTTTGTATAATATTCGTGATGTCACTTTATATGATTCATTGAATAAACGGGGTTTCATTACATATCGCATATCATGTAAAAATAATAAGAGTTTATTATAACACAGAGATGCAGATGTTTGTTCATTCAATAAGTAACATAATATATTTCGAGGTTTAAAAAAAATCAAAAATTCTTCAAATGTTAATATATGACGAATATTATTTTTTCGAAAAGGCTTCTTTATTGAGAAAGTTTCCTATAGACTTTTTTTATATGAATTGCTTTTCTAGAAATCTACTTATTATTGTTAAATGTATTAAAATAGTCGATTTGGTTGTTGTCCACAAATCTATTTAGTGTAACTTTCTAGTACTGATATCTTAAATCTACAATAATTATTAATATTTTAGACCAGTTATTGAGGAGAGTGAAAAAAAATTATTCATATTTAAGCTATATTTTATTGCTGTTTATATTCATTTAGTTTTGAACTGTTGATTTAATTATCACAGAATTTTTCCGTGTTTCAGTATTTGGTAGGAAAAGTTAGAATTGCATAACAAATGTTATTATTTGGCTTTTAAAACTATTTGTCAAACATGAAATCAACTTTTCACTTCTACAAGGTGCATACGTCATATGCCAGAGGGAAATATAGCACTAAATATTTATGACACTTGACTATATGTCAATTTTCGCCTAGAGCTGTGATAACTTTGTGGTAAGATCTCATCTTTTTGGCTGGAGGGCTTTTGCTTCGATTTGTAAAAAAAATGATCATTTGTCTTATTTTTATCTTTTGCAAGGTTTTTAAAATTATTTATTCTTAGATAATTTAAAATTCACAAGTACTAAAATTTTCTTGCTAAGAAGTGGATGCCTATTTCAATTACTAATTATGATTATTAACCGATGCTAAGGAAATCAGTTTACTACTAAATTATAAACTTTTACCATAATTTAGCTTTATGAGGAAATATATGAAATATGACTAATATTTATCTTCCATTCATATATGAAATAAAAGATAAATATTAGTCAAACTATGCAGTTCGTTTAGAAAAATCTTTATAACGGCCAATACTTGAAATGAAAGCAAGTTATAAAATTTATGCATTTTTTATGAAAAGTTATACAAGTTTTTATAGTTTTTGAAGAAAAATCTAATAATTTTTATTCGTTTCTTTTACAATGTATTATCCTTCCATATTTAAGCAAAATATAACTTTCAAAAATAATATAGTAATAATAAAAATCTTTCAGAAATAAGTTATCAGTTTCAAGGAATGATTATCGTGTTTTTTCTGTCGGAACCAAAATGTAAAAATTGACATTTTTTCGTAAAATCTACTTAAGGCCCGAAAATAGATTGAGTTCCCAAATTTCATATCATTATATTTATTATTAAATTTTATAATTTAAATAAGGCATAATTAGTATTTTTTTTATTTAAAACAGCGACAAAAATTAATTTTAATTTAATAAACGAACTTACACGTTAAAAAACAATAAAAAACTGTCTTTAAAATTCAGATATTTTATTTTCGAATTTATTTTTCAAGTAATTAAACTTTTAGCTACTTATTTACTCATTTCTCCTTTCATGACTCCACAAGTTAAGCCTCGCAAGAAAAGAAACTTATCTAATAAAAGTAGAATATTTCATGGGCTATGTTTTTTTTTTAAATCGTGTAATCCGATTTGAAAGAAGTATGTATTTTGGGTAGCAAAATTGTCAGAACTTTCTATTTTAGCAAGCAGGATGAGTTCAGGTCACATTATTCTAAATAATTGAATTAATTTATAAAAAATAAACATATTAAGTAATTTTTAGTAGTTATATAATCCTACACTAGAATATTTAATTTTTTACACCAATCCATCTCCAAACTAATATGTGACAGGAATTATGGAAAAATATTTGCCGTATACCTGAAGCATCTTCTTCGATTGGAAAATGATTACGAGTGGTAATATAAATAATAGCAAGTAATATAAAAATAATTTTTTAAAATTCAAATCCTTCGCAGGTTAAAAAAAGAAAATATTTATTTTTTAAGACCTTATTAAATAACTGCTTACAATGAAAGGGGTGGTGCATTAGCCTCTGAGGGTATGGTCCCATGAGCACCTGAGGAGAGAAGTCCGACTTCTAGCTCACGCGTGACACAAATCCTTTTTACGTGGCGGACTTTATTCATACATTTTAATCATTCATACACAGATCTGTACGATACACGATCACCTCTAACTCAGTACCCCCAATGGTATTACTCTCGAATGGCGGTAATTTTTATATTCAATTATGACGTTGATAAAGGACTTGATTTTAACCTATTAATTGAAAGACTGGATTATTCAATGTGTGAAACACGTTCGAGTACCAAAAGTAAGAGATTGAAATCTTATCTTATCTCAAGCCTAAACTATTAGATGAGAAATTCAAATGGCACATATTCAGTGATTTACTAATCAAATGATGTCCTATTTCTGATATTTACTCAATTGAATAGTCGAGATAAAATAAAAACCACAAATTCGACATTTTAGCATAATGTTTATATATTGGTTTACTACCTGTGAATTGAGTCATGCAAACGCTTAAAGAAAAAAAAATGTTGAAAACGCTCTTCAGAGCATATACGAGGACCTAGAGCCACTAAAGAGGAACGTAGTTATTTCTTAGACAGTAGATGCACATCGAAAATGGTTTCTCAAAGTTTTAGTTCGATTTTTAATAAAGTTTTTAACGCTTTTCCTCAATAACTTCTCTGCGTATAATGGATCAAATTCCCTTTTTGGACGATATTGAAAATAAAAAAAAAGGTTATGGTTTTCAAAAAAATGTTTTTTTTTTAAATTTCAATATTTTTTTTAAAAAAATAAAACTTTTTACAAAAATATTCAATGGTCTTAAAAAAAATAAACTTACTGTTTTTATGGCATTATTTTTGTTTAGTTTAGTTATCGCATTTTTACACTCGCATATAGTTGAAATATTAAATACATTATTTTATAATACGTACATTTACACGTTATCACTGCCAAGAATAAATTTTTGAAAATGAAGTAGAGATAAAATCCTAAAATATTATCTTACTGCGATGCTTAGGAATATAACTTCGAATCTCCTTCATTCATTCATTCATTTATTTTATAAAAGAATTTTTTATAAAATGTTTCTAAAATTAACTTCATCACACTCGAATAAAAACGCTTGAGTTCGGGCTAAATGAAATCGCATTAAAAGTTAATTAAATACTTTGATTTGATCAGAAAAAAATTAATACCCTTAAGAAAATTTTGCATTTTATTACTAATCATCCTCAAGGTTAATTGATAAAATGGTCTCCGATTTATTTTTACGAAGTTTCCAGAGAGCTAGCTTGGGATAAATTAAGCAATATTGCGAGACTAAATTAATCAATATAAATAAATGATGAAAGTTAGAATTGCAAGTTTCATATGCGTTCAGATTGCTGAAGTAAATAAGGTAATGCAATAAAGTTAATATGTAATAAAATTAATAAATCAGTATGAAACAATATTATGTATCTTTTGTAAAAAATGAGGAAATATATATATTAAGAAATAGTCTGTTCGCTGCAAAATAGACATTTCCTCTGTATTCTAATATCTTTTTATCTCATTACTTACATATAAACGTATTAATCCTAAACAATAGAGATAAACATATCAATCTTAAAGCATTATCTTACTGCGATGCTTAGAAAAATAGCTTCAAATCTCCTTTATTTATTTATTTATTTTATAAAGTGTTTTATAAAAGAATTCTTTTATAAAATGTTTCTAAAATTAACTTCATTACAATCGAATGAAAACGTTTGAGTTCGTGCTAAATGAAATCACCTTAAAAGTTAATTAAATGCTATTGACGAGAAAAAATTAATTTCCTTAAGAAAATTTCGCATTTTCTTACTAATCATCCTCAAGGTTAATTGATTTAATGGTCTTTCCGATTTATAATTAGGTGACCTACAGCCTTCTGTAAAATCAAAGCGTGATATATTTATTCGTAGATGTTTTAAAAATTCCAAAAATTATCATCAAAGGTCAGCACAACTGACTCAAGTTATTTCCTGACAAATTATTTTTCTTTAAAGCGTTGAAGTGAGTCAATTAATTATCAGAAAATCTTTATCTGAAGTTTTTAAAATAATGTTGTTTATTTCTATCCGAATAACATAAGAATGATTTAAGATCTTGATATAAATTTGGATAAAAGAATAAAAAAATAATTAAAGATGCTTGATCGTTACAAAGTTTCCGTGTCGAGGAATTCGTCCATTATTTAACATGGCAGCTAAATGATGACTCTCCATATTTTTTCCTATTTTTTTAATCATAAAGATTCAGTAATAGCTATTAAGTAATTAATAAAATGTGTTTTTAATTATGATTCTATCGTTAGGATGTCTGACATAGTGTCCGAGATACTTGGATCCACTAATATCAAGAAAGATCAGGTTCACTCTTGTATTACAATTTTCGAAGAAAGCAGACAGCTGTGTTATTAAATCTCTTGAACAAGTAATTAATTATACATAAAAGATGCTACTTTCTTTTTATAGACGTCAGTTTTTCCTCTCAGGTTAATTACAATAGAAATAAAAGCAGGAAAAAAAAAGAATTTCTATTAGAGGAAAATAAAAAGTACAAATACACTTTCCATCGATTTACACGGTTCTTGGCTTTTCGGAAAGTGCTAAAGAAGTTCAGGGTCTGTTGATAGGATTTCAGCATTTGTACCGGAAGGTGATAGACTCGAGATATTAATCTATAAAAAGACAATTTTGGTGTATTTAAATCCAAATAAGGTCAAAAATCTATCCACCAGTGTTGTGTGGAAGTTTGGAAGTCTGGGTACCGACTCATTTGTCATCTTCGTCACTGAATAACGTTTTAAAATTACGAAGTTTAGTCGACGTTTTCAGAGAGCTTGTTTGGGATAAATTAATCATTATTGCGTGACTAAATTAATCAATATAAATCTATGCTGAAAATTAAAATTACAAGTTTCATATGCATTCAGATTGCTGAAGTAAATAAGATAATACAATAAAGTTAATATGTAATAAAATTAATAAATCAATATGAAACAATTTATGTATCCTCTGTAAGAAAAATTATGAAATATATGTATTAAGAAATAGCCTGATCACAGTAAAATAGGTATTTCATATGTATTCTAATATCTTTTTATCTCATTACTTACATTTATACCTTGTATGCAAGAATTAAAGTAGAATCAGTTTGAAAATTGTAGAGAATGTTTAAATTGATTGAAATGACTGTAAACTTTTGATTCATGAAATGTTGGAATTGCTTTTAAGTTATTGTATTAAGCCGAAAATTAAGACTCGCGTACAGTGTTTGATACATTTGTACAAGAAAAGATTAAAGCGCGTAATTCGAAAGTCTTATAAACCAAGAAATAATAGCACATGTTTCAAACCTTTATAGAATTTTAAAACTTCATTCCAGAGTTAAAGAAGCTTTTTGGCAACTATTATAGGTTTTTATCATTTTCAATTTAAATGACAAACTTTGCCATTTCCTAGCAATGCATAATCAAATTTTGTTTTTATATCGCCAATATTCTCAAAACTCTATTTATATTGAGAAAAAATGAAAACTCGATTAAAAAATATAAAACTGAAGTATTCTAAAGACGAATAATATCCGTAATTTCCTTGATAATGAAGAATGAATGAAATTAAAAAAATATTTCATTATATACAAAATCTTCTAAAAAAACTAGCGAAATTCATTAACCATTCATTTTTGTCTAAACATTCGTACTATAAAAATCCTTAAAGATAAAAAAAACACAAATCATTTTATTAAAAAAACGGCTTCTGAAATTTTACACAAAATACATGATTACTGAATATTATTTATAAGGCATCAATGTACGTGAGTGTTTTTATTCCTTCAAAATTAAAGAATTATTTTCTTCAGTTTTTGTTTTGTCCTATATCATTCGTTTCCAAATAGAAGCAAAAATATTGCAATGGTGAGAAGCTTTTTGGTCATTTGAATTTACAATAGCATTTTAGAAAGTTAGGTGTTGTTAAATTGGAATAGTTTTAAGCTAAAGTAAAATAATTTTTTTCTTCATAACATTAATGAAACTATAAATAACAGAATGTTTTTTTTTGGAAAAATTCGGAAATGACAGTACTGATTTTATTGGCTATTTAACGTTATAAAAGTGTTCTGTGAAATGCTTAATTCAAAGTTAAACTAAAGAGTAAGAAAAACTTTTGTAAACTTAGAAGACTAATAGCAGCAATAAACAAATTTTTTCCATTTTTTTTAATGTTAAAACTGACATAAAAATTCCTTTTTAAAATAAGAGCGACCGTGTTAACCTTAAGAATATTCAAAAAATGCACTCGAATTATTACAAAAAATACAAAAAGGTAAAAATTCATTATAATTTTTAAATAAATTATAAATAAATGCAATATGCAGGAAAAAGTATTCATATTAAAATAGAAAAAAATTAGTAACAAATGATAGCATACAGTAGTATTATATGAAATTAATAATTAATCAATTAAAGTGAATTAATGAGGTTAAAAAGTTACTTTAATTCCCGAATTTTCTCTTAGATATACTGACTTATTTTTTAAATTAGAATATTTTTATTTTTTTTAAAATTATTATTTATTAACCATTATATTAGTATTTACTGATTTTAAATTAATAAAGTTCAAATTTTGAATATTGAAATATCTTTTGTGTTGCTTATAATGATTTACCTTTTTTAAAGGGGACAATTTTATTTTTCTATTTATCTTACTTTATCCACACTTAATTTTCTTTTCTTTCTTTACTTCTTATTCATTTCTACTTATCCCATTTTATTCTGTTTCTTATTTATCAAAAAAATCTGAGACGCTTAAGTTAAATATTACTAGTTTATGCCACCTCCTGTGTTTACAAATCTCAAATGTATACAACCCTGATTATTCATAAGATTATTGTAAAATGGAAATATAAACGTGTGTTAATCGCAAGAGATTCCATCTAAATAAAGCTTCAAAGTTTGGGAAAACTCCAGCGAAAGTGCTATAAGTAAGAGGGGATTTCCAACTGAATAACCTTCAATGTAAGAAACAAGTCAATCTGACGAGAAAATAGTAAATTTCAAGCATCAGGTTTCAACTTCAGCATTTAAGAGCAAGCTCCAATTTTCCCCTCCCCCGCAATGATTATTCTTTGGTAAATGGCAGATACGAGAGATCTTTCCAAGTTTTGCAAGGCTATTGTCTGCTACTTCAATAGGATTAAAATCCATTGAAAACACTAAAGAATTCTTAAACTGTGAGCTTTAAAACCATTATGCTCAATTACCACTCGTATGTGCCCTGGAAATGGGGTTTAATCTTGATACTTTCTTTCTTATAGGATACTAAAGATGAAATTAAGTACTTTTTCCCGAGCAAATGAGGCCTATCTTAACATTTTCGAGTTTTAAAAGAAAAATTTTGGTGCAATTGTTCGAATGAATAGCGTTTATTGCGTTTTCAAGCGAGTTTTTAGGAATTTCTAACAAGCTTGAGAACGAGATAAAATGTCAATTGTTAATTTGAATTTTGACTGACAAATAGGCTTGTTTCTAGAGGAAGAGTATTGAGTAATTCCATGAAATTCGGTTTGAAATATTTACTTTTATCAAAAAAATAATTTTTCTCTCTCTTCTGAATTTTTAAGCAAATTTTTCAAATTTTGCTGTTTTGACCCAATTATCATTTAACCAGTAATAAGTAATTGGTAATGTTTTTTTAAAATTCTTTTGAACCTTTTATTGTATGCACTTTGAATTTAGTATTTACAATCGGTTTTCATTTTCTTCTTGGGTAGCTCTTCTAATTCTAAAATTCTTATGAACCTTTTATTGTATGCACTTTACAACTAGTATTCAACAATCGGTTTTCATTTTCTTCTTGGATAGTACTTCTAATTCTAAAATTCTTTTGATCCTTTTATTGTATGCACTTTGTATCTAGTATTTAACAATTTGTTTTCCTTTTCTTCTTGGGTAGTTTGATAAATTTACTTAACATTTTGTTTTTGGTAATTTTTTAAACTTTCTTTTTGTATCTTTTCTGTATATACATGACATTTAAGTTATTAATTTTCTTTTGTCTTATTGGGTAAAATTTATATTCTTTTCATAGCTATCAGCTGATATAACAAACTCTAAACTCTTTTTTTAAACACCGAATGCAACCATGCTTTTTTTCGAAGTGGGGGGGGGGGAAGTTCCATATTTTTCATATACCTTGAAACAGGTTTAGTATCTAATCTCGGTCCATTCCTATCATGATTTTCAATACAAGAGCATGAAGTATGTCAACAAGATAAAGAAAAGGCATCATTTTTATTTCATACAAAATGGAATGAAATTTCATCGAATATAAAAAACACAAAAAACAAAACATTTAAGCAAGTTAAAATGATACTGTAACTTATCGATGTTTTTTTCCGCAAAAGAAAATTATGACAAAATGCATTAAGTTTGAGAATAAATTGACCCCAGAGACTTAACGTTCAAATTCAGTATTAAGAGATAGGCTTTAAAGTATGCAATATTGCATAAATATGTCAAAGTGACAATCAAAATGTATAATTGATCAATCTTTATTTAAAAAACTCATACTCATCATGATCTTATGTTTTAATTTCTCAAAATGACAAAAGCTGTGAAGAGGCGAGAACGTCAAAAAGTTTAGTCAAACAGAAATTTTTTCAGACAGAATGCATTTTATCTAATATGCATATAATCATTTCTAATTATTATGCATTTTTTGTATTTTATTAAATATCATGCTAACTCAGTTTCTTATATTAATCTGAGTTTACACACATATTCTTTCGATTATTTTTTTACCTCTCTCATCTGAGCAGTACAATAATGTTTAAAAAAATTAATTCGTACATTGACTTAGAGCTATAAATTACGAAAGATTTTCTACTAATTTCTGAAATTCTTAAATTTCTCATCGCTGAAGTATTTCTAAGTATAATAACAATTGGTAAAGATGTTTTTCCAGCATTCTATTTCCATGGAGCAGTATTCATAATTATGATTTTCTAGCGGTAATATTAAATAATTTATAACAGTTATTTCAAAACATTTTTTTTTAAATTTTAATAATAACATTGTCAAAAAGTATGCTTTTTACTTTTTAAGAATGATGTACTACTCGAAGTATAAATTTATAAGAATGCTGTAAGTAGTATGAAAGTGCTATAAGTAGCAGAAATTCTTAAATCTCTCATTGTGAACTATTTAAAAGCAATTGGTAAAGATGTTTCTTTGTCCTTCTATTTCCATGGAGAGGTATTCATAAATATGATTTTCTAGTTGTAATATTAAATAATTAATAACAGTTATTTCAAAACATTTTTTTCAATTTTAATAATAACATTGTTAATTAAAATGCTAAATTGATTAGTAATGCTTTTTACTTTTTTAAGAATGATGTACTACGCGAAGTATAAATTTATAAGAATACTGTAAGAAGCATGAAAATGCTGTAATTAGCTGAAATTCTTAAATCTCTCATTGCTGAACTATTTAGAAATATAATAACAATTGGTAAAGATGTTTCTATGCCATTCTACTTACATAGAGCTGTATTCATAAATATAATTTTCTAGCGGTAACATTAAATAATTTATAACAGTTATTTTAAAACATTTTTTAAATTTTAATAGTAGCAATGTTAAAAGTAATGCTTTTTACTTTTTAAGAATGATATACTACGCGAAATATAAATTTATAAGAATGCTGTAAGTAGCATGAAAGTAATGGATTGATATTAAGTAGAAAATTGTTTCGATATTTCGTTAATAGCTGTACGGCTTCTGCTTAAAGATATTTTATATGTAAGTATAAATATATTTTCAAATAATTACATGTACCATCGAACTTCTGTATAACGAACTTGAAGATTGCTGATAAAAAAAATTCGATTTATAGAAATTTCAATATGCAAAAAATCACAATGCAAAATTTTCACCACTTATTTACTAGAAATAATTATGCAGATAAGATTTTAGTTTTATGGTAGATTCAAAAAAAATTAAACTATCAAAGCAATTTATTTCCAAAAAAGTACATGTAAAAACAATATTTCAAAAATATTAATGCTGTTCTTGTTGAAATTTCATGCTTTTTTACAGCGTATATAATTTTCATTCCACTTTTTACGTTTTTTTACCTAGTTGAACTTGTTTTTCTCTTTTTGGATTCATTTTTACGCTTCATCCTCAATAAAATCTCGCTACGAGTTGTGAAAAGAATTTCTAGAACAAATAGACGTCAAGTGTAATTTATAATTCACCAACTATTGTTATAGATTTTTTGTAAATTATTTTCGGCCTTCCGGGAATTTCTATCTCACTAAGAATAGATGACACCGCATTTTCTTTTTTAATTCGAGTGATTAATTTTATGAACGTAATCAATGGTGACTCGTTGAATACAAAAGGTAAACAGAGTTTTTCTTTTATGAAAAAGTTTTTCTACGATATTTAGAAAATTTATTTCACATACCGAAGCTATTTTTCTTCTGACAATCTAAGATCTTGGAAAAGTTCAATGTATAAAAATTTCGATACATGTGAGCTCTACTGTAATTGAAAATGGAAACTTTCATAATGGTGATACTTGTGAGCTCTACGGTAATTGAAAATGGAAACTTTCATAATGGTGATAGTTGTGAGCTCTACTGTAATCGAAAATGGAAACTTTCATAATGGTGATACTTGTGAGCTCTACTGTAATTGAAAATGGAAACTTTCATAATGGTGATACTTGTGAGCTCTACTGTAATTGAAAATGGAAACTTTCATAATGGTGTTGATTCGATGAAATTAACACAGTTGAAACTTTTTCTAAAGGAAAAAGAAAACAGATATAGTTTTAGTAATATAGTAAATAAGTTTTCGAAGTCAATTAATGTAAGCTCATATTATGTTTTTATGATAAAATTTACATTATTTTATTGAGAAACATATTGAGAAAAGTACTTTTGCAGAAGAATGCCATTGATTTAAATTAAAGTATTTTTAATGATAAAAACAGTAATTTATATTTGTTTTCTTTATTCCTTTTCTTTATTTGTTTTCTTTATTCCTTATTCTCTCCCATGGGGAGACCGAGAGTACATACATGATTAACAATCGGGTTCTCGTTTCTCCTGTTGGTAAAGCATTGCTAAAAGGATGAATTACATTCTTTTCAATGACTGTATGCATTTACTTAGGGATAGATGTGACCAATATCTGTCAATTAACACCGAGTTCCAAGCCAAGGTGGAGGTTGCTCCTGTTTGATTAATCTATGGTTGGCTTAAAAAAAGAATAACGAATGATGTAAATTATTTTCAGAATGTGTTTTCTGCTTTTATACTTTCTTAGCCATTCGTTTCATGTCATGCTGTTTTAGGAAGACATACGCTTTGTTTTAAGATCACAAGAATTCTAGATAAAACTATTCTCTTATCTAATTCTAGTTAAAAATGTTCTCGCATATTCTCTTTTTATGGTATAAATTATATTATGGAAGATGAAGATGTAAACCTCTAAATAATCATTTGGAAAAAAGATATAAATAATCCTACGGATATATCCTATAATAATAAACCTATGGAGATAAGATATAAATAGGGAGATAAGGTATTATAATCCTAGGAGATAAGATAAAAATTATTCTATGAAGACATGATCCATTTATTAAGAGTTACAGGAAATATTGGTACAAATATTCTCTTCTCTAATTCTAAGTACAAATATTCTCGCATATTCTTTTTTAATGATATAAATTATTTTCAGAATATTTTTTCTGCTTTTATACCTTCTTAGCTATTTGTTTCATGTCATGCTGTTCTATGGAGACATTCGTTTTGTTTTAAGAGTAGTTACAGAAAATTTAGATAAAACTATTCTCTTCTCTAATACTAGATAAAAATACTCTCGCATATTCTCTTTTTATTATATAAATTATTTTATGGAGACAAAGATATAAAAATCTAAATAATCCTGCGGATAAATATTATAAAAATAATCATATGGAGATAAGATATAAATATGAAGATAAGATATAAATTTTCCTCTGGAGACATGTGCCATGTATGTAAGAGTCACAGGAATTTAGGTAAGAATATTCTCTTCTCTAATTCTAAGTAAAAATATTCTCGCTTCTTCTCTTTTTATAATACAAACTATTTTTTTCGCTTTTATGCTTAACCAGCTTTATCTTTCATACAATACTGCTCTCAGAAGATATTTGCTTTTAAGAATCTCAGGAAATTTAGATAAAAACTGCATTAAAAAATCCCCCTGAAATTTTTAGGAATAATTAAAATCTCTCACGGCAGAAACGTCTATTTCCAAACCTGCTCCACGACACCCAGTTTTACTCCGCCATTCTCATTACTTACTCGTATTTTTTTATTGATAATATTTCACAACGCGTTATCCAGATCATGCTTTTCTCATTTGAACAAAAGCGCGTACAAGGGCCACCCGCATCGCGACTCGAAATATTTTTTTCTCTCTCCCTCATATCATTAAGAAATCATCATAAAAAACAATTTACCCGACCGCAGAAAACAAGTCAAGGAAAAAAATAATCGCTAACAGTAGTGGATTTAATTATAAGCAGCGAGTAGAAATTCCATATCAGTCTCCCCTCCCTCCCCACCACCTTCTGTTATGGATGACACGGCACTTTTGGAGCAAAGGGTTAAATTCTTGATCCTGCGTATGCCCATCAGGTAATCACGCGTAGGGCCCGCCTTCTATACTACAGGGGTAAAAGGTGGCACGGGGCAACGGCTACGCGTCTCAGGGCCCACGCAGTATGCTACAGACCGCGACCCGAATGCATTAAGATCGCTTTGCCACTGATTACGTAAGCAAGAATTATAGAAAGTAAGTAATAAACACTTTTTGACCACAATTAATTCGGTCCCATTTGTCACTGAGCATCGCCGATTGTTGCTTATAATTAGTGCTGTCGTTCCTAATAATTTCCAATGTGGTTCAAGGGGCTATGTTCCGTATTAGGTTAATGGACTTTAATTAATTTGGAATTTTTGACTCATAAAACAATTAGATGTCTATAATCAGGAAGTGTGGTACCATGGAAGAAGGTTAATTATTGGAAGCAGTAATGTTTAAAAGGGGTAAAGTTCAGTTCTTTGAAGGGATCCGAACATCTCAACAAGCTATAATTAGATAGCTTAATCCCAGGATAAGTTCTAAGGAAACCATGTCTCAATTAAGGGAAATGGGGCTGCTTAATTGATAGAAATTACGGATTTTCTGATTGAAAGAATCAAGTATTGTAAATGTAAAGATATAAGTATTTAGTTTCCCATTTCATAAATTACTTTTAACCGTAATTTCGATGATATGAAGTCTTTTAGAAATAGAGAAAGGTTCTGTTAAAAATATTTGAAACATAATCTTTTTTGATTAGGAAAGTACAGGACGACCCGCAGCAAGAAAGGGAAATAAAAGTAAATAGGCCTACACAGACTTAGCAAAAACCAAATAAATAAAAATAAACTTCATATTAAATTGAATTAAAAAGGGGTTGAATCCGTTTACCCAAAAATAAAACAGGAATTAAAAATTAAATAAATTACGGATTTTCTGATTGAAGGAATCAAGTATTGTAAATGTAAAGATATAAGTATTTAGTTCACATTTTATAAATAATTACTTTTAACCGTAATTTCGATGATAAGAAGTCTTTTAGAAATAGAGAAAGGTTCTGTTAAAAATATATGAAACATAATCATTTTTGATTTCGAAAATAGAGGACAACCTACCGCAAGAAAGTGAAATTAAAGTAAATAGGCATACAGAGACATAACAAAAACCAAATAAATAAAATAAAAACGAACTTGATACTAAATTAAAGTAAAAATGGGTTCAATCCGTTTATCCAAAAATAAAACAGGGATTAAAAATTAAATAAAGGCATAAAAACAAAAAAATGTATTTTGATATTATTTATTTAAAAATTTAAGAAAAATTGGAGGAGTTTAAATTTAACTAAAATATTTACCTCAAGTGTTACGTATGAACAGAAGAACCCAAGTGTACAAAACTGATTATCATTGATCAAAATGATTCATAACGGATCCTCATTATAATTTGAATTTTTTTTCTAGAAATTTAATTTTACTGTTTATTATTTCCAAAATATCTATATTTACAAAAATACGTAACTTCGGAATTCCTCCTACACATTGACTCATGAATCAATCAACACACAGACTCAGGAATCATCTTCCATTCAAGAATCAACAAACACATTGACTTCAAAACTCCAACTGAAGTCAACATATGTAAAAGAAATGATACTTTTCATTTAAATATCTTAAACGTCATTCACATTCAGCAAGTTATATACCTATCTTAAAATTTAATTTCATAGTTTGCTATTTCCGAAATATCTATATTTACAAAAAGAAAAATATATATTAAAAATTAAACAAGTTTTAAAAATAAGGCAAAACTATGCGGTCTCTTCTATTGTTATTAATATGCTAATTGATTAATATTCAAATAGTTATAAAATTCACCTTCCAATTTTAGCAAGTTCCAGTTATGCGCCCATTTTCTTACACTGCCGAAAGCAATATTTGTGAACTTATTGATGTAATGCTTTTGAGAGAAAAATAATAATAATAAATTCCTGGCACAATTATAAGCTTCATCTTTGAATTGACCTTTGTTCGGGAAGGGCGTTACCCTGACACCATCGAATTGCAGCATCTTTTTGATTCAAGAAGAGTAACGGACATATCTGTCATATTGCCGTAACATTATTTCAAATCGATGATTGTTACTTTGCTTAAAATGTTACATTCTAGTTTTACTATGAATTGAACTGGTCTGTATGCATAATGAATCGTATAATTACGCAGTTTTATAAGCACTGTCAATCAACTTTTTCTGATTATGTGAAGCATTTTCTTTGACGCTTACTTTTATTTTCATGCATAATTGCGCTTTTTTTTAAATTCAAAATTATGTCACTGAAATTTAGTATAGTTGAATTTCATTTCCATTACAAGTTTGAGAACTTTTATTGTTAATTTTTTTTTGTTTAAAGAATATAATGGTGCAACATTGACTAGTAATGCAACATTGACTAGTAATGCAACATTGA
>JAOUZG010015275.1:718733-763657 GCA_026289955.1 Argiope argentata | reverse complement strand
ACGTTTATATTATTCAAAAATGTATTACTGATTTAATACGTTTATATCATTCAAAAATGTATTACAGATTTACTACGCTTATATTATTCAAAAATGTAAAAAATTTGCTCCCTTTCTAGGTTTTTTTTTTTTTTGTATACAGAAAGAAATGTTTCAAAGTGATTAAAAAAGAAAAATAAATGGTGTACTCAAAGAATTTATAATTTTATTTCGTTTAAATAAATAATACATTGAAAGTCATCTAAGAAAATTTTAATAATTTTATGTAGTAATAGTACTTAAAATAGTCAATATGTGAAACTACATGGCAGATATCACACAGTTAAAGTAAATCTATTTCTTTTTCTGTGTGTGTGATAATCTACATATCATGTACAAGCTTCCCATGGTGAAGTTATTTCAATGATTATTAAAAAGTTTAGGCCAATGAATCTCGACGACAATGATTGGCAATATGTAGTTTCTAGTATTACTGATACCTTTATTTTTGGTTTAAGTTTATTCAATTATTTATTCTGTTAATTTTCATTTAAAGCCATTAAGTTATTAAATAAAGCCTAAAATATCATTTGAAAGCATTTATTTTTATTCTTCTGAAATTGCCGCATAATATGGAATTTGCTAAGAATTTACAATCAACATTTTGCAATAACTGCGTGCAAACATTCGCAATGTTTTGCTTTTAAGCTCAAAATGTAGAACTCTTGTAATACAATGCTTTTTTTCGCTTCTGTTGTAAATAGGTTCTATCTTGCAGTTTCGCTTTACTATGTTGTTTCACCAGGGAACTGGTTGGAAAAATTGTTAATCCAATAAACTATTATAAATGAGCTCCTCTAGTATAATAAATCACCAGGATCTCTAATCAGCTAGCATATAGTTTTACTCTCCATTTCTATTGTGGCATTACTTGTAAAATGATTAGTGAGAGGAACCAAGAATTACTATTTATTGGACAGATAAAAGACAATAAACATCCTATGAGATAAGAAAAGAGAGAGGAATTTCGTCTTTCTTCTTCAAAATCTTCATTTTGAAAGAATGTTAGAGACTTTTTAGCCAAAATCTAAAGATAAAAGAAACTTTGGAATCTCCATTCTTAGCCCATACTCTGTAACCAAGAACTTTGAATTATGCATCGCTCTGCAAGTTCCTTATCGAAGTTTCTCCTTTTAAAATTTTCCTCTCTCTGTGCTCTTTCGGAAGCGTGCAGCTGAATAACCAATTCTCTTGTTTTAATTAGAACATATTCAATACGTAAATAGATTGTTTTTATACAGAAATTTACATTAAAAGGCCTTATTTAAACCATATTTTAACATTTTATAAAAAATATCTTCAAGTTGGGAAACAAGCATATCTGTCAAAAATCCAAAGAAAGAAGAATTTATAATCTATAATTAGCATGTTTAATTTGATTACAATCTTGGATTAATTATTAAAAGAAAAACATTCGTTTTATAAAACATAAAGCATTTTTTTGCATAATTCACAGCATAAGTTTGGTGTTGGGGAATTCAAATCATAAAATGACCACTGTGGTGTAATATTTAATTTTACCTAGTGAATTCTGGACTTATTAACAAATTAAAAAAATAATCTCAGTGAGTTAAACTTCATTAATAAAATTATGAATTCCAATAGCATGACTTGATTATTACATCACATCAATAAATTAACCGTTCATACTCTATTCGAATGATAACTAATGCAATTCTAATTTGAAAAATGTAATATAAATTATTTGTGATGGTATTTCTTATTTTGTGCTCGTTATGTTTTTCAATTTAAAGTGAAAATCCCTAGATTTTCTAAATGTTTTAATTTTCTGGGTGTTAAATTACTTCATCATTTTGATAAATTTTAACTCGAAAACACTTTTAAAAGAGTTCAAAAATTCGTGAAATTATTATGATCAACCACAAACTGGAATAAATATTTTTGAAATTTTTATACGATATTTTTTTCTATTACATTCAGTGCATTTTTATTATGAATCACGCTTCTTTAAAGCAAGAAATAAAATTTTAGCACTTTCGAATCCTGGTTCTGGAGGATAAACATATATTTTTTGATATTGCATTAACAGGTTAAATTTGGCTTGTTTTTTGTTTATACAGTTTGTACATAAATACAGAAACAGAAATACATGAAGGGTTTGAAACTTTCTCTGAAACCAAAGCCAATCCCAATTTTTTTAACCAAAGAATTTATTTATTCATACTATTATTAAATAAATTTTATAATCTCAAAGACAATAAAGTAGAATTTTGGATCAAGGATAGTTCGACAACACCACTGTTATCTCTAAAATTAAAATATTGAGTATTTTTAATGAAGCATGTTTCTTTAAGACAATCGCTTTCCTGGCTCTATTTATACAATCTAGATCGTCTATTAAATTACATAAACCCTTCAGTACCTTTGAACTATTGTAAAGAAATAGTCATCTAATTACAAAGTAGGTGTGAATCATAGGTGATTCATGAGGCAGATAACGAGTAAAACAAAAAATAAAAGATGATAAATGATAATATTTTCTATAGTACATTAATATGATAATTTTAGTACTTTTCGTATACTGATAAATTATTATTATTGCTGATTTAAAATATACCTAAATCGGTGCATTTCTACATCACGCTTCTGAAAACATAAAACGTAAAAAAAAATTAACACCTGTAAAACCTCGTTCTAAATGATAAGTTAATAAAATCTCAATGAATTGAAGGTCCATGGGTTGTGTTTCAGCCTTAAACTGAACGATAAGTTGAGAAAAATGAAGGCTGTTTCACATCCAGAGATGCAGTCCATTAATGGTTGAAGGTGCGGCTTCTCCCACTCAGCCACTAGAAATTATGTTGATGTCATTATGATGTGATGAAACCAGTCACATCAAATTTGCTATCAGGAAACAAAATCAGATTTTTCAAATAAAGTGGAATTCGACACAGTCTGAATTAATACAAGCAATTTGTAATTTGATTTATTCGGATGATTTATGAAATGAGCAATGTCTGTAAATTTTAATCCATAAATATTCAGATTTTAGACAGATATGATGAAATGGATGATTATTACTTTTTATTTCAAACCGGCTGTAAAATTGGCTTTTCCGAAGTTTTTTCTTATCAATATTCCTCATAGTTGAAATCTGGCTGATAAAGCAAAGAAGTATAGTTTACTTGCATTTGTAATGAAGCTTTAATTTTGTAAAACAACAAATACTGGTGATAAAAAATAATAGGTGTTTAAATTTTATTATGAATAGAATGAGCGGATGATTCGTTTTTAGAAGCTAATTCAATTTGAAAGGGAAGGTTCTTTTCAATTGTGGGGAATAAGCATCAACGGTGAAATAAATTCCCATTTTCTTGATATATGTCAGATTTTTTGCTTTATGACATTCACCTTCTCCCCCACACTGGAAGAATTGACCCCATGGTCTGGAAATAGTTAATTTGTTATTTAGTATCCTTGTTATCCGTTATCTAAGTATTTGTAAAAGTCAGTCATTTAGATAAACCAGATGGCCAAATGCAATAGAGGGTGATTTTTTTATATCCTTTTAGACAGAATTTTCGTTTACCTTTTACTCTTAAGTCAAAAATGCATCATCAATCTTGCGGCGTCTCATCGCTAATTTCAGTCAAGCAATAAATACTCACTAGATTTTCTCTAGAATTGTTATTAGTTAATCTATAATAAAAATTGGAGTCCGGTTTAGAATATATACGCTTTCTGTGTGAATGATACGGTCGCAGTGACCTGGTGGCAAGGTCTCAACGTGTGAGCCGTAGAATTTCAGGTTCTAGACCCAATTCTACCGAAGAATCGTCGTGTGAGGGGGTCTGTTGCCCGTTAAATCCATAGGGCGTCCTCCCACTGGTGTGGTGGGGAGAGGGAGTGCTGGCTCAGATGTCATCCTCGCCATCTGACCACGGTTAAAAATTAGGAGGTTCGTCTCTAAATAGCCGTAGTGTTGCTGTACAACGGGGCGTTAATATAACTAAACTAAACATGTGAATGATATATATTAAAAACTACTGGGAATCGGGATTAGATTTTATAGCATAACATTTTTTTATAATTCAGTGATTAGTTGATAATTATCTATAAAGGAAAGATACTATCATTTTCCTGGCTAATATAATTATCAAATTACTTGTTTAAAATCAAAATAATTAAAACCATCTTTTAAAATTTATTATATACGGCTTCTACAATAGCTTCTATTAATTACCTATTCTAATATGATTGATTAATATTTAATTTTATTATATACGGCTGCTACAATAGCTTCTGTAGCTTAAGATTTTATTAGCAGATGGAATTCTAACAAAATAGCTTTTTTTAAATCAAATTTGTATTGACAATCTTTTTCTTTAAATTTTAAACTTTTAGATTACTGTTGTAAAATTTAAATATAAAAGTATTGTTTAAAACTATGTATGGAAATTTGTCTACAAAAATGCGCATGAGACTTATTGAAAATACTATTAAATAATTAAATATTCTAATATGTGTGATTAATATTCTAGCAAATCTTATTTCGCTTAATTAAAAATATTCTTAAACTGAAATAATGACATTTTTCTTTCTGTTTTAAAATTAAGATAATTAAAGTAACTAATGAATTTGTTTAGATGGTTCATTTAAAAAGACATCAAATTTACTTCAAACTTAATTTAATAACAAGCATTAAATGTGGTTTTATGGAATCCATTTTACTCTCTCCAACAGAAAAAGAATTCAGGAAATTTTCCGGATCAAAAAGCGAGGCACATTTTTTGCTATCTGTGTAAATTTGAATGAAGCTTTTAAAATAGAATTGTGTTTTCAACTTGAATATAAAAAAGAATTGTTGTGTTAGTTTAAACTAAATACTAAAAAAATCCTAGTCTCTTAAAAAAATTGCATGGTTTAATCCATACTAACTTGTGAACTTCTATTTTTAAATTTAAAAACTATTTTTTACAACTAAAACATCTGATTAAATCCATTTATAAAATCAATAAAAACATTCAACGCAACAGACTTAATGTATATCGTTCTTAATAAAATTAATAAAATCCTCTTTTCTTAACAACTCCGTATTTATAATAAAGAAAAATCAATTTTAATCCTTTTGTAAATAGCTTCCTGAACGCTGTTTCAAAATAAAGAGAAAAAGGATCTTTATAAAATAAGTATTTTTTCCAAGAATGCACTATTAAAGCAGAGTAAAAAAATAACTAAAAGTAATGTGGATTTTTAAAATTTTACATATGACTTACTTTTACTTTACATTTTACATATGAAATTATTTTTACATATGACTTATATTCACAATTATAAATCTATTTGAAATTAACTTATTAAAAGCATTAATTAATAAAATTCTGAAATTAATAAAAAAATGAAAATCTGTCCAACACATTTAATAAAAATATGCCTTCATTTTCTCATTAGGGACAAGAAATTTCCTCTATTTCACTCTTAAAGTAATAAAATACCTTTTATCTGAAATTTTCAGTCATTAAATAATAAATTCCATTATTTATTAAAAATGTATAATTTTTTACCAGATTCTTTAATTACATTTTTCATGCACAATTAAAAGAAAATTGAAAGTACAAATTCTAAGTTTGTTTGGAAATCGTCTTAAAATTTACCATTTGTTAAAAATTTCATTGTGTGTCCTTGGAAGGGCTCAGAATTGAGATTTTAAGTATTGGGAACTGTAATCTGATTTCTTCCCCATTTAGTAACTCGATTTTCTTATCATAAAACTTTGAATTTACTTCACTTTTTAAAACTTTTTGATAATTATTTTTTGAATGGACCTTAAAAAATAATTCTCAAACCATAGTCAGCCGATACCAAATGGTTAGTCTAATTTTTAACTTTTATTAGATTTACTCTAATTAAATATGGGGATTTCATTGTACTCCAAGATTCATTGTAAACCGAGCTAGTAATCTTATGAATTCATTATCAAGACTCAAACACTAGGTCACTACAGCACAGCAAAATTCGATTAATATTATCTTTTTGTCAAAACGGTTGTAGGGTTCATAAATTAATTTTGGATTAAAGAAAAAGAAATTAAATTTTGAAAAACCCACTTTTGTTATTATATTAAATCTCAGAGTTTTTATTATATTTTTTGTATTGATGTTTGCAATCGAATTTTTATTAAATTCACATCAGTTGGCGCCTCTTGTTTGAAATTTAATTTTACTAATGATTTATCCTGATAATTAAGTTTCCAAAATACTAAAACAGGGAGTTGTCAAGAAAAATTTTTTTAGTTCCTTAATATGTCAGGAAGGGAATGGAAAATCATTTTTAAAATTCCATCTATACAAACACGAAGATTTTTTAATATAATAAAAGTGATAAAAATATTTCATTAGTTTGTAACTTATAAAATTCTCAAAAAAATGCTTTAAAACTTCATTCTACATTGCTGTCTCGTCCGGGATGTCACATGTTATAACTCATGTAACGAAAAATTGATAATTAAAATCAACGCCCCACTGTTGTCAAAAAATTTCAACTCATAGGTTAAGTTACTGGATTGCAAGTAAAATGCTTAACGAGACCTTAAGGATGAATGCAGCTTAACAAGAATCCCTAATTCATAAAAGACTACATGATATGTAAGTTAAAACCATTTCTTGAATATAGTCAATAGAGAAATATTCATGAACTTTAAAATTTTCATGAACTCTGTGGGTGGTTCTTATGAACGCACCCTTTTTCGCATTATTCTTTAGTCAATACGAATGCGTTTCAACTAGTACCATAACTTACATTTCCCAGGTGTATGCATACGAGATACTCTGCCGAAAGATTTAATTCCCCAGGTGGAGTTTTCCTGTTAAATCGGCAACACTTAGTTGTGTCACGATCTTTTGTTGGGGGGGGGAGGTTGAAGTAAACGCCGCTAACGATTCGATCCGCCATTTTCGAATCGAAGATAGATAACCCATGACATCTCTTAACAGCGAGTCCTGAATGATACCACCAAGAGCCGCTAAAAATTATCCCCACAGATAAAAATGACGGAACTGGAGAAGCATTTAGACCCGACACCATTAATCAAATGTTTAGTTCCAAGCTTCCTATACGTCTTTCTTAAGCCTTGATGCAGGTGTAATTCTTTTACGACTTGAGTTCTATCGCAAGAGGAATGGTTTTATGGTATTTGGCGAAACTATAAGAATTTATCGAGATGAATTTCTCTTTTTATTACTAGTAGTAAGCAAGGTGAAAGGTTTGAGGGTCGTCCACTCTTCTCTGGAAGTTTTAAAGAGTAAGAATGTGGCATAAATCACACGACGTTCGCTTACAGGTGTGGTTGTTCCAATTTAACCGGTCAGTAGCAAACATGACTGTTTTGCTTTGCTTTGCTTTATAGTTTTATTTATCACGATGATTCTTTGAACTTATAAACTGGACGTGAAATGTGACTGACCTGGTGTCATGGAGTTCTTGATCGATCCAGTGTAAGAAACAGTTGGTCATTAAAGAGGTCAAAGAGCACACGAAGGTCAAAAATAATTAAGCAATTACGTATCTATTAGATGATCAAAATTTCGCAAGAGCTGAATGTGGATTAAGTCATAAAATTATTGCATAACGTAATATATGCTATCGGGGGGGATGAATTATTGTTATGAGTTGAATATTTGAAAATGTTACAAGTTAATTCATTTTTTTTCAAATCAGTTTAGCTATAATTGATTTAAGTAAAGATAACCTAAATAATCTTAAATTGGCCTGATCTCAAATTTTGTTAATTTAACACTTGTGAAGAAAACGGGTTTCTTGTTTTTATATTCCCAGTTTTTTTACTTAAAGTAATTTTCTAAAAAGGTTAAAACAAAATTTGGCAGTTCGTAGCAGAGTTATTAGCTATCACACCATAAGAAAATAATTTGTTTATAAATCAAAAGTTTCAATTTTATGCGAATTTTTTTAATAAAAAGTTTGCGCATTAATACTTTATTTTGAACATTAAAAGATTAAATAAATATTTAGTAATAATTAATACCGTTTATTTAACTTTTCTACATATTTAATACGCGATGCTTTTTCAAAACCAAACGTTATCATTAGTCAAAAATTTAACTCTAATATAAGAATTTAAAAAAGATTTTAAAAAACTAAGAAATTTAAGGAGATTAAAAAAGAAGTAGATTTTAAAAAAGAAGACTTTTTAAAGAAGATTTAAAGAAGACTTTTTTAAGAAGATTTAAAGAAGACTTTTTTAAGAAGATTTAAAGAAGACTTTTTTAAGAAGATTTAAAGAAGACTTTTTTAAGAAGATTTAAAGAAGACTTTTTAAAGAAGATTTTTTAAAAAAGTTATTGTTACTTTAAAACTGGCGTTTTAACACAATTCCCCTTTTTTAGAATCAATACTCTTATTATTATTCTTTTTTCAATTTATAAATTACTAAAAGTTACGATTATTAATTTTTAAATGAATTAACATAAAATAACTTCATCGCCCCAAAAGATCAACCATAACTTTTAAAACATAAACTTAACGCTTAATTTTTACTCTGCCTGCTACATGACTCATACTGATTTTCATTTAAATCATAAATTTTATTTTTTTAAAAACTAAAATACATATCTAAACTATGACAGAGCTTTCAAAATAAGATATATTGATTTTCAAACTTTTCAACAGTTTTCTGCTAATAATAAGAAAACCATATTTAGCATTTCAAAGCGAAAAAGGGCAAAATGATTTATTACTACAATATTATACCTAAACAAGAGGTTTTCAAGGTAAGCTACAGCAGATACATTGTAAATATTTCAGTTTGTAACCTTTTTGCACTTTAAAGTGTATCTCTGCATGAATATGTCACTTTTAAAATATGCTGTAATTGAAATGCAGCACCATTGTCCGTAACAGAGAATAAAATTCTGTCTGTTCTTTGGCTTCTGTCTTCAGTTTATTTTAGCGAAAATTTACTATAATTAATTATGGTCAAATAATGACTTCCTATTTAACTAACTGAAGAAAACTAACAAACTACGTGATTCATGCAGTTATATTTGACCTACATTAGCATAAATATTGTTTTAGAAATAAATTTTCTGTGGTTTCCGAGACATATTTTCGGAAGAAAAGGAAATTGACAAGAGAAATTGTATAAAATTTAATGACATTCATTGATGAAATATTACCGAATTAATTTGTTTTTAAAGCCCTTTAAAGTCAAATTAAATTATGTTGATTTAGTTTTAACTTAAATCAAAATTATTTTAAGAGAAAAAACAAAAGATTCAAATGTGTAGGATTAAAAAAGGTTTTAATGTTACATTTAATTAGGACCTTTATGTAAAGTAAAACTTGGTCATACCATATTTAAACCATTTTTACATCTAAATAAAGCTGTACCTTGTTGTTCTATAATGATTATTTCTCAAAGAATTCTTTTTAAAAATATATTAACCATATTAGAAATCCTGATGAGTTTACTTAAGTCAGATAACCAATCTTCCGTTAATTGCAATCGTTAATTAGACTTAAGGTTTCATGCAAAACTTGATAAGATTCGCCTAATGGTCGCCACCTTAGGCGGAGAGAAAAACTTTAAAAACATTCAGTTTATGTTTTGTAGGAATGGAATTCTATGGATTGCCAAATTTCGCGATGTATCATTTGAAAAAGATTGCATTTTACTATTGTTTAGATATTGCTTCCAACAAAGATTTAACCTTCGAATCGAAACATCCTTTGAATACCCGGTTATTTTATATTGATATTAGCAATTATAGTATCTGATAATCAGGACAAACAGTTTAAAATCAGGTCTGAAACAATAAGGAGAATATTTTAAAATGGTCTTGACTGCAGTTAGGTAGTGAAGACGATAACATCATCTACTTGTTACTTGGATATTCTAGACTGCTATCAACGGAGATTGTTTGTCTAATTTCAACAAATTCAACAAACGTCATATCGTGATATACGACGATTGTTAAAAGTTAAGTGGATTAGAATACGCGACCATCCGATGCTGAAAAGATTATGCTACAATGCATTACAGTACTAGGAATAAGAAGAAAATATAATTTAATATTTTTATTTTTTGGATAATTTACCGAGGTATTCTGGAAAACAACAAGGATCTGGAACAAGTAGCACTTCATTTTGCTTGTTATCTAACAATGGGTAATTAATTCGAGAAACAATACATGGATGTTAAGGAATGAATGCATAATAATGGCTTAGGAAGCTATGGGAAAAAAAGGCCTTAATTTTAAATACTAAATACAGAACGAAGTTACGAGTAATGAAGTTTTTTGAAAGAGGTGAAATTTGTCATGCATCTCCAGTTTTTACTAATTTATATCGACAATAAACATAATCAGTGTTATCATTAATCATGCGTTTTGATTAAGAGATGAATTAAACTATGATTAGTAGAACTATTTTGATACTTTCATTCATCTAAACAAAATTGGATAGAAATTCTACAGCTCCTATTTTTCAAATAAATGAATGTTTTATGCAGTTAAATTGCATTGGAAATTCAATTTTCCTATGTATATACAATCTGTAAATAATTTTAGCTCTAGCATTTAAATTACATTTAACTCTCACAAGAGTGAAGTCACTAATTAAAATTAAGTGTTTATTCTTAAATTACTCCTAATTCATCTATATTTTTTATTAAATTTTAACAGCTAAATTACTGAACGTTCATCTGGAAAGAAATTTAAATTATGTAAACAAATTCCTTATCAAAAATTCTTTTTTCATTTTGCTACAATTCATGAATCTTGAAGAAGAACTTGATATTTTCTTCTATTAGATTTTAAAATAAACGACTGAAATGCACATAAACAAATTACTGTACAAGTATTTGTAAATCTAATTTTATCATATCATTTTGTTTATTTTTTCCCAGAATAACCTCACAATCAGTTATAAATCTTGTCATGGAACCCAGTAAAATCGAACGTTTTTTTTTCTTTTTTCCTTATATACAAACTAATACTCTGATAAAATGATAGGGTATGTTTGAATTTAAAATTTTTTATTGCTAAAAAGTAGATAAATAAACTAAGCTAAAGCTATTTTTATCTGATTTTATTTAGTCTTAAATCATCATTCTGTTGTTGTTTCTTATGGCACTTGCCATGGACAAGCTCTCTGAAATAGTCAGCGGTTTAAGCTTAATCAGCATCTCTTGTTTTTTGTAGTAGCGCCAACAAGGGCCAAGAGTACGACTTTCGCTACTCACCCATCACATTTGTTGACACAGCTCATTTTTACAAGATGGGGGGGGCATTCACTCATCTTACAGATAAAACAAAGAACAACAACCATGCCTGAACCGGGACTCGGATCAATGGAAAGACGCGCTACCCTTATGCCAGGAAGCCGGAATTCTTACATCATTCTAATTTGATGTTACAACCAATTAGTATCTTACAATTCGCTCATTGCATAAAGAAACTTATAACGAAAATTCACTATCCGATTCCCTCCTCCCCCTGTTTTATTTCCTTTTTTTTAAAAAATATAAGTGAAGTAGAATAAAGTAATATGGGAATCGACTTTGGTATAAATTGCTCAAGCATTAATAAATAAGCACAAATGAAAATTTAACAAATAATTATAATTATGTAAAAGTATGAAGACCGAGCATTTAAAACAAATGGCTTTAGTGATTGGTTTGAAAAATGACAAATGATTTCAAGATTATTTTGACTCCTTAAAATCTATCCATTGTTCAGTTGTGACCAACAGAAATCTATGCATTGTAAAAATAGTCAATTGTTTGAATTAATATTTTTTTAAAATTGACTGCTTATGAATTATACAGATTCTTTATATTGAGAGAGATGATATCTCTAGAGTACTACAATTTCTGTGACTTAGATGCAGTTTTGTTCGATGCAGGTTTGAGGTCAGATTTAATCTCAGATGCATTATGGTTGTTTAACTGGTGGGCAACTCATTGCATCCCAACAATTTTGTGACGTGAAAATATAAAAAACTGGTGGTCAACTCATTGTATCCCAACAATTTTGTGGCGTAAAGATATAAAAAACTGATGGTCAACTTATTGTATCCCAACAATTTTGTGGCTTAAAAATATAAAAAGTCAGGCACCGGATCAATTGTCGTTCTTGTCATTTAAATGCAGATCAACTATCAGAATCAAAGTTCCAACAGCACTCGAGTACTATAAGAGTGGTGTTTTAATCTAATTAATCAATCAGTCCAATTAATCAGATACTGATTTTAAGTTGAGCAGTTCTGGCCACTTTGAAATTTTAGAAACTATGTATTTAAATTATTGAAAAATAAGTATGTAAAATCCTCTTAACAATAAATTATTAAACAAAGAATGTTTTCATAAGTGTACTCAAGCAATCTTGGTTCAGAACGACGAGTTATAAAAATTTATCTGAAGTTATGAAAATTTATATGAATTATGTCAAAAATTCGAGACATTTGATGACATTTATGATCGTATATTTACTTCCTTTCATATTGTGTCCATTAATCTGATTTCAACAAGTGAAATAAGCTTACTCTTCGGTTGTATAGTCTTAGTTTTCATAAAGAATTGCATTGAAAAACTTGTTTATTGGGGCTTTTGGTGTCAATATTAAAAGTGTGAACTCATATTATTAAATTCGGCTAATAATTTAAATTAAATTACTAAAATAATCAAAGTCCATCTTTTAAAAAGATAAATAGATAAAATTTGATCGAAATTTGGTGAAATTTAATTTAGATTGCTTTTGAAGAAGCTTATTACAAACATGAACGCATAGATATTATAATAGCTAAATCCTCTTATTTATAACATCTGACTCTAAATTCATTGAATAGGTATTCTTAATTATTTTAAGAATTATTAACAAAATCATTCCAAATTCCCTTGTTAAACATTTAAAATTGAAGGCATAGATTCAGATAAATAACCCTATAGACTGGCTTCAAGAAAGCGTTTTAATCAGTCGTAAACCCACTCTGTAAAAAGATAAAGAGACAATCATAACCGAGATAAATATTACGGAGATTTTACATAAAATCTTTTTTACGATTAATAACCTATTTCACTTTAAAACTCTAAGGTTTAAGGCTGACCATATCTCATTATTTGCCGTCTGGTTGATTCTGTATGTTTTCAATTAATATATCCCTGAATTTATTTAAGAATACTCCCCAAAATATGACATCAGGATATTCAATTTTAGAAACATAAATTCAGATTAATAAGCTCGTGGTATAGCTCAAGGAAGATGACCGAGATAGTCATAAATCTATCTTGTAAACAGATAAATAGATAACAATATTTTATGGATTTTTATCTAAAATCTTTTTACACGATTAAAAGCATATTTCACAGTGACACACTAAGACCTTGGCATCGCAATAATTTTTTTGCTTGTATCGTCTGGATTACATGGTTGGTTCTATAACTTTTCGGTCTATTACTGTCGGGTATGGAAAAGAAATAAATAATTTTACATAAATTAACCTACAGAAAGAACTCGTAAAAATTACCGTAACATCTGCAAAATGCTCAGTAACAGAATTCGCCAATTTCATTTTCTGTTGTGATGCATCTTGAATAAGGTTTTTTAACGGCCGCTAGCATACGTGACTTAACACATTAACTGCGAGATTTCCAATGTTTCCTTTATTTACAACGCGAGACCTTTAAGCAAGGCGTGATATATTACTCTTAAGGTTGATCGAATTACACTGGAGTGCAACGTTACTCACATGGGTCAATTTACCAAATAAATTGTTCACACCCTCACGCTTCTTTTCGGATTGAGCTCATAAAGTTGTGAAAGAACAAGAATCCTATTGATAAATGAGAGAAAAATAAAAGAAGGTGGTTCTTCCTTTCCGTTCCTAGAAATGTGCATATTTAAGAATGAGTCAACCACTCGTTAACTTCAGTTTAGGATCTTTTAAAGGGTCACGCAGTTTGTGCGAATTGAGGGAGAATTTTTGAAGCATTATAGGTTTTCTGACACGACCTCCTAACAAAATTTGTTACACTTTATGAATTTTCTAAACATTGGAATGGATATTTACATCATCATATTCATACTTAACTTTTGATTCAAGGGAATGGTGAAATTAAGAGAAAATGAAATATTTTTTTTTCTTTTGATGATAGTGTGTTGCTTTTGCCTATATCATAAAAATCAGATATGAAGCCACATTTTTTTTAAAAAAATTAGGATATTAAAAAATTCCAATAAATAAATAACACTCCACTCTCTGTTTAAAATAATGTTTCGAATGGCAATAAATCCACACGATCTTCATTCTGGAGATAACTGGTTTTTCGTGCATATATATATATATATATATATATATATATATAAAATATATCAGAGAAAAAATATTCTGTTTTATAAAATTTGAGATACGAAAAATTCTTTGATATTCTAAATTATACCGTGTTTAGAAATAGATCCATGTACTTTTATGACAGGCTTAAAATTGCAGTTCAACATATGATATTCGGGAACAGTTATTTCAATTCTGTACTATAGTCAATTGATAAGGGTAGAAACGTATTTAGATGCTAATTACTATTAAATTTTAGTTATTTTTTGTATAAAAAATCTATAATTAGAGCTTATGTACCTGGATAGAGCAATAATCTTATTGATAATTCAAAGAGAGAAAAGTGGTTTCTTTTTTTTGTTTTTTTTTCGGTTTCAAGTAATGTGAAAAATCAAACTATTCGGTGACATCAATTTATATTATTGAAAGAAATATACATTTTGTGCGAATAGAGGGAATTTTTTTAAACATATCTTTTCTGACTCTACTTTTTAAGGAAATTCGTTACGCTTTACGAATTTTATATTTACCTTTATTACATTTACCTATTCACTTTTAGACTTCAGTTTGATTTAAAAAAATGGTAAAATTAGTTTAAAAAATTCCGGGGGGGGGATAAATTTCAGAATATCTCCATTTTTCAGATGATATTATGTCACCTTTACCTACATTATGAAAATGAGATTAAATTCAATGTTTTTCTTTAAATTAAGATATTATACATCCCTAATAATCATTTCCTTTTATAATAATATTGTTTGTGGTAATGCATTTATATGATCTCATTTCCAAAAGAATTTTTTCCTTTGATGAGCTAGTTTAAAATCAGATACGGAACATTAAATTTAATTAAATTAGGATACTAAATATATTCAAAAGCTCCAACTCCGTTTCAAATTGCATTGTGGATAGAAATAAATGTATGGAGTTCTTCTACAGACTTGATTAATATGCCATTTCAAAGTGAGGCTATCTGAAAAATGAAGTTTTAAATTCTGTGTTATTATCGGATAAAGATGAAACGATATTTATATGATAATGAATATTAAACAATTTGGTTACGTTTGCATAAAACTTCTTTAATCTGTTCTTTTATTGTTACAAAAGGGCAATAATCTTAATAATTGAAGGAATAACAAAAAAGGCGGTTCCTCTTATCTCTTCCCTGAAATATGCGCATTTAAAAATGAATGAACCACACTTTAGCTTCAATTCAGGATGTTCAAAGGGTCACATAGTTGGTAAGAATGGTGTCTGAATTCTTAAAACGTTACTCACTTTCTGAAAATACCATAAGAAAATTCGTAAGGCTTTTAAGCATTAGAAAGTTTTTAAACCTTACATTGTGAATTTGCTTGATAGTATCGGCTTTAGATATCTTTTTGAATGATTGCCTTTTGGAGCAATTACTGTTTAAACCTTGTTATGGTCAAAAAGTATCTGATATGCTTCTTTATATACATGTTTTTCCAAGTTTATCAAACATTCTTAATACCTCTTTAAACTCCTGCCAATAAGCGGATTTTTTTTTTATTCTCGGAAAGCAAATTTGTTTTTAATGGCATACGAAATTTAAATTAAACAACAATTTTTCAAATTAGCAAATAAAATTGAGTAAAAAATAGACATTACAATTTATTTTGGAAAAGCTGTTATTGCAACAAAAATATTCAAAATGTTTTGAAGAGCTTTTAAAGGCAACTGCTTCTCAAACAAAACAGTGTTTGAATGGAATAAAATGTTTAAAATAGAATATGACATAGATGAATCACGTTGGAAGACCATTTACTTCGTCTTATCATCAACATGTTGATAAGATAACAGAACTGTTGCTTAGTCTTGGAGTCTATGAGTTAATAATTAGGGGAATACTTGAAAATGTTCCTTAATGGAAAACGTCAAAAACAACAGAAACTGTGGAGGGATAACTCATAGATTTTGCAAAATGACAATAAGTCTCTTCACACTATCATTATTATTCATTAATTTTTGGCAAAAAAATTATAAAACTTAAGCGCCACAATATCCATATTTACCCGATATAAAATCATGTGATTTTTTTTCTTTTTTTTAACGGGGGATTTTATATAAATGACTTTAAGGCATATTTCGATTATTGGAAAAAACATTTGCAGTTGAAGGAGATGCAATAAATTGATACTTTTTTTTAAGTCACTATTCCCTCTTCCTTTTTTAAAATAGTAGAATTGCTGTGTATGAGAATTTGCTTAGTAGGTTATGCTGATATCCCATTAAGAAATGATGGCTATTTGAGGATAAAACTAGCAATTTTGAGCCACTAATTAATTGTGGGAAGGATACGATAATAAGAACGCAATGAGCTTACAGTATTTTAATTATTTTTCATATTACGAAATCTTTTAACTTACTCTCAACAAGTTGGGAAAGGGGAATCATTTTGATAAATGAGCAAAAATAAAAGAAAGCTGCTCATTTTCTGGATTCCAATATATGTGAAATTTTAAGAATGCGTCAACTATTCGTAAATTTTACTTTCGGGTATTGTGTAAGATTCATGGTTTGTCAGAATAGGAAAAAAACTTAAATACTGTATTTTAGATTTCTGTCAAATGTATGGTACGTGATAATGTGTCTTTAAATTCAAATTTAAAATTTTTTCTAAAATTCTGTTACTGTGCCAATCAAAATAATACTTGATCCAAGCTGAAATTAACTCAAATTATTTTTGTATAATAACGCTTTCTTTATTTGAGCTCTTTTTCGCGCTTCACCTAATCTGTTTTGAAAATTCAATGTTCTTAAAAGTTTTTATAGTCAAGGTTACTTGGAGTTTTTCAATTAGGGATTTCTTTTTAATTTGGAATAAGTGATTTACGAATTTTCTTTCATCATAATTTTTTTACCACAGATTTATCCTTTTGTACATATAAAAATTATAAATTTTATGAATGTTTCAATTTTTAACATTACTTTTGATTTAAATAAAGATATTTTATTTAAGTAATTTTATTTTCTGGCTGAAATTTTATCAAAAATTATTACTTTTTCACACAGAACAATGCTCACTGAACAAACAAATTTTTGATGAAATCGTTACCCATGCCTTATTAAATACTATTAACTGGTAATTTGCAATAAAATATTTTAGGAACACGAATTTTTATAGCTTTTTAGCCTTTAACTCAGAAATATTTAATTAAACTAACTTATAGAATTAATTATTTTGATTAGTTTTTAATTGTTTCATTAAGGATTTAAAAATAATGTAATCTGAAATATAATATTCATGTTTTTGAGGCCATTATTATTTCCAGAAATAATTCTTTTTCACTAAATATATATTTTTAATTATTGATGTTATTTTGCTGAAATTATTTATTTTTATAAATTGATTTCATTTTAAAAACTTGTTTTTCTGATTAATAATTTTATTTAACAGTGTCTATTTTTTTAATCAAAAATTTCATTTTAAAGAATTATTTAGCAATTATTGAATTTATCATATTTGATTTTCAAATGTACTTTTTAGCTCACTAAATAAAATACTTTGCAACATAATATACTCTTGAAAAGAAATCTAAGTAATGAGAGTAACACAACTTATTCAACAGATTAAAAGCTGGTATGCAACAAATCCGAGTCGGCTAAAATTTAAAATGCAACGGTTGAGTAAATAAAATAAATATAATGCTTATCTAAACATTTGAAAATATCTGACCAAAAAACTAGAGTTTTATACTGATGTAAATATCGGAAGACGATTTTCAAGAATAAAATATTAAATATAATTTTGTGCGTTGTTTCTCAGTGTTATAATTACTGAACTTTTTCAAAAAATCAAAAAGATAAACATTATAAAATTTCACGTTAAAAATTATATCTGAATCAAACTAAAAAACTAAAAAAATATTTCTGAATTAAATTAAAAAAAAAAACTAAAAATAATTTCTGAGTCAAACTAAAAAAAAAATTTAAAAAAAGTTCCGAAATTGTATTGTTCGATTATTTGTTAAAGTAATAATTTATGTTCCGATGAATTTTGACCGAGTACTTATTACTGCTATGTTAGAGCTATTAAAATGTTTTAAAACTTTGTTGTGTTTTTTTTAACCGGTCTGTTGTCACAGACGTGGCGCGTTTTCCTCATGATCTGGGCGTCCTGGCTTCGATTCCCGGTTAGGGCATGTATGTTTTGTATGTAATCTGTAAGATATGTAAATATGTTCCCCCTTTAAAAACGGGCTGTTTTAAAATGAGTGTATTATAAGTCCTCGTTAGCTCTATTTCAAAAACAAGAGACGTTCATTCGGCTTAAAATTGCTGAGGGCCGTCAGTTCGCTTGTCCATGGCAAGTGCCATTAGTAACAACAACAAAAAAAAAAAACTTTGTTTAATTAATTAATTAATTGTAAGGAATTCAAAGATTTTTTGTACCAATCACCGAGGAATTTGAAAATAAAACTATTGATTGTAAATTTTTTTTCATAGTTAATTAATTGAAATTTATGTTGGTAAGAAAATTAACCATCATTAAGTAGCAACATTAGTTTTTATAGTTTTGGGATGGTATCAGAATTTAACAATATCCTGTATATTGCAATATTATTGTAATTAAGATTTTTTATGTTACTTATGCATTCTGTAATCTTTTTCCTAATTCACGCCTTGAAGTAAAGAGTAGAATGCACTTTAATTACTTCTAAAATTACTTCATCTGCTCAGTATATTTAGTTTTAGTTCTAACATCTTTTCTTTTCGTTTCTTCCCAATGAGTCCTAGTTTTTTCCCCTAGTTTGAAAAACGTGTATATATACAGCTAAATGGTGAGCATTAATTTTAATTTGTTCCGTGTAATAAGAAATGAACGGGTTCAGCAATTGACCTCCATCTAGTTAAGTTTTAATCGGTTCCCTTTTTCATTCCTAAGTTATCGTCAAAATATAAAGACCTGTCGGAGGAACAAGAGCCTTCATCAATTACGAAGCTTCATGAAGCTGCTAAAATATTTTTCAGACTTGTAAAGTTCATCTACAAATTACAAAGGATCTAAAAATAACCGGACAAAAGTGGAGACCTTTTGTGGTCCCTTACTTCTTTACAGCGGTATTCACTTAAAAAGGTTCAGGTTATCATTATGAAGTGAGTTTTAATAAGTTATTTAAAAATAACAGATTTTCTGAGACCTGGGTCATTTCAAAGCGCTGTCAAGGGTTAATTTGATTAAGGGATAACAGAGTAAAAGTGTATGAATTTATGGAAATAGATTGCTCGGAAAGGTTATCCTCGGAAACATCTTATTCATTTCCTCGGAATCATTATTCTTTATTTCTGTTGGCCATAGTCAGTGCGTTTATGCAAATTGCTCGTTTATTTTAAATTCCTTTTATTGTACTTTTAGATTAATAAATATTTTTTCGAACTTTAATAGCGAAATATACTTCGTTGTGTGTGGTGCAAGGCTGTGTGGCTGAAATTATATTTTATTTTTCAGTATTTTGTATTGCGCATTAAGAAAATGAACAATTTAACCTCTAATTTTCTCAAAATTGGACCGTTTTAATGTAGTTTCTCATTTAACGTTATGATTCATTCGTTCAATTTCTCTTGTGTGAGAAGAAAAACTTATTAAGGCTGTTAAGAATGAATGGATGCTACTTTTCTTCTCCGAATCATTAGAAGCATTTAAATTGGTATTATAAAGAAAATATTCAGTTAATAATAGACGTAGCTATTAGCTTGAATAGGTTTTTATTATGTGGTTTGTTCTACTCGAAAATTTATGATTTCAAAACAGCAACAAATAAAATATTTCAAATAGATCTGCATCACTTTAAAAAACAATTAAAATCTAACTTTTTAATGAAGCTCTAATTATAACAAAATGATCATTTTAGATAACAGGTACCGAATTTTAAAGCTATGCCATTGATAAACAAAATGATTAAAGATGAATTTTTTTAAAAAAAATCGCTTTATGTGAAAATAGCAGGTCATGTTATTTTTATTCTTTTAAAAACACAAGATTTTTTTCTTCATATTCATGAAAAAAAAATGAAAAATTCTTCAAAAATTGTGTCTAAAATGTGCTTAATTGTATCCAAAAAAATTGCGATTGTTTAAAATTCCATTTCTTGATTTGCGAGAAAATAAAAGAAATAAACCAGAAGAATTCAAAGGAATTTAAATTAAAAGATGAATATAAATCATCACCATGAGAAACTAATCCCAAACGTATCTAATTTAGTTTAAAAACAGCAATTTTCTCGAAAAATTAAGTATTATCAAAATGGCAATTAATTGACATCACTCTACGGATTATAAAAATCAAATTTCTAAACAATTCTTAATTGTCTAGTTTTCCTTTAAGAACTAAACTATAAATCAAGTATATAATGATTTCCTAAACACACAGTTCGTTAGAAAATGAATAATTTCATGAGAGAGATTCAATATTTTAATGAATAATTTGTGGAGTATTACCCAATATATTGTGACTCAAGAAGCAATCAATGATTTTATGTTATGTTCATTATCAATCAAATTGCAATTGTCAATAATTAATGCTTTGAATGAAAAAAAATGAAAAATATCTTCACATTTTACCCCTTTTATATTCTTTGACATATTAATAAATATGCATGATGTCATGAGACCTTAGAAAAAAAAGGCTTGCTGAAATTAAGAAAAAAAATATGGATTTAAAGATGTTCTGTTCACCAATTTTGACTTGATTGTATGACTCGGAGGAAGAACTGTCAGGGAGAAACTCGCAAAAAATGTACTTTAAATGAAAACATTATCGCTTGATATAGAATTTCTTTTAGTTGGTCTGCTATGTAAATACGCATGAAAATCCCAAATATCACTGATTCCGTTAAATATCAAATTTATTGGTGAAATTAAAAAAACTGCAAAAATTATCCTTAATTTATTCAAAAATATGCCATGTAAACACACATGAAAATCCCAAATATAGCTGATTCCGTTAAAAATTAAATTTATTGGTGAAATTTTTTAAAAAACTGCAAAAATTATCCTTAATTTACTAAAAAATCTGCCACTCATGAAAATCCCAAATATCACTGATTCCATTAAAAATCAAGTTTATTGGTGAAATTAAAAAAAAACTGCAAAAATTATCCGTAATTTATTCAAAAACTCTCCGAAAACTAGATATGAGTATAAACAAACCCTCTTTAAATGTGCAATTTTGACACTTAACCTCTTATACATAAAATTTATTTCAACTCCTAATTAGATGACAATTTTCTGGGATATTTATATTCCACATAAAAAAGAACAAAATTCTTGGGATATTTATTTGTATTCAAGTAAATTTTATCTTTTAAGTTAATTTTTATTTGAACATAAATACAGATTTAAATATTAAAATTCTGCAACTCTGTACATATGTCTGGCACTGCGTCTTATAACTAAAAGTTCATAAAAAAAGAATTTTATGCGGAGTCTGAAAACTTGGTTACTATTAAGCATAGCTCGATTTTATATATCCGATTTGTTAAAGAAAAATGATGCTCGTTTAGGAAAGTGAAATTTAGAAAATTAGGAATTAATGATATTAAATTACTCAATATTTCCGATTCTTGCTTTTCCAAAATATTTGTAGGGACACTCAGCGTGTATATATATATATATATATATATCACTGAGTACCACTCTAAAATTACTTATAATCATATAAATATGCAGTGTAAAAAATCCAATCAGGAGCAAAAATATAGAAACCAACAAACGAAATTGAAAAGCATTAAATAAAAAGATAAAGATAAGTCACAAAAAAAAATCCCAAAGATGAATTGGAAAATTTGAATATTGGAATATGAATCGGAAATTGGAATGGGAAAGAAGATTATTGGGAAATGGGAATATATATATAAAATACAAATTCTATGATATTTCTGTAAAGCAGTCCACATTGATTTTGTCTATCAATCTTTTATCAATAAAAGATTGATAGATTCTATCTTCTATCTAACTTTTATTAATAAAGATTTTATTAATAAAAGATTGATAATTCTTCTTTTATTTTACAGTTTTTTCTAAAAATGTTACTTAATTATTAGATATATGCTTTAAAAATTTTAGATCTAACGAAATAAAACTTTTTGGGACAAAACTGATAGCGATAACATATAAATTATCATATTTAGTAAATAAAATATGATGGAAAGTCTACATATTTAGATATTTTCTGGAGAAATTTTTAAACTGTTTGGATAAACATGTATTCCCAGTTTGAAAAATACTCTAAATGATGTAAGCTAAGAAGTGTACTGCTGAATATTAACTTTTTATATTGTCTGTCAGTTTTATTACTTATATGAAGTAAATCACTCTTAATGTTAATAATTTAAGTTATAAAAGTGGTGTTTTTCTCTGACCAAAATCGAGTACTTAAAGTTCCTCATTTTAGACTAAGCAATAGATGTATCAAAAAGGTGCCTCTTTTTTATTGTCATATATTCTACGAGTGACCTATTGGAAATTTCAAAATTGTTTAAAGTAGTGATAATCGAAGCTTCATAATAGTCCGTTTTAATTATAGAAATGAATTTATTTCATTAATATCTCACTAAATAAGACAAATGTAACTCTCCTAATGAAATAAAATAGAATAAAATGCAACTTTTTGCGCCGTTTAGAATATATTTCCATCTGGAAGTATATGCTTATCTCAAACGATTTAGAAATTAGCTATTGGGTCATGATTAATTTGGACTCTCTATATTCTTACAGTCAACTCAGTGATTTTTGAGACAACGAAATCTTAAAATTTATTCAGTTAAATATATAGATTAACTGAAGAGTTCTACTCATACGGAGAGAGACTTTGAGCGACCGTCCATTAATAAATTCACTTTGATAAATCAGCACTTGAAGAGGGAGGTAACCTGTAACTGAAGGAGGTTAGAAACGAAGAGCTTGAGGTCTTCCACGGGTCAAGTCGGTCTTATTGGAAGGAGGGATTAAATGATTTGAATTCATTACTGATTCGATTTTGATTCTAGGTATGTTGAAAGAAACGAAAAAAAAAGTTTTTTTTAATATAATTTTATTTTAAATAATCAAATGCATTTTCTAATTCTTTCATGTGCGCTTCAAAAAAGTGGATTTTTTTAAATATTTATATCTAAATGTCGTTCTTTTTATCTGTGTACAATTATAGAATTATATTCGTAAAAATAAATGTTTAAAAATATTTAATAATACTGAATTGTTCAATTAATTTCTAAAATTTGCTAAAAATTATCAGTGATAATGATTTATCCTCTAATCGTGAAATGATGAAAGAAAGTATCTATATGCTTGTTGGAGAGCTTGAAAATAGAAAATATGGGTCCATCATACGTAACTTTTCATGAACTAATCCCTTTTCACTTCGATATTGATTTTTAATGAATTCGAATTTTTAGGAAACTTTTATATTCTAAAAGGGAAACAGTTAGGTAATTTTTCAAATTTCATGACGTTTAATTTAAAAATATTATTAAAATAGCCAGTTAACGCAGCGATCGAAGGGACATAAAATCAAGAAGAAGTATTCTCTGTTTCAAGCAAAATTTGATAAGAGAACGAGATAATAATATCATGCCATAGGCAGCATTAACATTTTCTAAACTCATAACATATGTACCAAAGGTAGCATTAACATTTGCTTAACAGCTAATAAAATTAAGCTCCAAATGTCATTTACCATCGTTATGCCCCTAGTATAAAGTCTTTGGATATACTGAAAACTGCTACGGACTTTTTCACTTTTTTTCTAAGCGATGCATATATGTTGTTATATATGCTTAGTCACATAACATGAATATATGTGTTACCGTTAAAGTATATAATGCAGTTATTTTATAGAATACCTAGTTATTCCATGAAATAACTAATCGTGTCCGTTAAAGTGTGTAATATGTTATCAATTTGACACTTTAACTAGTTATTCTATGAAATAACTTGGTATTCTATAAATTAACTGAGAAACAGTTAAAGTATAAAATAAACAATTTATCTAAAATGGAATAACTATAAATAAACTAATGATAGACAATTAAAATGAAAAAGGAGCAATTTATCTAATTTATGCAGCGTATAAATGGTTTTATGGAAACGTGCCATAAAATCATTTGTTACGACAAGGATTACTAAAACGACACTTGGAATTACAAAGAACATTATTTCTAAAACAAAAATATTTTTTTTGTTGACACATTGAGTTTTACACGAACATTTTTTAAATCCCTGACCAGTACCTAAATTTTGAGCTGTAGCAAACGACCGGAGCGATATTTCTACCTCCGGTACTTCTTCAATTTCAATTAATTTTTATTCACTGACACTAAACTGGGATCGGGAATATAATTGTTTTCTGCGACTGTTTCTTGTGCCCAACTGGAAAAATTCATCTTCGATTATTTTTATGATGATAGTTAAAATAGATTTGGCATCACCTTTTTCTCTGTCAACTTCAGGCACTGGGATATGGACGGTAAACCCCACAGAGGCTTCAGAATGAGATTTATACGACATTAATTTCTTGGTATTAATTTATCTCCTTATGGCCTGGAATAGTTCATAAATGCAGTAGGGGTGGACGGTAAATGGATTTGTCGTGCGAGATATATGATAGAGATTATTTTACACTTTAAAGGGCAGCAGATCGTTATTCTATGAAATAACTAGTTAAACCATGAAATACAAGAGAGTTTTACACTTTAACGGACTAAATCAGTTATTTTATGAAATAACTAGGTATTGTATAAAATAACGGATTTCATACTTTAACGGAAACATATATAAGTATTGCATACGTCATATAACATACGTCACATAGCATGAAAAATTAATGAGCGTACGAATACTTTTATAAGTATTGTAAACATTATTATTGATTCAGATATTTTGATTGATTCAGACCAGTATGATTAAGATATTTCATGCGGATGAGATATTTAATGCTTGTATAATTTCCAAAACCTTGATTTTTTTTTGTTTAATTTATACCAGAGCAAAATATGAATCTGCTTCGACGTAGTATTATATATAATTATAGTATAAATTGACAATAACCGTAAATTTTCATTATTTTTCATGATACGATGATTGCATACAATGATTGTATCAAAAGGAACAGAGGATCCTTTCGATTACAATTTCATAGCACTCGGATGAAAACTGTAACGTTGCGTAGGAAACTGATAGTTAAATACTGTTATACTCTCTCCTTAAAAAACTAACCCAACTTAGACAACCATAATTAAATTTTCTAAGAGCAATAGAAAGTAAAAGGAAACAGCAATCTGCTGTAATTAAAAGCAAAACAAAAATATTTTCACAGTTAACAAAACAATCAAAGAAATGTTTTTGAAAAATTGACAAATAGCCTAAAAAAGGTAAAAAGTTCGAAACAAACGAACAACAGGGACTGCATTTGAATCGAATGTGTATGGATTCTAATTTATTGAAATCCGTTCAAATAAAGTACATAACTTTGAGCTTATTTCAAATCCAATACATAAAAAAAGTCATTTGATTCGCTTATGAATCTCATTTCCTTATTAAGTCTGTAAAGTATTTGAGCAGTTAAGTAATCAATATTTGTAAATATACTTGTGTATATTTCAGTTCCTGGAAAAATATTGCTACTCTAATTAAAAATTCGTGAAATTTGATAGTGATGATTTTTTCTTATTGAATAAGAATGCATAATTCAACAATTCCAACTAAGGAGCAGTAGTGAACATATTAAAAGCTGAATTGAAAAAAAAAAATGAAAAACTTGAATTGCATAACTCAACAATTCCAACTAAGGAACAGTAGTAAACATACTAAAATCTGAATTAAAAAGAAATAAAAAAAACTTGAACTGTTCATAATTTAAAAAAAATGTAATAAAAAACTTTTATATTCTCTTAAAATATCTTTTCGGATAAAATAAATAATTATGTAAATAAAATTGAATGGTACAATCCAGTTTTAATGGTAAGAAAAAAGAAGGCATTTGAAGAAATGTTTCTTTTGAAAATAGCTCTGAATTGTTGATTCAAAAGTTCTGAATATTATTACAAATGAGAACATTTATATTATTAATGATGCATGGTAGTCAAAATATCTTTTTTAAAACGAACGAGATTTCCTAGTATGCATTATAATTAATTTCATTTGTTGAAAAAGAATGATAAAAAGTCTAGAAACTATTGAATCTTCCATTTTACAGAGTGTATTATTTTATTTTCCTTTGTTCAATTATTTGGAATAAAATTTTGAAAAATAGTACTATTTTGAACAAATACATAAACAAAGAAGAGTTAAATATCAAGTATTTTGAACAATCCCTTCATACTTTAAAAAAATAACTGTATTTTTGGATTTCTTTCTTTATTTTTCTTTTGCAAAGTTAAAAAGAAACCTGTTAGAATTATAGCAGTGTATCAAGAAGAATTCTTAAATTCTAGAGAGATTTGATAAATTATATTTAATGCCACTAATATGCCGCAAAACTTCACAAGAAATTCATATTTATTACATTAAAATGCAGATTTTGAGAAATACATTAATGTTGAATAATCCAGCTAGAGTTCACCATTTATTTTTGATAAAGGCGTCGATTTTATCAAAATTCGTTTGCCAAGCTTCAACGCTTTTTTATTACCTGCTTAAAAACTGGAACATGGTCGTAAAATTATGATAATTTTGCCTTTAAAAATAAACGTGTGTAAAAAAATGAAATGTTAGAAGAACGGCGCCGGGTCTATTCCCACCAATAAACAAGCCCGTCTCTCCGGTACTGGGTTGGTAAACAATAGACGGGACAGTGTTTTAAACCTCTAATCACAAACACTTCTCCTCTTACATCCTTGAGAAGATCAATTGCAGACACTTATTAATATTTAACACCACTCTGGATAATCATTTTGCCAATGAAATCATCTTGAACCTTAGCCCTCAGCTATTTTCCATAGAGCACCTTAAACATCAAAAAATATCTGACCCTCGAACGACACCAAGACGTTAGCTATTCTAATATAATGAAGGGCTTAAAGGTGGTGCTTTTCATGTCCGAGAAGTTTATGTTGTGTTTTACTTTTTGTTTCATTCTTCTTCGAAGGGAAAATAAATCGTTTTTTCCATTAAATTCATGACGAGTCTTTTAATCGGGTTGCACGTCATGGATTTGGTGGGCACATGCCATGCATTGGATGGATACCTTTCGCAAGTCATCCTGACTTTCCATTTTAGTGGTTCGATGATTCTATGCGTCATGAAATGTTTCTCAACGCGGGTAATCACTTTCTGCTGAATACATCACAATTGCCCAAGATCCTGATATTGCATTCACTTTTAAATTGAGAAAGTAGTAAGTTCATAAGAGGAGCGCAGTTTAACTAAATCGATTCGGCTGATTTGCCTTTCACTGTTGACCTTTATATTCTTATTACTTCTCCCTGATGATGGATTGCTGAGAGGAATTTGAATGACACGCACAATTTAAAAATAAAAGTAATTTTTAAAATTATTTTCCTCAATTTTTCGCAAATGACGAGTAGCTTATATAAATCAGAGAAAATGATAAGATAGATGCAACTTAAATTTAATAATAACCCTGATAAAAAAAGGTTCAGTTTTCCCCAATTATAAACTATCCAAAAAGTAATTTTATTATTAGAAGTTCTGGCAAGACTAAATATTAATTGGGAATATTAAACACCGGTTAATTTGTAATATTAAGTGGAGCTTTTTCTCATTCTTTAATAATTATTGGATATATTACTGAATTATTGGCTATTTTCAATTTAGATAAGATCAATAAAAAGGTTTATTAAAAGGATAACTTAAAAACTTCCCGTTTCAGAATTATTGCATGATGTGAATAAGATGATAGATCAATTCATTTGAATTCGAAGCTGTAGAAAATTTAAATCAATCGCCTTAACAACTGATACAGAAATTATCCTTGGTGTATTTAATCAAATTTTTTTTATAAATCAAAGTTTAATAAAATATATAAATAAGACTACCATATAAATAAATATCTTAGAGTTCATATTCAAATGCCTTTGCAGATTTGACTGGCTTAGTTTCGTATTTAAAAAAAACAATTCTTGTATTTATCATCAATCTAAATTTTTTGGGACTCTTTCAATAAAATTGATACGAACTAATCCTTCTGGAACCTAGTCGTGTTTGATACTTCTCCAACTCTAACATTATATTCCCATCTTTTAAGTTCAGATACGATATATATCAACTCATATTTTGTTACTTTTCGCCGATCATCAGTTCCTGCAAGGCATTGATCGATCATTAAGACTGATAACTGGCTGCCAGTTTTGAAAATCACGAACAAGGTGAAAGTGGTTATACCCTTGTTCACTGTTTTCCCGGAAGACAACTGGATATTACAGAACAATTTACAACAATGGACGTTACCATACGATGGTACAAACACCTGCGAGGATTATTAGAATAATTGCCGCTACGTTCTAGATTTAGACTTACAAGGAATACTATCTTGACTTTTAAACTGTAATCGGATTGAACTATTGCGTATAAAAATTAAAAATCACATTTGATCCTATCAACATTCGTCTTTCTTTTCCTAGAAAAATCGTCATGAATCGAAGAATGTTTTTCTCCTTCGATCACCTTGTGGATGTAAGAATTGTCCGATCAACAAGACTTCGTTCTTTGACTACAATCAACATTTCACGAACTGATACTCATGAGTATTTGACGTCAAGAATTAATTAATTCGAATTATTGTTTATATGGTCAATAATTGAAATGACCACTATAAAAGAAATAATTAAAATCGGCATCGTCACATTCAAAATTTTACTCATTTTCAATTTTATTTTTTTCTGAGAGGACAAACTGCATATGCCTTAACCATTTTTGATAATATTTTAGTTAAAAAAAATTTCTTTATGTTTATAAAAATAATCATATTATATGGATTTTTTATTAATATCTATATATATTATAAATGCCGGCTTTCTGGCACAGAGGTAGAGCGTCTTCCTTATGTTCTGGAGACCCGGGTTCAAGTCCCGGTTCAGGCATGATTGTTCTTCTGTGTGCTATCTGTGAGATGTGTGATTGTGCACCTCTGTAAAAAGGGGCTGTGCAAGCGACTGTGATGAGTCTGTAGCTGAGTCGTACTCTTGGCCCTAGATGGCGCTGCTTGAAAAACAAGAGACGCACTCTCGGCTTAAAATCTGCTGATGTTTTAGCGTGGTTTGTCCATGGCAAGTGTCATAAGTAACTACAACATATTATAAATTGTATTTATTTATAATTTAGCTTGATGGTGAAGCATTTCCATTATTTCTATGCGCATTAAAGTCTATATTCGGAAATGGCCTATCAAAAAATAAGGAAGGATGTTAAAGTTTTAATACGTAAGTTTATTTAAATTGCAAGAGAATCAATAACACTTGACAATAATTTTCATTTAATCAACATTTCTTGAAAGAAAATTTAAATTAAATAACATTTTGTAACCACAGTGTCAAAAAGTCACAGTTGTTTATAACTAGAACTGATCAACTGATCAATAACTTAAATTGAAATTTCTAAGCACTTACTGATCTGGAGAAGAAATCTTTCGTATTAAGTACGTCCATGAAAAATTCTGCTTTTTAAATCGATGTCGTAATTTTTTAGAAGATTTTGTCACAAAGCTTTCGCAAATATAATGATAGATGTTTCCTTGTATCTTATATACGTAAGCAAAGGAAATTTCGCAAGATAAAAATGAAATAAATAAGCAATAAATCGTCTACGATTCTTTGAAAATTCGCTATCTATCGATACTTCAAAAGATATAAATTCTCTACCTCACTGTCCTATGTCAGAGTTATCTCAAACAGTTTTCAATGTTTCCTTTTTAAAAAAAATGAGGAAAAAGAAATTTTTTTACCTTAAAAATTATATAATTTAGCTAATCCAATCGAATTACTAATGTGGATGTCTTGTTTCCCGGGTTGCAAGTAACCGCATTGTTATATTTGTTCCATGTGTACTTTTTGGTTGGGACAATTTCACAGAAACTTAATATCTTCACTGAATAATTAAAACTATTGCTGGAGTAATTATTTTTTGTTTTGGTACAATATATCTTCTTGGTTGTATTGCACATTTCTGGGGTAAATCAAAATCTTCTAACCCTTTTTAAATAAATTGAGGGTGGATGATCTATATAAATATATGAAATAGATAAATTTTACATGAAATTTGATTGTCAAGTTTCAATCAGTAAATTATGGGGTTGATCTTCTCTAATGAACTTCACAGGGTAACAACTACTATTAACGGTATAGAAATGTGTTCAGAGCAGCTAAACAGTTTTGAGAAAACTTTATTAAAACATTCTTCTTAATTGAATTATAAATATTTTAATAGTAAATGAAAACTCTAATTCCCAATCTTCTGTATCAGTTAGAGATGAAACATTGAAAAGCCGTTGAACAAATGAACTAAATGGCATGAAATATTTGTGTCCAAATTTCCTAACTTGAAAAGTGATGTCCAAAAGTAGGCCTAACCACGTAAAAAATATATAAACTGAAGCATGCTCCTTAATCAAATAAATGAAAACTATGCCTTCAATTTGTAAATTATTTTGCTGTAATTTGAGCATTACTCCATCAATATATTAAGAGTAATAGTGCTTTGTTGTTTCATAGCATTGTTCCGTTTCTTATCTTCCTCTAACTCTTTGATAGAAAAAACCCCTAGAAATGCTATCTAAAAACTAGATATTTTGCTAGTTTTTTTATAAATTAGACAGATACTAAATTTTGGAAATAACTATTCTTCAGCAGCTACGCCCAGATAATCGATTTCCTTATCTGCGGAAATCAAGGCAATCGGCTTTTAAAAAGCAAATTGTCTCGTCAAGCCGTCAGATGAAATTGATGTGTTTTTACATCAACAAGTGATTTACAGTCTCGGCATTATTTCAACCGCACGTCACTTAAAGATTGACATTCAAACCTTTGTTTCACCTTACACAAGCAGCCATATTTCCCAAAGCCCAAACTGTTTTCACACACCATTTTCTCTTAATTCCACAGAGGACATGCAACTCCAAGCGTAGATAATGCCTCCCATTTGGGGCTATAATCGACTAGAGATTTCGACCAGGAATTCCGACGTCTGTGGACATAACTCCATCAGTACCTGACAGCCTACAACCTTCGCCAGTATCGGTGGAGTAGGTCAACGAAGTAGCTCTATATTTTGGGGTAAAAAGCGCTTGCTTTCAAATTACAATAGACTCGTAAATTTCACTCTTGCTGAACAATCGTCCTAATGCGATAAATGTAAATAAATTCGAGTATATATTTATGGAACAATAAGAGCACGAGATAAAAGCTCTCGCTTGGAAAAAAGGAGTTTTATGAATAATATCGTTTCGACATGGTCTGTTTTCTTAACGTGTTACTGCTCGTAACTTTTACATTTCACTGAAATGTTTATGAAAATTCATAGAGCTAAATTCCGAGTGCGACGCAGTATCACAAATTGTCTTTTGTCTCTTATTCTACATAGTTAAAAAAAAGTTTCTTGAAAGAAGGGTATGCAAAATTATGTTGTGGGAAAAGCATTTATTTTTGTTTTATGTGAAAGGGAGTTTGATGTCTGTAAACTTCCGCATTTACGGATTCGTAAATAAAACAACAAGTGGGCGATATAAATTTTTCTTTGTGAAATGGAGTTTCGTAATTGGGTTTATTTTCTCATGGCAGATTTTTGAAATGACCTAATTATCAATAATCGGCCCGGGATATAAAAACTGAACAGAACTTGGTTTGAATTATCATTAATATGGATTCCTTCATAAATGTTTAAAAATATATAAAAGAAAATAAAGAGAAGGGGCTACAAATTAATTACACTGGAAAAATTAAAGAAATACACTATATTCTACTATTTTTATGGAATAAATTACTTTCAAAAACTTTCCGGGTCTGTGATAAAAAAATAAAAAATGTTATAAATATGTTCTAATCCAATTTTCTTAGGACTAGATACAAAAACAATCAGGAAAAGCCATCTTAAATGAAATTCTTTCATTAAGTTTTCACAGAAAATATCATTGACTTAAAGTTATTTATGCTTGTTAATTTTATTTTTAATGGATTTATTTCCTTTAATCAACATTATTTGGAACATTTTTAGAAGTATGTTTTTGTTAGCAAGATGTTGCGAGTGAAAGAGAGTTTTGAAATGCTGGCCTAAAGCACTTTTTGTAAAAATAATTTTAATCGCTCTGTTGTATAGGATATTATACATATTGTAATTAGCAATAAGGCGCATATTTTATAGTTTTTTAAAACAAAATTTTAGTAAGTATATTTTAACAATACTTATTTACATTATTATTTTTTTAATACATATTAAAATTTATTTATATTTAATACCAGTATTTATTAACAGCTGGCATATTATTACTTTAATTAAAAAACATAGATAGTGCACACATTTTGCTTATATATTGTGAAGAGAATAAATGAAAATTTATTTCAACATATAAATTTTTTTATGTAAATGTTTTAATAAAGATAAATTTCTTTTAAGAAAAGCTTAATATATATAATAATAATATATATTTCACAATTATGATAATGTTCATAATTTTAAAATTCCCCCTTCCGCAGTTTTGGTGTTTTGTTTCCTTTCTAATGTAATGTATATTTTCTAGAAATAAAGTATAATACTTGTTTCATTTTCAATATAATGTATTCTTCTTGGAAAAGGAACAAAATTAATTCGAGTGAGTCTATAAAAGACATGATTTTCTTATAAATAGAAAGCCAATTCTCCTTTCGAATAGATTTCATGAAAATAATCGAAATGTCCTTTTAAAAAACTGAATGGTTTTGTCTCGTTCATTATTAAATCAGTTATTAGGGGATTATCAAGAGGTATGGTAATTAATTTAAAGATAATAAATAATCTGCCTTAAGGCTGACTTATAAAATTAGTCTTATAATTCATCAATGATGAAAATTCAATTAATAGAAATAATGGTGTAAAATAAAGTTTTTATAAAAGCCTGAATGGATTTCTAGAATAAAGTCGCAAATAATCACTGATAGAAATAACATGCTGTTTAAATTATTTTTTATTTAATTATGTGTCGTTTGATAACTGAAAATTTTCCGAAAAACGTTACAACATATTATAAAAATATTTTAGTTTAATATTCTTGTTTAAATTTTTTGTTACGTAGTTTTCGAAGTAATTTTTCATTATTTTCTCTCTCTTCAATTACCCAAGAAGTAATTAAAATATTTAATGAGCAATAAATTTGAGTCAATATATTTGTTTGTAAACTTCTGACATTTTATAGGAAACTTTGTCTACTGAAAATTTATTTAGAGACTAGCCGCCTTTGGTGACCAATCGGTTCGCCAGTATTAATGCTCGTTAAAATTTTCATATAATATTTTCAGGTTTTTCACCAAAATATATTTAAACCAAACAAATTTTGATAATCAAATAAATCATTTATAGTATTATTTAGTATAATTTTCTTCAGATATTCTGTTCATTGGACTACTCATCTTTCTCTTTCTATCCGAGCAATGATTGTCCAGGTATTGATATTTTACTTAAATGGTGGAGGGAAAGGTCTAAAATTCTACGTTTTTATAGAATAATGAGATTCAAATTTTCATAAATGTAAACACACTAAACAAATAAAGACACAATTGATTTTCAAGAGATGCGAAAGTTTAAAAACAGCTTGGAAAATGCCGCGCACAGAGGAAATAATGGTGACACCCCCTTCTTTTTTCTGTTTTTTCTATTCTTTTTTCCTTCACTACTTTTCTTTCTTCAAACCCTTTTTGCTCTCTGTTATTCTTTTTTTCTTTATTTATTATTTTATTATGACTTTATTTTGAGCAGACATAGATTAAATATCCATACAGACTAATAATAAAAGCAACTATTTTCTTTCTTTTTTAAACATCCCGTTATCTATAAATGAAAACCAACTGACTTCACGCATTTCTTTCTAAACAAATGATAATTTATTACTTCCTGCTATCTTACTCGGTGTGGGGGAAGGAAATGAAGATTTTTGGCGGGAAAGTAAGAAAAGTGTCGTTTTAATTATTTTCCTCGCAGTTTTTTCATTTTTTCTCTCCATAAGAACCATCCTCGTGTCTTAACGAAAATATTAAAATAAAAATTAGCCGAATCGGTCAAGCTGTTCTCTAGTTTTGCGCTTAGAAACGCATTTCGAGTTGCATTTTTATTAATATAGATTAAGTTAAATAGTGAATGTCATATATAATGTATCTATAAATTAGAATTACTTGAAAAAAGGCAATAAAATGTGAAATATTGAATCCTCTTCCATATAGCAAATAAAAAAAAAACTTGCAATGTGCAGTTATTTTTCAAACACTTTTCTAAAACTAAAACTGTCATTTTTATTTTGAAATAAGTTTTAAAAATTGTAAGGACTAAGCTTTTTTTAAAAGTGTTAGCATTCACACATATATGTTTTATTTTATTTACTCGTATTAGGTTAAAAAGTTTATCTTAAAATGTACTCAATATATTTTTCATGTATTTCGTTCTCTTTTTCTAATTACTTTTAGAGTGTGGTATAATCCGGTAGGATAATCGTGGCATAATTCATAGGTGCATTTGATCTAAGAGCACGGAAAATTTAGGTTTTGAAAAGACATTGATTTGCACAATTATAAGTCGTTAAGAAGAAAACATAGTTTCTGTTCTTTTATCTTCCTACTAGTTATTTTATTAGGTGATATTTTCGTTGGACATAAACCCTCAAATTACAAGTTACGGTTCTGATAGGACAGTAAGTAACTGTAGCCAAATTTGTCTAAACTTTTTAAGACGACTCTGAGATTTGAAAATGTATAACATAAATCAAACTATAAGACACTATACTGTTTGGTGAGGTCATAAACTCTATATAGCAGTAGGTTGTAGTAGATTAGGAAGTGAGCATTTATGGGACTGCATCTTATCTAGCCTTATCTAATTTGATTGACCTTTCGCTATAATAGGCCATATTTGTTTTACTGCATGTAAAAGAATTTTTAATAAAATAAGAATATATAAATTAATAGAGAGCTAGTCTCAGTATATCGTATTTAATTTTTCTGATTCCATAAATCGAAACCTTTAAAGATTTTTATATTTTATCCTGCCATCTCTTAATGCTATTTCAAATGATAAAATATAAAACTAAACGAGTACCAGTTTTCGTTTTTTTTTTTTTTTTGCATCAGATTTGGTCAATCGAGTATGAACTTATTTTGGATTAAAATAAAACGGAAAATCACAGTTTCCTGTTTATAACGATGTTTGAAACTGTCTTTTTAAAGTTAAAAATAGGCTGTTCATTAAATATCTATAATAATTTGAGGGAATGTTTTCGCTTTAAGTTGAAAAAGTCCTCAAAATCTATAGATAGCTGTGGAGAATATTGTATTTCGAATTGCCGCAATATTTATTACAAAAGAGGTATTCAAAATTTCACCATTTCCAAAATTGATTTACGAAAAACGCTTTAAAAAATAGAATTTTTTTGTTACGATTTACCAACTAATAATAAGGATATAACAATTGTTAAAATATTTATTCTTCAAAATTAATTAGAAGCAAGAATTTATGATTATCCAAAATGTTGATATATATGAGTATGAACATGATCCGGCTTCCTGGCATAGCGGTAGCGCGTCTTCCCTGTGATCTGGCTGTCCCGGGTTCGAGTTCCGGTTCGGACATGGTCTATCTGTGAGGAGTGTGAATGTTCCCCCCCCCTCCCTCTGTAAAAAAGCGCTATGCAAGTGAATGTGATGAGTGAGTAGCAAAAATTCTAAGTTAATATTAGCAAGACAGAAATGTGATTAAGGCTGTCTCTTAGTAATTAAATACTTTTTGTATTAAATTAACATTAATTAAACTGTATATGCATGTATATAGTTTGATTTAATTTGCTATTTAATGCATATTTATTTACTCATAATATTAGCTTTAATTAATAGAAATCAACGTATCATCAATAAGTTTTAAATTTAGACAAATTAATTATTTGGCTGAATGTCATTGGATTAAATTTTATTTATTAAGAACAGAATATTTTAAAGGCTGAGAATCCAAGTGTTTGACAAGTACCTAAATATCACCTTTTTAAATAATAAAATAGTTAACTATTTTTTTTAAAATTTCCAATAGCGTAAAATTTTCATTTTAAAATTTCGTTCGTAATAAATGATGTGAAGAATCTTTTACGTCCTCTTCTAAAAAATAAATAAATAATTTCAAAATAAATATTACAAATGAATACGTATAACACAAATATTAAAAATAAATAAATCTAAAAAATAATTACAACCTAACATTATGTTCTATTTTATTCATCTACATAAATAATAAAAACAAAGTTTTTTTAAAAAAATATTTATTGAAATATAGCAGAGTAGAAAATCATTTGTATTAAAAATAATCTAGATAATATACTTCAGACGTGCTGATCGATATATTCTAGATAAATTGAAATTTTAATCACATTAGTTTAATTGAATATTTAGGAATTTTCTTTTTTATGAAGTAGCTCTGAATCCTTTTAGCACTGTTTTCAGCATCAAAAGTGTATCATATTCTTATAGAAATTTTTTCTTTTTATAATTTAATGTACTCTAAAATTAATTCCAAGCAATATTATGAAATCTAGATGTGAGTGATATCTCAAGTTTACTGTCATATAGTGGTTCTCACTGAAATTAATCAATTAACTGACAACTAAGCTTAGTAAAATATTGAATTATCACCTATGCAAAATTTCAAAACACTAGTGCAACATAAAACTTTTTTTTATTATTTAATGTATTCTATAATTAATTTCAATCAATATTATGAAATCTAGATGTCAATCATTTATCAAGCTCATTGTCATATAGTGGTTCACATTGAAATGAATCAAATTAACTGACAACTAAGCTTAGTAAAATATTGCACTGTCACCTGAACAAAATTTCAAAACACTAGTGCAACATAAAAGGAGCGAAAAATCGGTTAACATGCTTCATATTTACAAGCACGAAAGAAATAATTAAATAAAAGAATGTTAAAATAATGTCATTTTAACTTTGAAACCTTACTAGATTAAAGTAACTAATTGTACGCGCATAAGAAAATCAATCATTTTAGTAACCCTTTCCGCTTAATAGTCTTGCGAAAGAATTTAGTACGACTTTTTATCACGAGATGGCCTTCAGTGTCACTGTGTGGCGCGAACTTGACATTAAAAAGAGCTTAGTTTTTAAAATGGAAGGAAGTTAAAGATTTTCCACTTTGAAGAAAGAATCAAATCAGCGGATTTCCGCATTCAACTGTACCGTAATTTCCGGTAAAGAATTGTATAAGTCCGGAAACGAGATATATTCTTAGGAAAGGTGAATTTCTTCATAGATTCGGGCGTTGCCCATAGGACTTATTTCTTTTTTTTAGTTCAAGGCTGAGTTATCAGAACGTAGCGAAATAAAAATAATGCAAATACTTCCTCCAAACTCTTTCATGATGGCTAAATTAGTAAATGCCACTTTCTGTTTTATAGTAATGAGCTACGTAAAACAAAAACTTCTTGGAATTAGCCTGTCCGAGAATTGCTATTTCAAAATGTGTGAGAATAAAAAATAGTATAGAGTAAATCAAACAATTGACGCTGATCGCAGGAAATGAACTCAAAGCCAAGGTTAATGGCTTATTCAATCAGAATTCAAAAGCAACATCCTCTTTTCACTAATAATGCTTGATGATGTGATTTTTTTTTTTCGGTAATTCAGTAGAGTAACTTTCGTCGTTACCGTGACAAGCATGAATATACAAATTTTGTCAGTAAAGCTGATATTTAGATTTTTTTTTTCAAATATGATAAAACCTTTTTAGTACATCGTTGGCAACACAGCTCATAAACGATTTGCACTCAGTAAAAGAATCCAATTTTCCCTTTTCCTTGGCAAATATATTTCCATTGATTTTAATATCTATGTAAAAAGTTAAATCTGAAAATTTTGAGAAATTGTAACAATAAAACCTTGCATTTCTGGTTACTTTTAAAAGAGCGGGTTCTAGTATCTCGCCTATATTTTTAAAAAAAAAATAGAAGCAATTCTAAATAAAACAAAAATAGTAAAAGCAAGTACAATTTTTTAAATATAATTTACATACTATGCCTAAATAGAATCGAGTGTTTGTTTTATTGATAAAACAAGACATAGGGTGAGAATGATATACTATACGATACGATACAATACAGAGTTCAAATGCGAAAAACTTTTAAAATCTTACAGTAAAATGATACAGATTTCATTTTCAATTTGATTTCATTATCAATATAGTGTATTATTTTGCTTAAAATGCTAGATAATATCATTAAACTTTAAAAAAAATTTAGGCTTTTAAAAACTCTACCTTTGAAAAACTTAAAATAGCTTAATCATAAAGCGTTTCTAATGAAGTAACTTTTCCTAACAATCTTATTTTACTTTTTTTAAATTATTTAACACTGTATGCGTAAGTAAAAATGTGATTTTGTTTATTAAATATATTGTGATTTTAAATTATTTTATTACAATTAATAGGTATCAAAATGCTACCATTATTGCAATAAACCTTTTTAGTTTTTAAGGAAAGGTAACAAAGAAATGGCCGAATTTCAATTTTAATCGGAAGAAAATTGTAAATTTAGGTGATAGATTTTCTACTCCTAGAGGATTACCTTTTAAATTTATGGAGTTATATTTTCAGTAATTTTGAATCGACACCAATGAAAAATGTACGAACGAGTGAAGAACTAAAGTTGTTAAATTTTTTTTATTGTTTGCTATTAGAGTCTAATATAAAATACGGAAATGTGTAAAAATTTAGAATTTTGTTGTTGTATTTATTGATTTAAACAAAGCAAAATATATATCGTTACATAATTTAGACCATTTTTCTAACTTATGCCTAATAATTTAGAAATTTGCTGCTAATTCATTTATCATTTTTATTTACTAAAATGTGCATTTGTTACCTTTTTTCATATAGCATTAGATGAATTACAATGAACATTAGATGAATAACAGTGAGCATTAGACGAATGTCAATGAGTATTAGATGAATTTGATATATTAGATGAATTACAATCTATTTCCGGTTTTGAAAACCAAAATTTTTCCTGATCGGAAAAATATGACATAAAAAGATTTACATTTTCCCCTTTTGAATAAAAAAAATACATTTTTTGCATTTATTTCGGGTATCTAAACCCCTTTTAAATGCATATCTTCATTAAATTATTGCTGTGATGTTAGACATTCCGCATCAATTTAATATAAATAAGTCATTGTAATTAAATATGTATTCCATATATCCTTCTTCTAAACAACTGCTTTGAATTTAACAAAATTTTTCACCTGTATTATATCACTTGAAAGAGAATGCTGTTAACTTTTTCAAGGAGGAATTTGTTTAAATATTCAGTCATAAAAACTGACATTTTTTTAAAACTTCTTTTGACTTTAACCTACTTTACTACCATTGTTTTGAATTTCTCTTTTTTATTAATACGTCTTTTGGAACTCATTATTTGATCGTAAAGAAATAATTTCATCCAGCTTTTAAACTAGGCTTAAATTGATCGCCCAAACGAAGATGAACCTTTTAATATTTCAGAATTCGTAAACGAAATTGTGGCATAAATATAACAAATATTAATACCTTAAAGAAAAAATTGCTTATCGGTGTTCTTTTTAAATCGCCTGATTCAACTGGTATGTTAATCAAAAGCAAACAATAAAAGGATTTTATACATTATTTCATATTAAAGTAAATTATACACTAAAAATATTATGTATAAAACATATTAATTCCGAGCAATTCTTAATTTTTTTCGTCGGCATTTGCTTCCTTTTCTCGGCATGAGAAAATTATCCCAACTCTATTTTCGCAGAAAATCTAAACTTGCACTCACGCAATAAAATAAACAAGAAACAAAACATTAATTGCGAATAAATAAAAATAAATTTGGAATTTTTAAAGACATGCTTTAATTGAAGATGCTTCTCTTTCTTATCTTTGATTATTAATTTTAAAGAGACTGATAAATGAGTACGGAGTCAAAGTTTTCACGGCCCCAAAATTTTGCTATGCGACCTCATTTGAGGTTGCGACCCCTTCTTTAAGAAGCTCTGAAATATAGTAATGATTGATAGCAATCATTATTTCGGTATTATTTCTCAAAGCTTGAGAAGTTGTTTGCATCCTCTCTCTTATAGACGCTTTTGTGTCTTATAGAATATCCTCTATTTTTTTTCTATTTTCCTCTATTTCATGTGAAAACATCGTCTCACATTCCTCAATTAACAGTATAGGCATGTTATGAAATTAAATAAGCCATATTTATTTTTAAAAATAAGTGTCTTTGACCCTCTAACTGCGGACTTTTTAAAATCATTATTTAGACGCCAAAAATATCATACGCTTCTCTAAAAAAAAGTGGATTTTTATTTATAAATAATAGCATTAATGCTATAAAAATATGAAGAATATTAGAATTAATGCTATAAAATATTAGAATTAATGCTATAAAAATATGAAGAATATTAGAATTAATGCTATAAAAATATGAAAAATATTAGAATTAATGCTATAAAATATTATAATTAATGCTATAAAATATTAGAATTAATTCTATAAAAATATGAAGAATATTAGAATTAATGCTATAAAATATTAGAATTAATGCTATAAAAATCTGAAGTAAGCACATTAACTCTTAGAAATTGTGGGGTGTAGCATTTTATTTAAATTACATTAACTAAAATGCAATAAACAAGCAATTAAAGTCTGCTAATAATTATGAATCATGGCCAGATTATAAAAACGGTGCCTGAGTAGTGTGTCCTCAAATTATAGCACCATACCAATGGGAGGACTTATGTCCCACACTGTCAGATTCAGTGTATTTCACACTTTTCACTCATCTGATTTTTAGAATTGGATTTATATCCTGGAGGGGATGTTGCAGAAAATCGACTAAATTCCAAGTTGCGTCAAAAGCAGTATGCACAGTTCAAAGCTCAAATGCAGTTATTTTATAAATTATACTGAAAACTTCAGTTTTATTTAATCTTTTAGAAGAATTCTTTCCCATAAGGAATTTTAATTCCTTATGGGAGGGCATAGTAATAATAATAATAAGAAATAAGGGAATTAATAAGAACTAATAATTATAATGGTAAATAATATTTAAACAAATATGGGAACATTTCAACTACGTATTCATTCTTTGGCGTCTATAATGAGAAATGTAAGAAAAATTGAAATGATTATAATATTGAATATATATTTATAAAGATACCATATTAAAGGAGTATCTTTATTTATTTATAATCCATTAATAGACAGTTTTCTCTATTTATGTGTAGTTTTCTCTAAATATGAATTTTTCTTATAATTTCCATTTTTAAGAGACAATGAAAATGGAACCTTAGATGATATTGTTTGAATCATAAATGGAATTAGGAAAACATTTTGAACATGTAATAGACTTCTGGAGAAAATATTTTACCCTATTTGATGTTTTATGCCTTATTATCTAATTAGATGACATATTCATCATTCATTCACTATATAGAATATCCTATCCTATGTCCTATTGATAGAATTAATAATCAACCGAATGCTTGAAGCATATATCAGATTATGTGAAATTATTTTATCGAATATCGCGTTTTAGAATGAAATAGTTTTAACTTAGAAGCTGTAATTCAATACTCACATGACGCGAATAATCATGGATGTAAAAGGATCTTAATATCGAAATAACTGGGTTAAAAAGTTTATCTTTTTTCCTAGACCGTATTTGGAGTTTATATTCTTTATTTAAGGATCACTGCACTGCAGTTAACTTCATTGGATAAAATTTTTGTCGTTTAAAATTTAACTAAATATATAATTTACTGGATTATCTTCTGTGAATAACCAGAAGAGATTTTATTTGTTAAAAGGCTTTCTTCAAATTGTATAAGACGCCGACGTTCTGGTACAGAATTTGCGCGTTTTCGTCGTGATCTGGGAGTCCTAGGTTCCAGTCCCGGTCCCGGCATGGTTGTTCTTTATCTGTTCTATCTGTGATATTATTGAATGTGCCCCCTACCCTGTAAAAATGATGATGATGATGAGGCGAAAGTAGTTGTTCAGTATGTGATGTCTTTATATAATGTGATGCCTACTTCTGTAAGCCCGTGTGGTAATTAGTGCATAAGGATGCATAGGGATTTCTAAATGTTCAATATATATATATATATATATATATATATATATAATATAATATAAAGGCCTCCCCATTAATGAGCTACAGTTATACTTTTAGTTTTTATTGTAATTCCGTTATTTTCTAAGCAAATTTATATTTGGAATCAGGATAAAATTTTGGAGACAGTTAAGAAAGCATTTGCTGTAGAAGTATCTGCCAAAAAATCATTCCTGGCTTTGATCTTACTTAGGGTGAAGATCGATAGTTTAAAAATCTCAGGCATATCCAATATATAAAAATGATTTTTTTGTTCGTATTTTATCGCTACTGTACCATTCATCCGATAGTAATAAAACTTGACCAACATATTGCTTGCACTTCTCAAGGGTTATAGGCATAGTACAATTATTATATCTAATATACATAAAAAGGAATTTTTATTTGTTCGTGCTTTATGCGCTGCCGTACCATTCGTCCTGTACAACTTTGCCAAATTATTGCTTTGAGCAAAAAAAAAAATCACGTTTTTCACATTATTAATTGTATATTAAAATCCATGTTTTTCACATCATCATTTGTATATCGGATGCTCACTAGTCGGTGAGCTAAGAAATTCATTTGTTTTTGTTGAAGATGGAAAAACAAACAAAAAAAAATATCTAAAACACTTACATAATAAAACAAAAAAAAGAATGTTATTTATACTTTTCCTTTACCTATAATTGAATTTCTATGAATGTCTTAATTGCCGATAAGAAAAGAAATACCATCTTTCACTTATTCCTAATTAAACGAGGTGGCTTTTTCAAATTAAAAACAATATTTCCAAAATTGTTTCTTCTGCAGCATCCACCTGCCTAGTACCAGCCAGTTAGATACAAATTTTCTCGATCACACTTGTCCTTTAAAATGTCAATATTTAAATTAATTACGTTATTTTCTAAGAATAAACAGAAAACCACTTTCTTTGTTAAAATGTTTCCCTTAGCAGTTCTGTATTAATTAGTTTAAAAGTTTCGATTTTTTTCTTCAGATTTATTATAGTAAATGAAAGGAAAACTAATTGGAAAACATTATTTAAAGATATTTCAAACATTCTGATGGATAGATTCTTTTCATTGAATACCTTGAAACAGTGGCCACCCCTGACCAAAGCCGTGATCGATCATTCCAGTCAACAAAATTTCTCACTTGTAATTATCCTTTGGAGACTTTGGAAAATAAGTTAGACATAAAAAAAATTTACTCACTGATATTTAAAAATTATAATTTCAAGGTAAGGATAATTTATTTTAGAGCATGAGATTACGAAATTTCACATGACAAATCTGAATTCTTTTTCTTTGTAAAAAAAAATATTATTGTAGTATTTGGCTTGGAGTATGTATATACTATTTGAAAAGTAATTATTTTATTTTGATTGGCCAAATTACCCTATGTCCTCTAAAATAATTTCTATCGTTTCAAATGAATCATAATCACTCACTATTGATTCATTATCGCTTTCATTGATTAAAAAGGTCAAATTTTCGAACGGCGAGTTAATTATTTTAGAAGAAAAAATGATTCATTTGTACATTTATACATTTGTAACTAAAATGTATAATTTTCATTTCAAAAATTCAATAATTTTAAACACATAACTTTTAATTTACATGCTAATAATTTTAGAGCAAGAGAGTTAGCTCTTGTGCTACTTAATAACATTTCTTCACTTTATTTGCAAAATGCAACTTTATTATTGTTGATTGTGATCTTGAGCAACATGGAACAGAAACACTATTTTAATAACGAAGTAACATGAATTACAAAACTTATTTCTTTAGACGTGAAAGAGAGTATAATTTTGTCTAATTCTTTGTGATTCGGATTAATAAAAGTGAAGAAGATATTCAAGAAAGAAATGTAAATAACTTATTGGAGAGACTATAAGATTACTGTCGCACTTTTGTATCAATTAAAAGGAAATCTAGAAAGTTCTTAATAGTCATCACTAGAATAGATGAAAAATTAGAATAAAGCGCACATTCATTTTATATCTTGTCATTATCAAAGAAATAGATTTTTAGCCAGATATTTATTCCTTCTGATGGTCTTTCCAACATGTAATTATGGTATCCTTGGTGAATTATCACTCAAAATCTCCTCCGCATGCTAGTGGCAAAAGAATAAAGGCAGTATGTTCTGCTATCTTCTAAAAACTACTTACTCAAGGCATGTAGGCATGTATATGGTTAAGAAAGAATGTGATATTTATCCTTCTCGTGTATATATATATATATATAGT
>JAOUZG010015275.1:697716-713414 GCA_026289955.1 Argiope argentata | reverse complement strand
ATATATATATATATATATATATATATATATATATATATATATATATAATACACTTTTATATAAATCAGCAGGTCTCAACATTTTAGTACATAGCACTATGTTGGAAATTCCAGACAAGGAATTTCTGAGCTTTAAATTGTTTATATCAAAAGCCTTTCACATTATTTATATGCATTTATATAGTTTTATGGTATCACTGCATTTTATTCCCTTGGAATGCTTTTTTTCCCTCGCAATTCTGATTTCATTTTTTTTACATTTTCGAATTACATTCTTCTTATCGTGCTCATAATTCCTTCGTTATTGTTATCATTTTATTACCTCTAAGACTTGCTTCTAAGGAAGAGAGCAGGAATTGTTTTCTCCTAAAGCCTCAGCTTCAGTTTCGTAAGATCGCGGTTGCTGAAAGTTCGGTGTGAAATATCACCACAGTGGGCGACGTGTGTTGAGAAAATGGTATGACTAAGCCAGGTACCATCCCTGTCATCTGATCAATTTTCAAATAAATATTACTGTCTTAATTGTTTTGTTATCCATTAATGATATAGAAGGTTCCATCCATTTTCTTATATAAATCAAGATTCTGCTCTAATTGAATATTTAATACAGTTGAATTTGATTCTTATTCATCGAATAGTTTCCTCCTTTTTTTCTGTCACCAAATAAATGTTAAAATCAAAAATTCTTTCTCATTTTATTATATCGAAAATATTTCTCGAAACTCCGGTAATTTAGGCAATGCATGTATTTTATTTTATTCCCACTTTAGTCAAATTTTAAAATGTAATTTATTTCAAATGTCATATGCCATTTACTCTCGAATGAGCGGAAACAAATTCTGTTTTCTCAGAATTCTCTCATGAACCTTCAATTTTATGCATTAAGGCAATAATGATTTTGCGATTGTAGGTATAACATAGTGTGACTAAGTAAACGCCTAATTTCAATTATCGCATTTGTTTTCACAAAATCATGCTAAACTATTAACACGTTTATATTCAATAAAATCTTAGATCATGTGTTATAAATTCCTTTGAGCATCAGAAAATTTTTTGCTCACTTTTATACGAAATAATTATTCAGATAATTTTATTTTCATCATTTATTTAGTTCAATTGAATTTTTTTGAATTCGTTCTATGTATTACGTCATGTAAAAAGCACAATTTAAAGGTATTGGAAATTTTAAAAAGTCGTAGCCTTTTCTTATGTTAATGAGGATGGTATTGAGATTATGAATGAAGTAGTTTTTTTTTCCTTTGATGAATACCCTACATAAAGAGCTCTCAAACTTTATAAATTGTGTACTATATAATTAAGAACCAAATGTATCTATTTCATCCTTAAAGTATATCTCCAGTATCAACCAGTGACTTTTAAATAGGAAATTTATTAGTACATATAATCGTCCACCGATGTCTGAAATCCTGAGAGGAGTTAAAAATATCACCGCCTTTTAGTGTGCGTCATATATATATATATATATATATATATATATATATATATATATATATATATATATATATATATATATATATATATATATATAATGTAATAAAATTAATTTCTTACCCTTTCGGACGATGTGCATGATGTTTTCTATTGCATGTTTGTTTAGTTAATGTGTAAACATGGTATACGAGGTATTATTAACAACCTTTTTAAAGGGCTCATTTTCTAATAATTAAAGACATTCTAAATGTATTAAAGTAATTAAATATTATTAATGACAAATTAAGGACTCAACAATTCCCCAAGACAAATTCTTGAAAAACACTAATGCACATTTTGAATATTAATCCCAAAAACATAGTAGCTCGTACATGCCCGACCTGGCTTTCACTATAAATACCAATTTAAGGGGGTGGCAAAAAAGAAAAGGCCAATATGGGTTTGGATGATAAACATTAAAATAAACTGTTAAAAGGATCCTCCGTTTTAGATTCATTTTAAGTATTCTTTAAAACATTTTGTGCGAAAATTGAATATCTAAGAATTATGGAATGTACCTTTAGTGGTGTATGAACTATAGATTCATATAAATATAAATCCATATTCATATAAAGCACGAAATGGTGGCAGTTTAAATTTGAAAAACCCATGCCTGTAAATGTAAAAACCCTTTTATAATTCCTTATAGATTTAAAAAAAAGAAAAGAAACAAAGGCATGTTGATGCCAGCATGGCTTTTTCTCTTGTTAACTTTTATTGTAAAAAAAAATAAAATAAAGTATATCGAGATAAAGATTATCCTTCCAGACATAAACCAGCGAAAATGGTCACAAATAAACTTTGTCATAATTCACTAAAAATATATATATGTACAATGCTAACTGCATACCTTTGGTGAATAGTAGTTATGAAAGAGACTATGAGCGCGCGATCTTTGACGATTAGTTGCTAGAATGTGTTTAATATACAAGCACCAGAACACTGAATGTGTATTTTAGATTTATTTTTTGCAACCTATAACCCAAGTTTGACACAGAATTAGAACTATAGTCACTAAAATGCATATTGAATTTTATATGTTTAAGTAACCACGTTTTAGAGTTATTGAGTTTGAGCTTGTGAAAGAATGGACTGACAGACGGTCAATCCTAATGACGGATTTAGCTATAAATTTAATAAATACTTGAACATTAGATGTTTAATTTGTGTAATTAGTTTTATCCATCTAGCTCTCTTCGTTTTTTAGTTGTCATAAATAACTCATATTCGGACATACAGACATATTTTTTCTGAATGGAAAATTTGATAAATATCTACACATTTAGAGTAAGGATCATATACTAAATTTAATCCGTTTAACTCAAAGTGTTTCTACGTTATCATATTCACAAACAGCATAATTCCATAAACTTTTTTTCGAGCTCAAGGAGACCTGAAATGTAGAGAATTGTCAAAATATGAAGTTTGAATTTTTTTAAAATTATTACAATATTTTCTCTTTGTACACTAAAATACAAAAATTGTAAAAAAAATATATAATGTAAAACAACATGACGATTCTCTTGGTCCGCTTTAATAGAAAATGAAAATCTTCTGACTCGTCTTTGTTAATTCAATAGTTGAATCTTTACATTCAATAAAAGCTCAAAGTCCTCATTACTGAGTGTATTACCTAATTACTTCCATTAAAAACAAAACTAATTTCAAAACGTGACAAATTTGAAACGCAGGCATCAACCTTAATCCAACGATTAAGTCATCACTAATTATTGTTTTACTTTGCTCTGCGACCAGTATTCTCAACTAAAGCAGAATTTTTGAGGTCAGTAGTTAAATGTCTGTCTTGAAATTCACTTGTCTCAGTCGAGTTCTTTTTTTAATACACTGTCTCTGTGTAAAGAGCGGAACTCTCTTTCCGAGTGTGGGAAGCTATTTCAGGGGGTGAAATCCCCCCATGGGGCGAGACGAAGATCTCTTTTACTCTCTCACACTCAACTCGAGTTGTGACACGGGTCACGGAACATGGCGTGTCGTCTGATATGTAACGGAATGGTTGTTATACTTGGCGAATTATTGCGGAATTTGGCGACAGAATAAAATCTTCAAATAGTTCTTTGCTTTTTCTTTGTTTGGGTTTTTTTGTAGGTTATTGTTACTCAAAAATTTGTATGCAATAAAAGGTCTGACTGAATCGGATTTGATTGTGGTGTATAAAAAATATGTTTGAATCTATTATTTAAATTTTTCTTAATTATTTTCAAAGAAAATTTTAAAATTTTTTCGACCATCAGCTATTATGTAAAAATGACGCCATTATCATTTGAATGGAAGTATTTAATGTTCAAACAGAAATATTTTTTGTAATATTTGTTTGCCTTTAAGTTTACATTTGAATGAATTTGAAAACAAAATTTTATTATTATTATTATGCTTATTCACATGAATAAAATATCTAATAAGTAGATCTAACATCATTTCTGTCGAATTTTTCAATGATAATCAGTCTAAAAAAACAATTAACAACATCATTTTAATGTAAAGTATTTAATTACATTTACCAAATTACCGACTGTTTAATTGGCTTATCTAGTTAGAAAGAGAAAAAATAATTTTCATATATTAGTTAACAGTTAAGAGTCTTTTGTTAGCTCCACTTTTGAAAATTAAAATTAGACTCACACCATTAATGTTTTATATTTCCAGTCAATAACAAATTTATTGATATTTTTACAATACAAAATGAAATGCATAATTGTCAATGGGGGAACAATCATTGAGGGGCAAAGAGGTACGGTTATCTACTAACCTTGGACAGCAACAGAGAGGCTAAGTATTTACGTCAATTTTTTAAAATAAAATACGATGAGCGGGTGTTAAATAATGCCTAAATAAAAAAAAAAATAATGCAACGTCGACCTCCGCTAACATTCTAAATAAGCATGAAAAAGAAAAATTATACCACAGGTCGTTATTTACATTCACTAAGCTATTGTGGGCTATATTTTTAAAAGTTATGTAAATTATCAACCTTGACTTCTCGATGGACCAATTTAATGAGTTCTTTGAATTCATACATATACCGGTTTCTGATAGAGATCAGTCAACCGATAGTATTTTCACTTAAATTCATGTAAATTTTTAGATGATTTTTTTTTCGATAAGGCAATTGCGTTGTGAGAAAACAGTTACATTATCTCTATCTTCATCTGCACCAGATTTCATGCAATTTTCTGCATCAGATACTCGGCCGTAGAATCGTGGCGAGCATTTTCCTTCGCCAACATCAGCCATTATCACTTGATTCCCGTCTCTTCGGCAGTCCTATCACATGTGAACGAGATCCCGCGGTAGTTAGTTATTAAACGGTTGTCCATCTTCTTATCAATGGTAGCAAGGCACGTTCGCTGCTGTATTTTTATATATTTTTTAATTAACCGAAAAGAAAGATTCTTAATGTTAAGAAGAAGAAGGAGGCAAAGAAAATTAGTAGGGGGTTGGACAGGATTTCCGATTGCATTTGTTTCCCACAGTTAGTCTTGAGTTATAGGTTTCATGTCACCTTCCCTTCAGTCTCTCTTTTTGTGGAACAATTGCGAACGTGTTCACGAGATCACCCAGTATCTGAGATACGGGGTTTTGTTTGTTTATTTTTTATCCTTTTGAGGAAACAATTTGTAGCTTCCTCACGTGCGCAACGGGGATCTTCTTGCCCTCCTCCCCTTTCTTCCCATAAAGCCGTATCTAAAACAACCGTATTTAAAAGAACATATACTTGTTTGTTTTTGATCGGATCTAACCGTCTTTTTTATTCATTAACAGGCCATTCGAAGGTAAATGAACCGAATCCATTTTTTATGTCTAACAGCATGTAGAATAAAGGAATGGCCAATATAATGGAGATAAAATTCGATAGAGTGCCCTGATCCAGGATGATTTAACGCAGACTTCAAAATCTTATGATAACAGCCCTTACTGAAATTTCTATTATCTTTTATCGTGAAAGTTTTTGGAACTGCATAAAATATATTCACGGCCAACGAGTAATTAATAATTGGAACGAAATTTACTCAGCTATATATTTATCTGGATAATTTAATGAAATGCTTTGAATTCTAATTGATTTTCCAAGTTATTTCTTCCTGTATTTTTTTCTTTTATAAACAGAGACGAGGGCCTGACTAAGCCAGGGGTATACAGGGGAAGTTGCCCAGGGCCAAAAACATAAGAGGGAGGTTGCCAAATCGAATTGAAATTTTATTTTATGTTTCCTTCTTTAATGAATGTTCTTCATTACTAAAGTAGTAAGGCAGAGGGGGCTCCAAAAAAGTGTTTACCCCGAGCCCCAACTAGGCTAAATCGGGCCCTGCTAGAGACACGCTCATTTTCAAGACTCCATTTGTAATTGATACCCTTAGTTTAATAAGGCCCTTTGATACTCACAATTAATTTTGATACCAATATTTTAATAAGCCTTTTTGATACCTATAGTTTTATCTGCTTTTTTTGAACTCAAAATTTATTTGAAGGATTACTTTTGAAAAGTTATAATTCTATGTTGCATTGTGAAAACTAATAAGTCTGGCATGGCCGTGTGTTGTATAGATTGGATCCGACCTTTGAAGGAACCTGGTGATTAGTGATTAACAGTTTTGAGCAAGAATAAAATATCCTTTAAAGCTTAATGATAGAAATATTGAAGGACTTCTAGGAAATACAACTATTTTTAATATTCCGAAGAAGAGACACATGAATATCCTGTCCGTATTAGCACAGGATATTGTAGCATATATCCACGATATTATTGGATGTTCTGAATGCCGACCAATATCTGAAAATATTGTAAAAATGCTGTTGGTAATTTTGTGCCAATAGGGGTATCTGGACTAGAGTTGAAAGATTTGGTATTTAACATGAAGTTCATTACTGCCTCTGTTGTTAATGAATGAGGAAAAACTGTATAATGTTGTTGATGGCTGTCTAAAAAAAAGGAAGAAAAACTCTATCAGGCTTTCTGTGTTTGCCATTTGCCCCTTTTTTCTTTCGACCCGTATTTTCTTTTCTTTTCTTTCTTTCTTTCTATAAAAAAAGTTTCAGAGTATTGAGTTATTATTTTATTTATTTACAGATCATGAAAAAGCAAAGGAATTTAAGCTTCTACAAATCTCACAAAATATATAAAGGAAAATTGACTGCTGTAATAATTATCAAATATCACAGTGAAAATTCATGGCAATATTTTAATGATTCCTTTATAGAGATTTTAAGAGCTCTGCATTAGACCTTATCTAAGGCATGTTAGTTGAAAGATTTGTGAAAAATCATTCTTAAAGCCAGTAGGATTGGCTGTTCCTAATAACTACTTTATTTTTCAAGAAGTAACATTCATTAGTCCATTTTAGCATCCGAACATTAATGGAAGCATCGAATTTGTTTTCGACTGCTATTGTATTTTAAGTTCTTCAGGGGGCATTTTGGTTTACGGTTTCGACCACTCTTGAAGCAGTTTAAAGAGAAAGTGCCAGCCTTTTTTCTTTTTTCAGATACTTTAATGGTATCTCTGAGGAAAGATAGTTAAGAGAATTATCTTGAAATAAAGCATTTCGATAAAAATTGTAAATAAACAATGTTAAAGGTAACTTTTTTTACTAAACACTGGCTAACTTTTTAATAATTTTACTATACGTTTTTGGATTTTGAGATAGGAGTTATTTTAAATAAAAAGTAAATTTACTTCTTCCTCGCAAAAAAGGGTTCATTTGAGTACAAAATGAAATCTCTACTCCAAACTTATTCTTGAAAATGGAGTATTTCTAAAAAACGGTGGGATTTGATGATAACTTGATAGATTTTGACTCTATATAAATGAAATAATAAACAGGGTTGAAAAACATCCTTCTATCATTACCAAAATATTATTTTATTCCAAAAATTATTATTTTTCATCTAACGACCTTTTTAGAACAAAGAAATAAATTTAAAAAAAGGTTCTGGAACAGAAAAGAGAAACTCAAAATCCAAATTATAAAACTTTTTTAACCCCAAAAGTAGAAAATCAAGCATTAATTAATGCTAAGTAGAAATCTTAGCTTCAACCAGCTGTTTATAATATTTAGAGAAATTTTAACTGTCGAATTGTTTTTTTTATCCCTATATTGGTTTTTGAAGAATGGTGGCACTAAAATTTAGAAGTTTTGATTTCTAATAGACTTATAAAAAGTCTAATATCTTAAAGATGACAAAAGTTAATTTCTAATTATTATTCAAAACTGAAAATAAGGAAACAAAATTCTCCAAACTAAAATAAAAAATTTGTAAATTATTAAAACTTTTAGAAATTTCTGTTATAATTTTTTATAAAAATTCAAAAGTTTTATTTCAAATTGTAAAATTAGTGGTGAATTTTCTTAATTTTATTCTAGCTCAAAATCCATCTGGTCTTAGTAAAAAGACAAGAAAAGCAGTGTAGAAAATAAAAATGGCGAATTTCCCGAAGTTCCATCCTGAAATCTTTTTAAGCTCATTTAATTATCAATCACAGAACTTGTATGCAGAACAAATATTAGGATTAGTTCTAGGAAAAACTAGGGTAAGTCTTAAAATTAAGAAAGAATCGTTCCCTGTTTAGCAACAAAGTTTGTAAATAATTTATGTGGAACTACTTAAATGCTTTTATCTAGTTTATAAACAGGATTTACAAACTAGTAATAATAACTTTTAACACGATTCAAAGTGTAAAAATCAATACAGCTAGTTCATGTAGTAGAATACATTATATTTTTGTAACCTTTTGTAATTGAAAATGTAATGCGATTCATAATTATTCACTTATTGCAAAGACTTGTTTATTGCTATTATTGATTATTTTTATATAAATTATAAAAATTGATATTATCAATTGAATTTCTTCAAAATATAAATTTATATTTTCTCTCTACTCTGCTGGTAATTTTGAAAATTAAAAGTTTTTTTAAAAAAAATATCAAAATCGTGCATTGTATTAAAAAATGCACGAAAGGAGCTATCCAAGTTAAAACTTATTAACAATTTAACTAACTATATATTGAATTTTTAGGACACACTAAAACTTTTGAGACAATCTGGATATTTCTATAAAGACTTAATATCGTTTGCTTACTAATATAAAAAAATAATCAATTGAAGTTTCGTTAAAAAATTCTACCAGTTATTGGATTCCTTAATCAATATTCTAAAAACTGAATTTCTAATAATTATTTAGTTTGTTAATCATTAGATTCATCATTTTTTAATAATCAAACGTTTTTATCACTTCAACCACAGAATTTACCGTTGCGACATGTAAAATATTCTTTCTTTCTCTTCTTTTTCTTCTTTTTTTTTGCATGCTGACTTTTATAACTTTTAAATTAAGTCAAGTTTATGTATGTTATATTTTGAATCTAATGAAGCACTATTTTGAGAAAGCGATGAACCATGGTCAGTCGATGCCTAAATAGATGCTTCCCTATTCACACAAATTAATGGGAATTTGCTTTATCCTAGACCAGGCTCATATATGCGATATATCTTAGGCAGAATTGAACTTCAAGCCTGGTATACTCTGGCCTAGAAACAAAGACTTCTAGTCCACGTCAACAATCCCAAAAATTAAGAAAGGTAATATGCATGCGCTTTTTGGTCTAATATAAAATATGCACGAAATTTCATTTTATCTATTTATTTATTACCTTCTCATATGCGTAGTATAGAAAATATTTTGGATACGTATTTTTTCGTTTTGTAGTATATTTAATAATATATTTTAGAAAATCTGTCCGTTTGTCTATCTGTATGCGATAAAAATTCAAAAATGCTTTGAGCTGGACTTTTGAAATTCGGTATACGGTCTTTACATCAAATTTGTAGATTTCTGTCAAATTTTGAGTAAAATATAATCAGAGGAAGGCCGTCTGTATGGTTGTTCGAATAGAAGCTAACACTGTATTATCACAAAACCAAGAAAGCTACATACATAAAATTCGGTACACATATTTAATATCTATTGTGTAGTCACCTATGAAATTTTGAACCAAATCCAACAAGGAATAGACCAACTTGTTCGAATAAAAATTAATATTGAATAATAGCAAAACCAAAAAAACTAAATACATAAAATTCGGTACATATATTTGATATGCATTGTGCAGAAATTCGGTATACGGTCTCTGTAGATACCTATGAAATTTTGAACCAAATCCAATAAGGAATAGACTAAATGGTTCGAATAAAAATTATTATTGAATAATCATAAAACCAAGAAAGCTAAATACATAAAATTTGGTACACATATTTGATATGTATTTTGTAGATACAGTAAGACCCCGCTTAACGCTGTTTCGTTTAGCGCTGTTTCGGTTTAGCGCTCTTTTATTTCAACCCGGGGATTCCACGAAATCGCTCGCAGCATACGGGGATTCCCCTAAATATTATGCAGCGATAGGTTTCCAATACATATCCGAAAGAGTTTACTTGTATTTCTTGTTTGGTGCGGTATTGTACAGACATATTTTCATTATTGGAAACATTTGTTGACATTATTGTATTAATTTACATATTTAATACTATATTACAGTGTCAAATATTTTGATCTTTAGTTTTTTACTATGGGTGATAATGAAAAAGAAAAGAAAGCAACCAGAAAAAGCATTTCACTCAAAACTAAAATGGAAGTCATTAGAAGATTAGATTCTGGTGAACGTCAAACTCTAATTAGTTCTTCATTGAATTTGCTAACTTCAACAATAAGGACCATCATGAAGAATAAAGAAAAAATACTGTCATCGGCAACTGCAACTAAATCAAGCTCTGCAATTAGAATTACCCGTTCTAGAAATAATATCATAGAGGAAATGGAAAAACGACTGTCTATATAGATTGACGACGAAATTGACCGCAATATGCCATTAAGCCAATCTATCATAATGGAAAAAGCTAGAAGAATTTTTAATTACATTCAGGCTGAGACAATTGACAAAAGTGAAACTTTCGTTGCTAGTCGAGGATAGTTTAATAGATTTAAACATCGAAATAACCTTCACAACATAAAGATTACAGGAGAAGCAGCTAGTGGTGATACAAAAGCGGCGGCTGAATTTCCAGCGATATTAAAAAAATAATTGAAGAAGGAAACTATCCTCCTTTTTTTTAAAGAATATTCGTTTTGTTATTTATATTTTGTTTTTATTTTTGCAAGAAATAATAATGTGGTATTAATTTGGGCTTTAAGAAATAAATGTTTGGTTTTATTTTTATTAAAAAAACATACTTTTTAAATTTAATACCTAACCAATTTCCTAGCCATCTTCCCCTAACCCCAATATTTACATGTAAAGATAGCCTCGTTTAGCGCTGTTTCACATTACGCTCTACTTTGATGGAACGTATCCCCCGCGTTAAGCGGGGTCTTACTGTACCTATGAAATTTGAACCAAATCCAACAAGGAATAGACCGTCTGTCGGTCTGTTCTTTCAGAAACCTGTAAAAGCGATTTCTCAAAAGTGCAGTGAGTTAAATAAATCATTTGGTACGAGATTTGTTACTTCAAGTACAGTTTTGAGACAAATTTTGGTTTCAATTGCTTGATAAAAACGTGCCTAAAACGCAAACCCTACTAGGAATTAATCGTAAAAAAGAAATAAAAAACACCATGGTTGATACGATAAAGTCACGCCTAAAGTTAATATTTCATAAATATTTTAAGTCAATGCCATAAAATGCTTTTTCAGGAATGACATCTTCATGTGAGAGAATATGCGAGAAAGTTTTGGGGAGACCCCCCCCCCTTCGTTTTTTGCTTGATGATAAGTAACTTCGATTTTTTTAAGTGATGGTAAACAATTCCAAAGAGTTCAAAATACAATTCATGCTTCAAAGATTTTCTGTGGAATTCGTTTTTACGCCTTTTCAAAATAGACCGCCAAAACCACCTTTCAAAACAAACAAGGTAAGAAAAGAAAAGAAGAAGAAATGTTCAAAATTTAAATATATTTTTTTTACAATTGTGTTATACTGCAGTAACACAAATTTATACTTAGAAGAAGGTAACAAAAGTTTTGTTTAGTCTTGAATAAAACAATTCTATATATTCAATGAAAATTCGAGTACGCTGTCTTTCCGACATTTCTATGAATGGAATTCTTTCCTTTCAAATGCTCGGAGAAAAATGTCTTAAGGCAACGGTCGGCCTTTAGTTACGTGATATGTTTCTCAACTCATATTTTTCTTCCTGTAAGGACATTATTATAAATGTCACGCTATTCTAGAGCATCTCTACCGTTTAGTGGAAAATAAATTCAACTTTACCATGGACGACTGCCATATAATGACATTATAATGTAATGTCATTGGATATATCTCAATTGAGATATATCTCAAATGAATTGATTTGCGAAACATAATTTTTAGTCCTACAATTTTTCTTTTGCTGTGATGCTGTGTAAAATTAAAAATTTTTTCAACTTTAAAACTGATCAATTTTATACATTACTGATCTAATCGTATCATGTTCTTAGCTGAAGGTAAAGCGTGAAAACATTTGAGTTTAAAATCTTCACATTTCTTGAAAAAGTCTTTTTCGTTTTAAATATTGTAAACTGCCACTTCAATGTTATTTCTCTTCTTCTTTTATTAGAGAAAAAAATTTATTGCGAAATATCTGAATAAGGGCTACAAAATTAAGATACTGGGCATTTGTAAAATTCAGTAGCATATTTTTATTCACTATCTATTTAAAAATCTAATTTATACTCTTTTATATTTTCGTATTCAATTGTGGTATGTTTTAAATTCCTATTTTATATGTAGAGTTTTTGAAACGTATAATGCTTAATCATAATTATCATCTGTTGCGCTGTAACAGCGTCGCTCGAAATCATACGAAATGGTCGAAACGTGATTTCTAAATCACATAGAATTAACTTTAAAACAATCAAAGAAATTATTCATTTAATTAAAAGCATAAAAAAATTTATATATTTGAAATTTCACGAAATTCTTGGTTGTTAAGGGGCGGGTGGGGAAATGTTTCGAATTATGTTTTTCTGAAATCTATCGAAGTGAAATTCTAACTTCGATCTTCAGACGATAAATTTTCGTTTTGACTTTCTTGTATATTGTTGCGTTTTTATGCTTAGCGGGTTCGGATTGAATGGACTTTGTATGAGGACAGCACAAACAAATTTATTTACAGCTATTTACAGGATAATTGATAAAGTAAAAATTTTAGATAAGTACAATTCAGCAGTCAATTACAGCGTAAATTCAAGTCTTACGCACGATAAAAACAGACTACAAAACAGCTATCGTATAGCACAGCAACAGTTAATCACAGCGAGCTCAATAACACAGCGTTAATAGCAAACGCAAACACAGCTCACAAATCCCTTTGGTCCAGCGAAACACTTTTTATTTCAGAGCAAACTCTCAGCTAACTCGATCAAATCACTATAGCAACTAACTAACTCACGCCGGCTACTCGTCCTTATATAGCAGAGAAGCGCGTGCACCTGAGTCTCGTGACAATTCTCAAAACATCGCGCACAATCTAGCGGCTACTAGATTATTCCTTTCGCCAAACCAATCAAGCTGGCGCGAGGCTCCTCGCCAAACGTGGCCAACCTTGGCGAGTTTTCGTGCCGCACGCCCGCTTGTAACATTATGAAATATACATAATAAAATAGAATATATTGTAATCACCAAAAATAATAGAATATATTGTAATCATCAAAAATAATAGAATATTTTGTAATCGTCAAAAATAATAGAATATTTTGTAATCGTCAAAAATAATAGAATATATTGTAGTCATCAAAAATAATAGTATATATTGTAATCATTAAAAAATTAAAATGAAGAATCTCCATATTTTAATTCTTTCCGGGTCCGAAAAACAAAAATATATATTAATGTTTTAGGAAACTATGCCGATCTGTCACTATCTGTTTTTTAAAAATGTTAATTAACATTATAACTTTTAAATATTTTGAGGTAGAAGGCTGAAATTTGGTATATGATCTTTACTCCCAAATTTCAGATTTCTGTAAATTTTAAATGCAGTCGATTCAGAGGAAATATCTTTGACCAGCTATCCAAATACAAGGTAACCCAATAATTATTAAATAAGGAGAATAGTTGCATAAGATTCGAATCACCCGGATTTAGCATCTGAAGTGTACATATCTGTCAAATATAGAGCGATATCCATCAAGACATTGATCATCTCTAGGTCTGCATATAAATACAATGACTCAAAAATTCAATGACTTAATTAAATGAAAGCTGGTACATGATTTTTAGCTCACAATTGTAGTTCTGTGTACCAATTGAAATCCATTTTTGGTTTCAATTGCTCGGGGAAATGGTTAATCAAAATGTATTTGGTTTTCTGGTACTTGTGTATTAACCACATCAGAGCGATTAATCACTAATTCTCAGTACTTTACGTATTATACCGTCTTCGCCAACGGTTTAGTAACTTTTTGGAGACGGATTTAAATTTGGCGATAAAGATCAACGGAATACACCATAGCCGCATTGCCATAATTGTCGGTTAAGCAACTCATTGGCGATGATTTCTAATTTGGCGATAAATTTGGACGGTATAATACGTAAGTACCCAAGTCACTTTGTTCTGTCTACTCCAATTGGTTTTCGATATAATTAATATTGCAGAATTTAACTAAAGTTTCAGCGTTGACATCTCTACCATTGAAAATGCTGACAAGAAAAGGCTTATGAGGTTACTTCTCATTTTAAAATTTAATTTATTATCTACTCCATTCATTTTGATTTTATGATTATAATAAAGAAAAAAACTGGTTGACCATTGTTTATAGATCCACTTAAATTAAAGAAAAATGACGACACAGTTAACTTTCAAAGTTTCGCGCTCTCCATATGGTTCTAAAAAACAATATTTGAGGACATGACCCATAATTTAAGAAATTATGCTTATAAAAAAATTATATCCTCATTTTAAAAAATTCAGTCACATGTTAAGAAAAGTAATGAATCCAGTACATTTTAAAATCGAAAGTTGTTTTCTTTGTAAAAAGGAATTATTTGATTCATCAATTCCAAAAAGAAAAGAAAAAAGATTTTACGATTTTAATCCGGAAGTGGCCATCGTTTACAAAACCAGTTACTTGATAGAAAAAGTTGGCTCCGAAACAGTTAATTTCATAACTTTATTGCCTATAAAAGTCAGCAGCAAATTCGATTGATTTCGAGATTATTGTAAGAAGCTGTGTTTTCGAATCACCTTGATGCCCAAAATTACATTTAATAATTCATATTTTTTATAAGGAAACGAATATTATGTAAGAAATTGAAATCCGAATCAAGGTAATAAAATGTACGTATTGAATAGATCTAAAAGTTTTAAAGCAACTTGTTTGATCACGATTGTGGTCACGATAATTTTTCTCTTTTTGGATTAATCGATAAGAAATGCAGGAGCATTTAAAATTCGCTTAGCTAAGAAAAAGGCTTGCTGAATTTTTACATCACTAAAAACCTGTTCAAAACGCTACTTAATACTTACAGCTGCAGTTCAGCTGTCATGACTTTGTAAAAGGGTTTACAAGGTTGGTTGTAAACCATAACTTGATTGTCAGTACTGAAACACATTGGCGTAAAACGCAATAAAAATATCAGCAGCAACAGTATTTAAGCTTCAGTCACTAGCCACATAGAAAAATATTACATATTTTGATTCAATTTTGAAAAAGTTATTTAATTTTCGTGATGTGAAACAAGGCCAAATGTCAAAGAAAATCTTCTCAGACGTAAAATTGTAAATCTAACATGCCAGCTTATTTCTTATTTAATATATCTTGTGGTAATTGAAATTGACAGTTTAATTGATGGTTCTATTTATGCTTTGTGATATGAAAGTGGTTTCGTGGAACAAGCTTTTCATATACTAGTTGCAATTTAAAAATGGTTAAGTAAAAGTCTTTTTTGATATAAAAATTTAACATAAATGAAGTTTGTATAAACTTGTCTTTCAGGAAATATCTTTAAAAATTGAGAGGATATTTCTTTTAACGCATTGCTTTTCTTTAATTTTCTTTACAAGCGGCCAGATTTCAAGTTCAAAGATATTTATTATTTCAGCCTAACATTTCAAAAAGTCACTACCCTAATTGTGCATGAGAACAGAAAAGTAAAGTATTAATTTGATAATAAATGAAGAAAAATGGAAATAAAGAAACCAATTTTATAAACCT
>JAOUZG010015275.1:655832-690040 GCA_026289955.1 Argiope argentata | reverse complement strand
AAATAGCCAATAGGTGGAATTTCCATTCCTAACAAAAATAAAAGCGATAAGAAATTACATTAGTGGTAGAAGAAAGAAATTACATTGGTGGGTAGAAGTTGTCCATCCCTCCGAATGGTTATCTGGCGTACATGAGATACTCCTTGGGGTTTCAGTTCCGCGGTGATTTCTTCTAGAGGAACGTTAAACAATTCCCCACATGTTATGACTAATTTGGAGAAATTTAATGATGTATGTGAACTTACAGTTACGGGAAAGTTGGCTAAGGATTTCAGTTTTATAACTTGTAGAGCTTGCTTTTTAGAAGTCACCTCTACAAACAAATCCCCAGAACGCATTTTCCGGATAGAAGTGACCTCACCAATGGTTGCTGCAATGGATTTCTGTACGAGGAACGGTGAAACAGTGTTAAACGAATCATTCTTTTCAGAAACAAGTTTAATAACGAAAAAACGGTCAAAATACGGTAAACTACATTTTAGATTAAGTTCTTTGTGATGCCCACTAAAGGGACCCTTTTTCGAAGCGCCCATACGATATAAAATGTGATTCGGGTCCGACGGCACCGTCCACCACGGAGCCCAACAAGGGAAGGCAATTACCTGCTCTGGTCTGTTCCAGCCTCAGCATACACCCTAGTGCTAATCGGTACCTATACGCTCGGAGTTACCCCCGGGGACAGTGACCACCCTTAACGCCAAGCCCAAGGAGTAACCCCTTCGCTTGATCCCTAGCAGTCTAGCCACTCAGGTGACTAGCAACCAGCCGATTGATAAACCGGGGACCACAGTGCACCACCCGTCTTTCAAATGGGTTGCCACGCACGGCCAACACGTGGGGACTTTGGCTGTCCGTAAGAAGCAAGAAGCAAACAGAGCGGCGGCAGCTTCTCATGGAGAGCTCCCTCGCTTGCCGTCGAGGGAAAGAAGGATCAAGCAAAAAGCAGAAGGCGTAGAGGAGGATAAACATAAAGGGAGGAAAGATCCCTGGGTACCTCGGGATTGGGACACCCGTACTCACCTATAGTAGGTGAGCCCCTGAGGGGTGATGACATTGGGAGAGGCTAGCAGCAAAATTTATTTCTGCAAATCTGGGGATCTCTTAAAATCTGGAGATTAAAGGAATGGAACGTTAACGTGATTACATGGCAAAATATCATTCATTCGTATTCTACAAGGGGAAACACACGTGTTGATGAATGCCCAGATACCCCTAACTAACTTCATAGACCCCCACCACCGGTACTCGCCAGGCTGATTGCAGCTCGCCTTTGCTAATGAAAGATTGAAGTATTTAAATGCTCTGACAACTAATTTAAATAAATTAATATGTTAAACCGTCCTTTTTTTTTTAAATTTAACTTCTTTGTCTACTAAAATAACTAAGTCATCTCTAGTAATTTAATAAATAGTTAAACTCCCTAGCCGAAAGACTAATTACATGTTAAACCATTCATGCTCAAAACAATTGTTCTGCACCGCTCTAACAGTCAGTCAAAGGAAGATTAAAGGCCGTAGAGCCTAGGCGCTTCCCAAAACACCCAACATCATTGGCATTGGCACGTGTTGATGAAATTGGGAGAGGCCAGCAGCAAAATTTATCTCAGCAAATCTGGGGATCTCTGAAAATCTGGGGATATGGGGAACGTTAACGTGATTACCTAGGGAGATATGGAAAGAATCCCGAATCGAATTGAAAAAATTCTTTTATCTTTTTTTATAACGTACCTGATACCAAAACGCTCTTACATATCTCTGAAATATTTTTTTAAAACTCTCCAATCGATATATTATATCAAATATAAATAAGCACTTCCGTATTATCTAAGTATTGTTTTTATATATCTACGTTAATAAGTTCAAACGTCAAACTCTTTCTCTTTAAAAACTTGTGAAGGCTATTATAGCAAAATATCATTTATTCGTATTCTACAAGGGGAAAAAACACGTGTTGATGACATTGGGAGAGGCCAGCAGCAAAATTTATCTCTGCACTAAAAAACCTTCCTCCCAGTATAGCCACCTCTTTATATTGGTTATTTAACTATTATGCTCGGAATTCCAGATATAAAAAGTGCAGCGGGTACAACCTTGTCGATCATTCACAAGACGTCCAAGTCTGTCAGCACTAATGCTTCAGGGTCGTTACTTGCCCACGCAGAAAGGAGCTCACTTTAATAAATTCTGATTTCACCATCCGAATTAAAAATAACAAACGGTTAAAAGCGTACCAGAGCGAAGGGAAGATGAATAAAATAGGATCAGTTCCGGATATACTCTCTCGAGAAGAACGGCAAACAGATATTTTGACAAGATGAGGTCTGATTTTCAAAAACCACCAGTGGTTTTAAAGCAAAGACGAAGATGGACGAAGGTTAGAACAACATTCGAGAAATGGTCGAGGGTTGGTCTCCTAATTGCGGATAAAAGCGTAATTTGATTCCAAATATCACAGAAAGACGCTTAGTTTAATTCAAAACTAAATTTGACTTATTTAAACGAGATAAAATGCTTTTTAAATGCTTTTCAATTTGATTCAAAAATTTCTTTGATTGGAAATGTCATAAAATTAAAGTGTGATATAAAGTTTTAAACAGAAAACGAAATATGATGTAATTGCAAAGTGAAATACGCACTTTTTATTTTATCAGGTTTTTCCTGATTATTGGTTTTATTGTCAGTTGATGTATTTTATTATATTAATATTGGGTATGTGTTTTTATAAACATTTATTCCATTTTTTCATATTTTTGACTTTGTTTAAATTAGTTAAAATGTGTATCTCTAAATTTTAAAAATCTCTTAAAGAATTTTGATAATTTTTCCATGCAAATTATTTTAATAATTTGGTAATTTTTAGATGAGATTTGATTTTAATAAAACAAGAAAAAACCTAATATTAGATGTTATTCTTTTAAAATGTAATAAGTAATTAATTAAAGTAGAAGATTTTTACTTTAAAGCGATATTCTATGGTAAGAAACAGAATATCCTTGAATACTAATTATTAATTAAGAGATTCGAATTCTTATTAGGCTTAAATTTCATACTTCCAGTATACATTTTCTTTGGTTATAAAAATATCTGTATAAGGAATTATTATACCTTTTCAACAAATTGAATCTTTAGATAAAAGTAAGAAGTATTAAATTGATTAAACATTTGTTTAATAAAAAAAATAATGTTTTTTAATGAGTTTCAAACTGATGAAAGTCTGTAACCAGTCGAAAGCCAAAACAGAAAATAATTTAATCAGTTTTCATACCTCAAGAAAATAAATTATACTTCAAATAATAATTTATAGCATTACTATACTTACTTAGATATCATGACTTCAAATGTAGAAGCACCTCAATTCCTTTCTTACGGACTTTTTAAAAAATGGATGTACCATTTCTAATAAATCGCATTGCAAGCTATTCATATTCTACAGTGATAATCAAACAATATATATGTTTTATTTAGTCATTTAAACCCTATTTACAATTTAAATGAATTATATCTTTCAAAATTTGTTCACCCATAGTAAAAATAGCAATATTCAAATAAAATCTGTACGACTAAATTGTTCAGATGCAAAAATATTATTATTAACTGACTTTCATTTTTATAATTTGATTAGAAGGCCCTTTACTTCGAGAATGTATGTCCTATTAGTTCAATTAAGAATGTAAGGAAAACTTGTGATGTTTGGGCCTATGTGAAATTTTTAAATCGAATTACAGCTCCATAAACGGTTCTAATTTCATCTTATAAGTTTGAGAAGCTGTAATTCGATGCAATGCGCCCCCGGACATGACTGTTAAAGGGTTAAAACCATGTTATGTGACTAAATAGCTCAGATGCAACAATAATAAAAGCTTGCTGGTGGAAGATCTATTACTCATTAATATTCAAAGAATCAGAATTCTGTAATTTTTTTGTGCAGTAAATTTTAAAATACCTTATTATGAAAGAAAGTTTATATTTGTCTCTATCGTCATTAGATAAAATTGTTATTCTTTCACTATTACTTCTGGTAAAACTCATCCGCATGTAAATTTTATAAACTCGAAATAATTTACATAATTTTCAAATGATATTGCATCAAAACTAAAGAAAATTAATCAATATAAATTATTGCAGTTCACGCCAAGCAGTTACTTGCTTGTTCTAATGAAGGTTATTTAAAATGATGTTCACAAATCTTTTCCTTACTTTAATACTCCCACGCAATTATCTTAAATATTCAAAAAGAAAACGAATAAATAATATAATCTAGACAAATCACGCATTCGCATTAAATCATTTACTTTAATTAGTATTATCTAAAGAAATTCCGGTCGTGGGATTATTATTTTATAATTTGTTTCATGCAGAATGATAAAAAGTAGCAAACTAAAAAATAATTGGTCGTGATACAATGAAAGCATTTGAAAGGGAACGATTAATTTGATTTATTAGCAATTATTTAATAGCTAGATTAGCCAAAACAATCTAGAATTTTGTCTCTACTCTAAGATGTGTTCTCAAAGTAACGAATTTTTTCTTATAAGTAATTTTTTTTAAAAAAAAGAGGAATTTAAAAAAATATATATATATATAATATATAATTATATATTTATATATATATATATATATATATATATATATATATATAATATAAGTAAGTATTGAAGAATTTTTTTTAACAACTTTGCATAAAATATTACCACCTAAAGTGACAAAGGTAAAGGAATCAATCTGAATAAAATAATAGTTTAATATATTACTTTTTCTTCATAAACTCTTCTTGTCTTTTATGTGATTTTTTTAAATTTTTTTTATTTTTCTGATTTATTTTTATAATTTTTTATTTATTGCTGATGATTTTTCCAGTTCTCTATTCACATTAGACAAACAGCCTGGGTCTTTTACATATATTTAAATCCTTCCAGGAATACCACAGATATGGGTATGAGAAGTTGCAATTGGAAAGTTATATAAGGGGTTGACATATATGCTGCTCGTACTAGGGACTATTATGCATTGGTCGCCGGGGTGTCCCGGTTTCGGCATGGTTGTTCTTCTGTGTGATATCTGTGAGATGTGTGACCTTGCCCCCCCCGTAAAAAGGGGCTGTGCAAGCAAATGTGGTGAGTGTGTAGCTAAGTTTTACTCTTGGCCCTAGTTGGCGCTACTTCAAAAACAAGAGACGCTCCTTTCAACTTAAATCTACTGCAGTATCAGCGGAGGGCTTGTCCATGGGCAAGTGCCATAAGTAACAACAATAACAACTTGATTTGGCCACATAATTGCCAAATTAATAGCTTACTTATCTGAAATTATGTGTTGCAGTGCCTCTATCATTCGGTTCACCCCTTATGCTATGACAAGGTGAGTGTTTTCTCTTTAGAGTTAAATATATATTCCTCACCGACTTATTGTATCCTGGCAGATCCAAAAGTAATAAAGGCTAGACGTGGTAGACAGACGTACATAAGCGGATGATACTGGAACAATAATTATTTTTCCTTCTACTACAGCGGACTCAGTCACCAGAGGGAAAAGTTAAAACACGAACCAATCAATAAACATGGATAAGTAAAAAACAGCAGCCCATTCGTCCCAATGATGAGACAGAAATTTTAGAAATAACAAATGATGTCATGTTTAAAGTTGTAGCCTCCCTCCCCCTCTTATAGGTAGCGTTACTCATACATTATCTAATAAAAAACTATAACTTAAAGTGGCTATGTTTAAATAAAAAAATGATCACTTTAAGGGTGATCATTTTCATCAATGATCACTTTTATTGATATGATTCAACATTTTCTATGCTATGCGTTTAATTTCTGTTGTTTTTTTTTTTGTATCTGAAAAATGTATGCATGATAATGAAAATGTATGCACTAGGACTGCGATGAAAGAGAAACAAAATTAATCTAAATTATGTCCAAAGCGTAAAATTCATCTAAATGATATCCAGATTCATCTAAATTATGTTGCGCTTTTGAATTATCATATTTACATGCTTCTGAAAGTACAAAACGACATATGATCAACTTCTTGATGAACCTGGTTCAAAATTTGATGAGTGTCTAAACTATGCATGCTAAATATTTAAATGATATCCAGATTCATATAAATTATATTGCATTTTTGGGCTATCGCGTTTAGATACTTCTGAAAGTACAAACCGACATACGATCAACTTCTTGGTGAACTTGGTTCAAAATTTGCAGAGTATCTAAACTATACATGTTAAATCTTTGTAACAAATTTTATTTATCTAGATCTCTATAATTATCATGTTAATTTACATTTGAACTGTGGAACAGATATAGATCCTCTGAATGGATTTTGCAATAAAATTTCAAAGATTTCATCCCTAATTTTATATTATTCATCTCCTTTATTTATCGAATTCCATCCATCTAACGTAAAGCTTTTTTGAGTTAACTGTGTCACAGAAAAAGAAAAACAATACCAAAAATTGGTTTTTCGAACTCAGGGAGATGTAAAACGTGAAGATTAGACAAAAATTCAATATCAAAATTTTTGACTTAAAAAAAAAGTCAAAAAGTCAAAAGAATAATATTCTTAAATTTAAACATTAGATTTTCATTTGAGTAAATACGACTACATAAAACCCAAAATTAACTTTGGAAAAGTCTCAAATAAAAACATCGCTCTTCCCCTTGCTGCAAATGCAGAAAACCATAGACATCCCCCCTAACTTAATTTGTCTGCTTGATAATCCGTCTCTAGAGTCAGGGCCCAATTAATCTGGATAATTTAAGCTTTTCTGTGCATGAAAATTTTAATCTTAAAATTTATGCAATTTATTTGCTTCAATAAAAAGTTTTATTAAAAAATAAAGAGCATCTGTCTGTTATATTTCTCCATGTCTATAACAGCAATTTGTATGTTGAAAGAATAGAATAACGATTGCTACTTTAAAATTTCTTCTGAAATGATTTAAATGATGTTAACGAAACAATCTTTCGTTTAGGAACACCCACACACTTATTGGAAATACCCAGCTGATACAAGAGTATAATAACCAACTCAAAACACGTATTAATCCTAAATCATTCACTTTCAAAAGTTAACTCCACTAATTGGTGTCATCGAATGCATACATTATGTCGAATAAAAAAGTTTTTAACTAAAATGTATTAATGGCTAGCGATTTGATGAATGCGTTTGAAAGGCAACGATAAATTTCAGGCCGGAAATTGGTATTGAGCAGTTGACCCCTCCATCATGTTTTCAGGGCCGGGGTCAATGTTGAGGAGTTGACGTAGGGTCCTTCGTGTGAGCTCAGTCGGTTAATGAAACCGAGACTAGACCTCCCTTTGAGAGTACGCGAAGTTAGGTCAAGAATCAAGCAGAGCATCCTTCAGGTATCAACTCAGGGTTATTTCGTTGAAATTGGAAATACAGCTAAGTAGGGATTAATGAAAATGGTAGTGAAATTCCTTTCCAATGTTTATTTTAACAGTTTTTAGAATGCAATTAAGGAGGAAGGATTTAGATAAAGCGTTTCCTTAAAGCGTTGAGCCCCAAAACTTATCTTTTTCTTTCCAATTCTAGCTTTCCTTATTTCAAAAGCACTACTTGCTCTGAATGGTGTGAAGTTTAGCTTGTTGAGCTCTGTCTAATGGTTAAAATCCTTGAAGTATTTCTTGTTATTCAGATTTTTTTTCTTCATCGGTTGTTTTGTTTCATTTGAACGGGGTCTCTGATTTAAGTGGTGGATAAAAATTGATTTTCATTATCTCAAACTTACAATGCTTAAATATCAATAATGAAAAGAAGATGAATATGAAACATAGAGAGAAAAGAAAATTTGTTTTGAATTGGTAAGAGCATGGATTTTTGTCTTTGTTATTGACAAAGTAATTTCAAAATGAATAATATGTACACAAATGATGATTGAAAGACGCTTTTCGTGCAATTAAAGGACAGAAATTATGTCAGGTTTTTATTTTGTCGTGGAATCAGAGTTTTATTAGATGTGCATTTTACAATTAAACCACAAGAAGTGTGCATGTTATCAATGCGTTATTTATGGAGGAACATTTTTCGACATCATGAACCACCTTAGGTGGAGCCACAATATTCCACATCAAAAGGCTTGTTTCTTTTGCTTATATTCTGTCATACCATGAAAAATTGCTTAGTTGCGGTTGCGTTTGCTTAATTTTGAGAAAAGTGTGGTTTCGCACCTGATAGGTGTGAGTTGAGAGCAATAAATTGGGCGTTTTCAAGTCTTTATTGAAATCAGCTTTTTGTCCAGAGATATTTATGAATCGCTTCAATAATTGCAAAACCATCTGTGGTTTTAAGTTAACTATGAAAAAGATAGGAAAGTCTACGAAAAAAAAGGTCTTTTAAATAAAGTCTATGACAATCTAAAGTAGACATTTATTATTGAATTTATTGGCGCTAAATATTAACAGTAATAAATAAAAAAAATGAAAAAAAACTCTAATTGAAAAAAAATATGGATCCTTAAAAGAATGAGGGAAATATGATTCTACAGCATGAATTCGGTGACGGTTCCACAAACAAATATTTTCATTGGACGCTTTCTATAACATTCCAGATAAAAATACTTGCAAGCTTAAAATTCGAAAAATAATATCTTTAAATTACTTCAGCTATCGGCTCTGTTGCTAAATAAGGATATATTATTATCTATTTATTTTCATCAAACGCATCTTTTATATTAAAAATATTTTACAGTGATTAACTAATTTCATTAATTCGTTTCCTGTGAATTAATGAAATAGGTATAAAATTGTCGAAATTATTTTTCGAAGATATTAGTGTTAACACTTTGCACTCATATGTCTCAGCGAATGCGACATCAAATCGTATGTGTCATATTAAATTCGAGTTAAAAGATATCAATTGTTTCTTTTCTTATTTGAAACTAGAATTCAGCTACTTCCGCATCATCATTTAATTGAGCCACACATGAGCATTTCATACCTACATTTCTTTTTCTAAATATTTTCCTTGAAAAGAAAAACATGTTTTGATGATTTACTTTTCTCAGCAATTCATTAATTTCTTGTGAAATATTGCAATGATTATAACCTTATCAAGTCAATAAATTAAATTAAATGTTCCACAGCCTCGATGTTTTCCAGTCTCGTCTGGAAGGAACTTCGAAGTAACTTTTGACATCTTCATCTGATTGAGGCATTCAGGTGATTTACAACATCCCTAATATTATTCAAGGCAGAAGTTTGTATCAAGAAATCGTGATTTTTATCACCTTGCGAAGAAGGATTCTCTTAAACTTGTAGATTTTTTTCTGACACTTTTTAAACAGACTACAGATTGCACGAAATAAATTTTGATTTTCACTAACATTAAAAAATAACTTATTTTTGTAATAGTTTTTCAAGTGAATAGAATGAATTAAAAAAACCCTTCCAGCAATACGTTTGATAACTTTTAATACACATTGGGTAAAAGTGGTGCGTGGCTTTATTGCTGTAAATCCTAAAGATTATACTAAAAGTGTGCCTAAGTAAGATCTGTGAAACTATATTTTTTAAAAGACGCTAAACATAGAAGAAAATGCCAGTCAAAATTTTCAATAAGTGTGTTTTTAGGGAAAAAGAAAAAGGAAAGTTTTCAGAGACAGAATGAAAAAATCTAATTATCAGAAATTGTGTTGTTAAAAGCACTAAAGCATAAAAGTTGTTAAAAAGTATTAAAAAAATTTAGTGAATGTGTATCTGTTTGCTTAGCCGTACTTTCGAAAATCCGGTGAAAATCATATCATACGATGTCTAAGTAAAAAGCGTTATATTTCGTTTGAGTATCATCGTCCTTAGAATTTGTAAATCTGCATTGCTCGAGAAAACATTTAATTTTTAATAAGTAGTTAGGATTTTCAAAAAATTATAACAGGAAAATACATTAAATAAATTATCATACAAAACAAACTATGTAATGTCAAAAAAATTAAAATATAACGTATGCGCCACTTCCTAGAAATTTCTTTTACTGATTTAGATAAGTAAGCTGTATAGAAAAACTTATATTGTTGTTGTTACTAGTGGTATTTGCCATGGACAAGCTTCGGCGATATATCAGCGAGTTTTAAGCCCAAAGGAGCGTCTCTTGTGTTTTGAAATAGCTCCAACTTGGGCCAAGAGTACGACTTTAGCTACACACTCATCACAGTCGCTTGCACAGCCCCTTTTTACAAGGGTAGGGGACATTCATACACCTTTCCTGTTGAACAAAGAAGAACAACCATTCTCGAACCGGGACTCGAACCCGGGAAGCCAAGATTTCGGGGAAGAGGCGCTACCGCTACAGCAGGACACCAGCAGAAAAACTTATCGATAAAGTGAGTCAGTTAAAAAAAATCTTGCGTGTACAACTATTTTTTTTCGTGATAAAATATAAAACCTAAATTAAATTTCATTTCATGCACTTGAATACAATACGCACCAATCATTTCTTTTTATTGAACTATATTTTCAATTTTTATAGTTACTTCTAAAATAGGCCACTTAAACTCTTCCTAAAATTGTGTACTGACCTCACGAGGACACAAATTCGAGAAAAGTTTAAGAGGTCTATTTCAAACACCGAAAACGAAAGCCCCTGTCAGATTATTGAGATAACTGTAAAGATTGAGCTTCTTTTCAATCAAAAACAGATGCATGTTGTTCGGTTATTAAGAATTTTAAAACAGGTTTATATTCCTGAAACTCTGAGAAACTTGGAAAATCATTACGTTGCTTATTTAGAATAATAACTTCTTTTAATCCAAAGAATAGATTCAATGGTGTAACAGGAGGGGAGTATAGATATCCCAGATGGCATGTAGAGAGAGAACTAGTGTGCTCATTACACTTATTAAAACGAAGCGTGATAAGGAGATGAGTAAATAATAGCCACATTCGTAATTGCTAAGCAAGTCATGACAATGTCAGCGAGGACAAAAAATGTATATTATACCCCGAGCGCATATTATTTTCCCTGGGCCACTGAATGGTATTCACAAAATCCTTTGAATTCAAAAACTTACTTTAAATATCGCTCTACACACAACAGTGTGCAAAGCTTAAGTAACAAAGCGACATTTCATCATTCAGCTATGAAATTGCAGAAAAACGCTGTTTGCGATTATTACAAGGAAAAATCAGTTCAGTAGAAATGTAATGCATGTGCAAGAATATTTACCATGGAATTTCAAGTGTCGCGAAGGCACCAAAACGCTTAGACTCACCATGCGTGATACAATGCATCTTAAAAGAAGGAGGAAAGTAGTATCTACAAACTTTCTCTGAAAGTAAGTTATATCGTTATTCCAAATAGTTTACATAAACTATCAAAATGTATTTACAAGAAAAAAACTGACAAAAAAGTTGGAAGAAGAACGTAGTTTGATAAGTATTGTCAATAAATTCGAAAAATATTTTCAAGCACTTGGAAAGTGTTCCAGAGTACTATTAAAGCTGTGAAAAAAATGGCAGTAAGAGAAGACCAAAGAATGCAACAGTAGTAGATAATATATACATTGCCATGCTGATGAAAAGAGATCGAAATGAGGCAGTTTAAATACAAGAATCTTTACCATGCATATGTAAGAATCTTTAATCTCCATATGCAAGAATCTTTGCCACCCATATGCAAGAATCTTTACCATCCACATGCAAGAATATTTACCATACAAGAATCTTAACCATGGCATTACAAGTGTCGTGAAGGCATTAAAACGTCTAGACTCGCCTTGCTCAATGCAATACATCTTAAAAGAAGACATATACATTGCCCTGTTGACAAAAAAAAATCGAAATCAGGCAGCTGACAATGCAAGAATCTTTACCTTGCATATGCAAGAACATAACTGTTCAACATTTGTGTACTGTTACAAAAAGGTGAGTGTTCCTGTCCACAGAGACCCAATCATATCATCAAAGTTTCCTATTTGCCATTGATGGCAAACCATAGTCGGAACCGTTTACGATGGTGCAACAAACACAGGTTAAGCATCACTTCATTGGAATTGTGCCCTCTTTACCGTCAAGAGTTGTTTTTATCTCACAGCTGATTATGATGGCAAATGACACATAGAAATATAAAGACTCATTCTAATCCCACCAACCTCAATGAAAGAAACTGCTGGAATACTCTTAGTATGTTTGTATGGTGAGGCATAGAGACGAATGGAGTTTCACAATTTTGATAGAGGTTTGGTACTCAGAAATCATTATTATTGTGATATAGTTATTCTTCCCATATAAATATTTTCTGAGGTACCTTAAATTCAGACTAGGTGTTTATTGACAGTAAAGAGCGACCACAAAGTTCTCTTGCAGTTCAACTGCTTCTGAAAATTAAAGATAAACTTAAAATGTACTCGACTAGCATTCTCCTTCGATTTAATTCCGACTAAACATATTTCTGATGTTTTGAGAAGATTTCTGTTGCGCGATTGTATCTTTCAGAAATCAACAGACATCTTCAACACGTGCTTATTGAAGAATGCTTTTTTTATATCAAGAATTGCTGGATAATATTATTTTAAGTATGACCAGATGATACAATGCAACCATTGTAGTTAGGGGAGATAATATCCTTTAAAGACTTCTGTTTTCTCCAAACATTACTTTTTTTTACCACCGCCATTCTGTTTACAAAACATTTTCTTGCTTCTTTCCTTAACGTTTGAATTCATTCCGTTTTTTCTTACCAAAATTTTTCCAACCTTTAAATACTACGTTATGCCTTTGTAATGTGAATTTTATGCCTGCAAAATTCAGTAAAATCAAAAAACAAGGTTTAAGTTTCGCACCCTGGTGTACTATGCTTCAGAATACGTTACTGAATTCCTTTGAAGAAAGAAAAAGAAAAATATGTATTAGAATAGGTTAGTTTTCCTTTCTGGATTCATTTTAATTTGGCTTTCCGGTTTATAACATCTTCTGGCGGAAACAGTCTGATTAAGCTGAAAGTCTCATGTTAGTCTAATTAATACTTTTTCAAATTAGCAAAATTTTTCGGAAAAAATAATTTTGAATCGAAATATTTCATTAATATTTTATAAATGATTATATTTATACTTTTTTTCATTTTTATCATTAATTTAATTCTATATTCTTATTTTTTAACTTTGCATATTCATGGGTTTAATTATTCAGGTGCATTTCCCCCCATTTATTTGTAAAAGAGGTAATAGAAAAATTACAATCATTTTTGTTTACAAAAAGAGCGATAAAGGAGCCAAACTATTTTCTTACCAAGTCTTTCGATTGCAACCTATTCCTATTTGAAGCAATATACGATTGTCAAACCCCATCGCGTTTCAACAAGCTGATATCTCTCCTTGTTTTCAAACTATAAAAAGGTTGTGTGAGAAGTTCTAATTAAATTCTAATTCAGTTCATTTCGATCAAAATTTGTCATCAAACAGCGGGGGTGAGGAGAAGACCTTGAAGGAAGTTTTCTAGGTTCAGTCTCTAAGGTGAGTGAAGAGGGGGGAAATAAGTGAAGATCATTGAGTAACCGTCGTCTCAAGGTCTGATAACTGTCAAAAGGCTTCTTGATTTGACGCTCTCGGATCTGCTTTATATCTCTTTAATAGGTATTGAATCCAGTAGGGTTTCAAAAGAGTTAGTCCATTTGATTTCAATTCGCAGCATGACGCTCCATCGCTCTATATTGGTAATTTCCTTTATATTTGAAGTTAGAAAAAAAATTAAATTGATAATTTATGTAATTAAACTTTGCTATAAAGATCTTTTCGAAACAACGTTTTTTTTTTCAAATAAAAACATTTTTCTTTGTAGTCAGTGATAACTTGAGTTGAAAGTTCTTAAAAAATACGACTGACAGCTGTATGTGCGAGTGTCATAATTGTAGTTGAGCCTATTTTAGAAATTATATAAAAAATGTATGATATTACACATATTTCAAATTTAATTTAGACTGGCTTGAAAAATCAGTCTTGAATGTCTTTCAGTGTTTAAAATTAAGTCATCTTCAAATATATTATTTAATTTAAAAGGCATTAGTATCATACTAGGACTACTTACAGCCAATTGCAATTTTTCTAGGTGTTCTAATAACGTTTTTTATTTTTATTCTTCTTATCAACCTGAGGTTTGGTCAATTTCTGCTACTTGAATCGTCTATCAACTCTTATCGTTATTAGTAAAATAATATCACTCTGGCTTCCTGGCACCGAGGTAGCACGTCTTCCTAGTGATCTGGGTGTCCCAGGTTCGAGTCCCGGTTAGTACAGGGTTGCTCTTCTGTGTTCTGTCTGTGAGGCGTGTGAATTTGCATCCCTTTAAAAAAAGGCCTGCAAGCGAATATGATGAGCGTGTAGCTAAAAGTCGTACGTACTCTTTGCCCTAGTTGGCGCTACTTCAAACACGAGACGCTTATTTCGGCTTAAATCCGCTGATGCATCAGCAGGCTTATCCATGGCAAGTGCCATTAGTAACAATAAAAAAATAATATTACAAAAGTATTATGTAAAAATTAAAAGTCTTGTGTAATTTAAAAGATTTAATCATGTAGCTTAATTGATTTAACTATGGAATACAAGTGTAAGTATATATTGAGCTGATGAGAAATTCTGTCTACTATCCTCATAATTTAACTGATGATTGATCATATCTATTGCATAAATCTGAGCAAAATATAAGCGCAATATAAGAGAATGCTATAAATCAATTTAGTTGTAAAACTACAAAGAAGGGAATTATAATTGTGCAATGTATTGATTTGACGAGAGCAACAAATATCAAATAGGAACTCATTAAAATAAAATTTTCACGAGCAAAAAAATTTGTGAGGATTTGCTAACATCAGTCCTATAGAAAATTCACAAAGATATTTAATATTTTTCTTATAATTCAAAATACTTTATAAATGCAGAGTGAATCACTTTTCAGAGCTGAATAATGTCTAATTCCTTTTATTATTAAATGAATAGCTACAATATTATAAAAATACATTAAAACCCAATTTTGGATTAGATTGCGCATTGATTATTTACGTAGATAGTCATAAGGTCATGATCAAACGTGAGATGTTTCAAGAATGCTTTTTATGACTGTTGGTGACAAAAGCGTATCAATGCTTATAGAATTTCTTTTAGTAAATGCGTACGTGACTAAACTTCGCCTATCTGTTACTAGATCATTGAGTAATGGAAGATGAAGTGAGCTTTCAGTTTGGAGTAATTGCAACATCGAAATACCATAGCGTCTAGATTTTCAGAGCTATTTGGTCTTGGTTTTATGGGTTTTTAGATAATTTTTGGGTTGGTGAGACATTTGAAAGTTCACGTAATGGCATGTTAGGTCATCATTGTTATCAAAGGTGGCACTGGAATTAGAAAAGACTAGACCTTGTGATTGAGATATAAATGTCAATTATACTTTTAATGGCATCGAGAAACCTTTTTTTTATAGTTAACAGTTCAATGAACGAAATGGTGACATATTTTGAGGAAACAATACACTCCAGTTCCGACATTGAAGAAGATAAATTCTTTTCTGAGAAATGACATTCTAAAATTATCTCCGTTAATAAAATACTTTAGGATATTCCAGAGTAAGATTTTAACCAATAGAAATAAACAAAAATAATTAACATTTATGATTAATAGTTTCTCTGAAGTCGATAGTTATCTGAAGAGAACTAAGAAGAAAAATTAAAATCCTAAATTGCAGTAAAATAATTATAAAAACAAATCTTCAACTGGATTAAAATCTCCGTCTTCTTCAGATGGTTTTATCTTGACAAAGAAGGATATCTGGGCCTCAAACTAATCTGTGGGCAATAGTTCCAATTACAAGAACCCGATTTTGACAGAATAGGGACAAGAACTTACATTCCAGCTATCACAAATCAAAGAAACTATCACCTATATAAAAACCAATTAGTTCGAAAACAAAATAACAGCAGTCTATTTCGTGCTGAGATTTTTAACAATTCAATGATACGTTATAACTTATAGTTTTATCTAACTTCTATTTCTATCAGATTTTATAAAATCAGATCATCGTTTATAAAATGAAATTTCTGCCAATTTTGGTTTTGAATTGATACTTTCATTCAATAAGAGATATTTATGCGGTTCGATTATGCATGTCACATTTTGTTAATCTTCAGATAGAGCATAATTTTTCTGTTCGGCAGGGAATAGGATACCTTTTTGGATAATGCTAAGATAATTTCATCAACTTGCATTGCTGTTGCCCTATTAATGGTACTATAAAGAATTCAAGAAAAAATAAATATTGGTTATTTTTAATTATTTGTATTGAAAAGCTCTAAAAATATGAATATTGTTGTACATTTGAAATCTATTAAGAGTTCCTTAATCAAATAATTATATAAATTCTAGCTAAGGATAATTAAATGAAATCAAGGAAATTTGGAATTAACAAATATACTATCGTTTTTTTGAACCAACAATAAACTAATAATTCAGCCTCTATTTTCCTAAGTTTTTTACTTGATATTTTATTTTCGATATAAAAAATTATTACCGAAATTAATTAAAAAAATTTTGCTATTAAACTGGAAAAGTAAGTAAGAAAATCAAGTATTAATGAATAATAACTGCATGAAAACTAATTAATGTTAACAATCCAGTCAAATAATATAAGGAAATCTAATTAAAATCGGTTGTTTAGTAAAATTTTGGGAAATTTTTTACGCTAAAAGGATTTTATCAAACACTATTGTTCAGAAATATTGGATAATTTGAATGAAGCAGTTGTTGATCTAATTCCCGAAATTCGATTTTTTTTTCGTTTTAGTTCCATCTAGGGACAATTTACATTGCAGAAAATCCTTTTTCAGTCTATGAATTTTAAGACGATATGTCTGAACGTTACTAAAGTTTTTGGTAGAACACTACAGTAGCTTTCTGTTTTGAGACAACAACAACAGCAAAAATGGATGTAAATAAAAATTTCAGAAGTTTCAATTTTCCTTTAAAACCGTACTGGACATTTATTTTGTTAAGAATTCAACTATGAGTCCAGAAATCACGGAGCGTTAAAAAATTTTCTACTAAATATATGGAATGACGGCAATGTGCTAATAAATAACGCTAGAAATTGACTTTTCTCGTGTTTATATCATCAAACAATTGGATGGAACAGTGGTTGTCTCAGAATCGCAACGGTCGAACAGATTTGTGAAACTGAAATCTAATTAAAATGACGATTACATCACTTTGTGTTCAAGGTAAAGGACAGCTGCCTCACCACTTACCCTTGCCCAACCTCTTCCGCAAGCGAAGATCCTGCAAGATTTGATTGCCATTCAGAAACCAGATCATCATTTCCACCACCCCAATGGTTAGCAGATTTAATTTGAGGAACGCCTGATCTCATTTACTTTCTCCTCCAAGGACTGTGCTAATTAAAACTCACAAAAGATACTGGCGCTTATCGAAGCTATCTTTCCACTGTTTGGACGAACAAAAAAGCCATGTGTTGAGATCTCAGGTGATATAGAAGACATCTTTTCTTTTAACTGGAGCTTGTTTAGAAAGTGAGCTCAGTTTGGTTTTTGTTACGCGAGACCGGTGACCTTTACAATGGATGGGCGAGGTGATACAAGGTTGGAGATTCAAAAGGTTGGTGGAAATTGACGTTCATTCACGGATCAAAGATTCTGCGGTTTCAATACTGCTCTGCTTTTCTTTTATCTTTGCATACGAGGTGCGGAGTAACCACTGGCTGGCTCACAAAAGACTGGCATGGCTCGAGTAACACTCTTTGATCTTTTCAGAGAAAATAATCGTTGGAAACTTAGGATGTTGTGGTAGAAAGTGTTCTATAGAAGGGAAGAGAAAGTGAGATTTCTTTTGAATAGGAGGTTCTTGAGGGATGATTGCGAAAGTTTAAACTGATCAAAAGAATTTCTTTCTGTTGAAAGTTATTTTGAAGGTCTCGAATATTGTCTCTACTTTATAAAGTTGCATCCTTAAAAAATTGAATGCAAATTATTAATTATCTTATAAATTTATCAGTTTTATTGTCTTGGAAACTGGTTACGAATTTTATTAATTTCGAAAACTTGGTTTTATTTTCATTGTAAAAGCCATAAACATTTTTATCGGAAGTTTTCTTTTAGAATGAAATACTGCTGAAAAATCAAACTTTCACGAATAATAAATTTGTTTTAAAGAAAATGGAAATAATAAAATCATTCTCAATTATAAAATTCTTTTTATAAATACCAAGAATTCGATAGAATGGCTTGTTTAAAACAATGATCAGATTTTGATCAGGAAATTTCATTTCATTTCACCGTTGAAATTTGATTTTCAGCTCTATTAAGGATTTTTGTAAGATTTAATTTACCTATTAACAAAATAAAATTCAGATAATTTGTTATAGTAGCATTAAAGAGATTTTTTTCAAATTACAGTCAAAGTATCGCTAACGACACTATTCTGTTTGGAAGCATTTTATCATAGCTTTTTTTTCATCTCACTTGTTGTTCGATTTTTTAAAGAGTATTTCAGCATCACAGGCAGTTAAATATGCTGTATTAAGTGTGTTTAATTACTGTCATCATCAGCAAAGAATCCAAATTCTTGGAAAGGAGTTTTTTACAGGTCTATGACAAGAAACTCCGTAAATAGAAAAACACTTAATCCTTCGAATTTGTTTCAATTTGTTGAAATAATATCTAGTTTCGAGTCTGAAGTATATATGGGGGGTTAGTATGCAAAGATAGATCCTGCAATTTAGATTCATGATCATACGATGAAAGGTGATGTTTTTGTCATCTGTTTTCTTTTCACACTTCCTTCTGCATGTCAGCAATTTGAAACGAATCTACGACGGATTTAACATACCATCTGCTTAATTCTTTCAGACATGGTGGTCTGAACATTCATATCAATGGATTCAATGAAAGATGATTCAGATTTTTATACCACTTAATAAAGAAATTCTTCAATAAGTGGTTGAAAAACTGAGCCACCATGCATTGAATATTTTTATAAGTGGCTCTGGAAATTAATTGCTATATATGAAAGAGTTAATGTATATGATGGATTCAGCGAAAGTAGAATCGAGTTCAGCTATCAAATCCCTCATTTAGGGAAACAACTAAACTACAGCAACACGTTTTTATTCTTAATCTTACGGATTGTTAAAGCATAATTATACTTTGAAGATTAAATAGAGAAGAGAATAAGTTCTAGGTAAAATTGACCGATTGTGAATTTAAGGGCCAGAGGTATGTTTACCATACTGCAATCAATCTGAATTAGGAAGATTCAATGTATAAAATAAAATAAATATAGAAACAAATTATAAAGTTTATTTGACGAGTGTTTTCTAATGTATAGTATCATATACTACTCACATCAAAGAATAATAATGGATTGATGAAATTGTATTCTATGAAATTCGTCCTTAGGATTAAATTAAAATTCATAACTGCTACCTTTAACCCAAAAGCCCAAGGTTAAATCGATTGGTTTCCCGTTTTACAAACTTTTGGAACAAAAAACTAATGGATGGTAAAAATATGCACATAAATATGCTTTATTCGTGAGAATAAATGAAGTGTAATACAAAGTTGTGAAGGTCTAAATAAATGCCAAGTAAATGCTGGATTATTACGGAAAATTTCCGCAATCCCAACGGATGGTTCAAAGATCAATGTTGCTCTGTTCCAAACATATTAGCCTTTACTTTCCGAAATCGTGTGAAATGTAGAGGAATTTTGTGGAAAAACCGAAGAAAAAAATGCTTCACAAGATTGTTTCTGCTATCTTCTGTTTGTTCCAATAAGTAATTTCCGTGTTTGTTAACAGAAAACAGTATTCAGGAGGAATGTGCAACAAATGATTCGAGACAAAATGATCATTTATTCCTCAAATTATCATCATTAAACAATAAATGATCATTAGAGGAATGTGCAATGATTATTATTTTGAAAAGTAAAATTATCCTTCAATATCTAAAATGTGCTTCGACGAGCTGTTCAAGAACAAACAATTTCACTTAACTATGTATATTTGATTTTAACTATATTGATTTTAACTATCTTGATTCTAACTATGTGTATTTGAAAAAGTTAGCCTATTAGTTTAAAAAGTGATTCGAACATTTAGTTAATTGAGAGAAGCTGGTAAATTTAAAAAAAACCCCAATATCTCCAATTATTTTTAGTCCCAATTATAACAAACTGATTTATCAGAAGTGATATCCTCGATAATTTATTTACAGGAGCAACAATAGCAAAAAAAAAATAAATAAAGTAATTCGAATCAATCGAATTTGTGATGGATTGAAATAATACAAAGCATTAATTATTTACAAAGATTTCAATGTAAAATTTGTCTCAATATGTATAAAAATAAGTTGTTTAATTACGTCTCTAGAAAAATAAAAAAAATTTAATAGAATAAAAGAATAGTTTGTTAAAGACAGGTATCTATTAATACTTAAAAAATTTTGTGCATTGTATTTGGCAACCAGTAAATGCAGCACAAAGTACTGATGTATCAAGATATTATATATTTCAATTTTTAAATAAGATTACAGAAATATTGGTGTTCTTAGGATACAGAAAAATTAAAAAATAAGTGTAATTTTGATAATTCCGACTTGTAAGAGAATTCTGAAAATGAAAGTACTTTTGATATTATCTTTTGGTAACAAAAAGCATTTTAAATTATAGCTATAATCAAAGTTTTGATAATTCTAATTTATATCTTAATTGACTATTAAAAAAACTACTTATTAAGAAGATATTTATATTTTATAACAGGAATTCTGCATTAATTTGCCATAAATCTAAAATCTTATATATTACCATAACAAAATAGATGAAGTCTGTAATGCAGCATAATTTCGAGTTTCTTTCTTTTTTTTGCGGAATGCTTACAATTAATCTGATCTATGAAAGTACAAGTTAAGATTACTATTTAAACTATTTGATTAACATTTATTTTTCTTCATTTGATTATTGTATTAAGCAAAAATATTCTAAATAATCCGTATTTGACGAAATTTTAATATAACTTTCAATAGAATTTTGATTAAGAAATCATTTAGTTGAAGCTTCTTTAAAACTCAAGAAAGTTAAAAAATAATAATTATTTCATGTTTAAGCATATTGACTTACAACAGAATAGTTTAAATATTCCTGAAAGTAATCTTAGTTTTCCTGCATTCATTACTCCTTTTAATTATTTCATCTTATAAAAAAGAATAAAAAGTAGATAAATCTGTGGCAATAATACGACATTTGTTTCATCATTTAAATGAAAATAAAATTTAGAATAAATTCAGTATAATTAACCTCTGAGCTTTATTTCCATGACAGCATTTAAATTTCTGTACCGTAACTTGTTTTAATTTAGTAGCGCTCAAAGATACAAAGTGTAATTTAAATAGTTGTGCCAGATTTTATTTGTTTTAATTCTTTCTACGCAACAGACCTGCCAATCGGAATCCGGCCTGTGCATCAACCAATCTACAGATGAGTCTAATGAGCATGGACATTTAAGCTAACCGCTTGCATTCATCGGCGCATCTTCAAAGAGTCATTCGGTCATTTAAATTCAGATCACAATACTCCCAGTGAGCAAATAAATTGTTGCTACATTCTTCCTATCGAAAGCTATGTGCTCCGAAAATCTCACGATTGCTCGCAGGTCAAAGAATAAAAATATCAACTGCTGTCCTCTGGTGATAATCACTCTGGATACAATTAGTCGAGACTGTCTGTCCGGGACAATCACCTGAGATCGTTATCATTTCTCTCATTGTTTAATTAGCAAGGGATCTCAACCGCTCAATATGTTCCCATGAATGTATGTGAGCTTAACAGTGCGACAGAATCGGTGATGAACTCTTCTGTGACATCCGAGTTAAAAATACTTTCGGTGCAAAATGATTTATTGCCGTTTGTGGTCTAAAATGCAAATGTGGCGTTATGCAAGATGTTACAGAAATTGGCTATTAACACTTTCTCGCTCAGACTGGAATGCCGTTGCAAAACTCTTTACGCATTTGAATATTTTCTGAAACTTGATTCAGAATGCGATTATTTACTACAGCATGTAATTTCGTTTTAAGTATGAATGATCAGAGATAATTTCGTTCAAGATGTTACAAAAAATTGCTACTAAAACAGACCCTTTTAACAATGGATTGATTTTACAAAATTACAGAATAATGTAATTATTTAGGAAACAAACACTCACATATATGTTTTATGGATTCTTTATTTAAATTAATGTTTAATACAAAAGAATAATTTGCAAATTTCCGCTATTTTATGAGCATTTGCTATACTTTTTTAGGTTTGAAGCAAGATACTGTACAATAAGTATTTGTTCTATTTTTCGGTATTTTGAATGCTGTACAGTATCATGAAAACATCATATTTGTTACATTTTTCGGTATTTTGAATGCTGTACAGTATCATGAAAATATCATATTTGTTAAATTTTTCGGTATTTTGAATGCTGTACATTGTCATGAAAATATCATTGAGATCTTACAAAGTATCTTTAGCTATTTGGGAAAGAGAAAGCCTTTCATCCTTTCTAAAAGCAAGTAACATAGGCGAGATATAAAATTAATTTTAAAATATTGATTGCCACTGACTTTAAAGATGTACTTTTGAAAAACTTAAACGTCTACATTCCAAAAAACATTGATAAGTACAAAAATTTATAAATTAATTTTTCTTATTGATATTAGATAGATATTATAGAGATCGTAGATATTATAGCATCTGTAAATTCAGGGAATTCATATTTACGACAATATTTAAAAATGTTATCTTTAAGTGATTCGTATTTTAATTAAAATATGATTGATTAAAATAATAACAGAAATTATTAATAAAGAACAAAAGTTTTTGCATCAGATTTCCGCTTTTATTATAGTTAAAAAGCATTTGGAAAAATTCGTGTATTCGTTCGAGCATTAAATAGGAGAAATATAAAACTGTAATTATAATACCTCGAGGCACAATAATAAATTATGTTTTTAACCGTGATACTAGTAGTATTAGCTATTCAATCAGGACTCAAATGCTTCCCCCATAGGCATGGAATGTTAGAGAATTTGGTACCTCAACAAGAAGGCCTTTTTTTTTTCATCACTTGAAGAAAATATTAAATTTTATACCAAATATTCACAATCATAAAAAGTCATGCAAATAGCATGTTCTATGCCGTTCATATTAAGGATACCGATGGCCCCACCATGAATGCTTTCTTTCATTCCCCTCTGTAAACGATTTGCTATAGTACACTGCACGTCATTCCTCTTTATTCCCCAAGCCTTTCCCTCTCCAACCATTTTTACGCCCATTTCAAATGATGTTGAATGATGGAAGCTTGAAAAGGTTGGGCTTATAACATTCCATCGTATGCCAAACCTGATTGTCTTCCTCATTCATGCTTAGTTGTGGCGTTGAATGGTCGTGATTGAGCAGCCGTCCAAGACTCGTTCTTCATGTGTCTTTGAAATGACATGATAATCGAACGCAATTAAACTGAGCAATTGGTCAATAACTGTGGAGGATTTAGGCATTTTTTATCATTACGCTGTACTTTTAATAGGGCCATTTTTTTAGATAAAAAACTGATAATTTCATTTACATAATGTCAATAAATTTTTAAATTTATCTATGCACTAAAAATTTGCTAAAATAAAAAAAAATTAACCTAATATATTTTTTTTAAAATGTATATGTGTTTATTAATTTAGTTGTACACAATCATATTTAAATAGACGCTTTTTTATACATATAAAGTAATAACATGTAATGAAAGACAAAAAGAACATGATAAATTATACTTGACATTGTTAAAACTGCTCTAATATTTTATAATTTATGAAGTTGGTATTTTTTTTATATAAATCTATTTGTTTGGCAACTAGGTAAACAGCATTATATTTAATCTATATGCAGGTTGCCTTCCTATCTAGTATCTTCTAATCTACTATCTAGGCAGCTACCTGGACGGATATTTGATACCTTGATTTGAGCACCAGTTTTTTGATTTGAGATATTTGATTTGAGCATCAGTATATTATTTAGATTGGTTTTACAGATAATAAATCTTTTATCCATATTCATATGAAAAAGTGCAACATTTTCTTTCTATATCAACTTAAGGAATTCGTTATAAAGTAATTCACCCTGTATTCAGTTTGAAACTTTAAAAAATATTTTGCGCTTTTTACATCGAATGTTTTGTATCATTAATGATACAAAACATTTCTCACAAATTAAAATTTCTTGTCTTTAAATGTATTCATTTGTTATAAGATAGAAAACAATAAATTGGATGTGAAAGAAAGTTTTGAGGAAGGGTATGAAATTTTTCTAATTTTACTTAAAATATCTCATTATTATTATGTAATTAATTCATTTTTATATATTGAATTATATATTTTTAAAAATTATGCATTTTATTTTGCATATAGCTTTCATTTCTGAATTAATACAGCTTAATTAGAATAAATAATTTTTGTTTTTATTGTTATTTTTACTAATGGCACTTGCCACTGACAAGCGCGCTGACGGCCCTTAGCGATTTTAAGCCGAATGAGCATCTCTTGTTTTGAAGTAACTCCAACTAGGGTCAAGAATACGACTTAGTTACTCATTCATCACAGTCGCTTGCACAGCCCCTTTTCACGGGGGGGGAGGTACATTCATTCGCAGAAGAACACCCATGCCCTAACCGAAACTCGACCCCGAGACGCCCAGATCACAAGGAAGACGCTTTACCTCTGTGTCAGGACGCCGACAGAGTAAATAATGTGCTTTTCTTTGTTATCTTAGATTTTATTAGTCTAGAATATACGACACAAATTTGAAATTAAAAACAAACTTGACAGAATTGTATACCTTTTTCTACGAGAATAATAGGGAGAGAAAATCAAAATTTCTCAATAATGACAGTTGAATAAATCCCGAAAAGGTGCTTTAATTTCAATTATTTCTTTAACTTACGCAATAATCTAACATCGTGTCCCAGCTTCATTTATTTTCTCCAAAGTGAAAGAAATAAATTATACCCTAATGTAATAATGCAAACGTGAAGTAATTTAAATTCTACCTTGCACGAAAAAAGAAAAAAAAGTAACGACGAATTCTTATCATTACGAATCTTATATTAGCTACGTTCATCTGTAACTACATATTCACAAAGACCTCATTTCAATATGTAGGCATTTCATTCCTCATATCAGTTGTTATTCCTCAGTTACGTTTATTTACTTTTCATACAACGATACAATGAGGTTCAAGTTGAACTAATTCAAAACTGGCGAATTTCATGAAAGCGTGAACCAGTTTTGTGTGCCGCAATACGTGAAACATACTCACGTCTATTAATTAAAATGACCACCTCCAAACATCATTTCCAGATTTTATCATTATTAGCTACATTGGAAGTTGGATTTGAGATGAGAGGAAGAGATGAATAGTCGTAGAGTTTATCTCTTGTTTTTACTTTCACGTTTATAAAGCAAACTAAAGGAAAACAACGTAATTGGCAAAATATTTGGTAGATATTGTTTCAGACATACCTAAACATTTTTGGAGCTATGTTTTATACGAGCGTTCACAATAACACTAAAATGGGCATTGAATAATGAAATGCAAATATAATTTTGCATGATTTTATCACCAGAATTAGATTCCAATGTTAGTTATTGTTTGTTGTCGTTACCTGTTATAGTTTTTCGATTCGAAATTATTGTTCTATTTATTTTTGTGAATGTGAACGTGACATCTCAAAAACATGACTAATCAGAAAATCAATTTTTTGCGCTAAAATTGTGTACTCAATTTATAAAAAGTTGTGAATTTTTGATATTATGTTTGCCTGTTTTTGAACTCAGTAACTCGAAACTAGAAAAACAAGAAGAAAGATGAATTAACCAAATACAAAGGAAATATTTCATATGGTTTTATCACCAAAATTAGGGATTTGCGTTAATATTTGGTGGAGATTTTTCAATAGTTTTATAATCTTTTGGTTTGTTTATTTTTGCATATGTAGATATAACTCGGAAACACAACAAACAAGATTACACTTGAGCATGTGATTTTTGCACCAAAATTCAGTCGAATTTTTGATATTATGCTTATCCATTTTTGAACTCTGCAACTCGAAACTGGTAAAATACGAAGGAAAATGAATTAACCAAATACAAATGAAATGTTTCATATGGTTTTATCACCAAAATTAGGGATTTGAGTTAATATTTGGTTGAGATTTTTTCAATAGGGTTATAATCTTTTGATCTGTTTATTGTTTCATATATAGATATGATAACTCAGAAACGCAGCAAACATGGTTACTCGTGAGCATCTAATTTTTACACCAAAATTATTTCGAATTTTGAACCAATTTGGTTTAATATAGATTTTTTTAAAAAAGCTTATTCTTTTCACCATAAAGGAATAGGAGAGTAAAACAAACCGCATCTTGAATAAATGGCAGGAATTTGAGAGAATAACATTCTTTCAATTTTTAAAGGATAAAGGAATAATGCTGAGTTTATTCTGTGACTAGTATTTCTTAAACATTTACTTTATCGGCAGTATAAAACATAATAAAACAAAAGCAAAAAAATAATGTGGCTATGGGTGGGTGTATGATAGTTACAAATCAAAATGAACTAAGTTTGTCATCCTTGTATAGCTAATCTGTGGAATTTGTAATCGCTCAACAGAAAATTTAACTTTTTTATATTACTGTATCACAGCATTTCCGATGGCTAGGTTTTTTGTTACTGTCAAGTTAAGCTCCAATCCTATTTAGCATCTTTTAAGTTAAGATCATCAGTTACGAAAATTATATTGTCAGTCAACAGTGACTGATGTTGCTTGTACGAAAAGTATAGTCATTAGTGACTGATGTGGTACGAAATGAAATCCTACTATCAGTCAGTCACCGACGACTGATGTGATGATTCAAACTGAAAAATGGAATCCTAGAGATTCCAAGTTTAAATAATAATAATAAAAATTAAAAAACAAACAAACACGTAATGCCACGACCAATCGAATTTTGGAAAAGAGAAGGAAACAAATCTTTCCTATTCTTTGAAATTACATCTTAAGAAGAAAGTCAAAATTTCGTCAAATTGGTCATCTAAAGGTTGATCATTTGAATATATTTATTTCATTAGTTTTTACCTTGAGATACGGGGTATCTTAAAAAAATGGAGAGACTGTGAAAAAATGGTTTGAAAAAGTTATCAAAACTGAAAACAAACAAAAAATAATTTAAAAAAATATTCTACCAAAAATAAAACATTTAAAAAAGATAATTGAAACCACTATAAATAATTGCTTCAATTATTGAATGTATTTTGATTTGTTCTTTCCTATAAAAGAATTTCATGTAATTATATTAGAATTTTCTGTAGTAAAATACTTTTAATGGATGCTAAGGAATAGAATTACATCCCGACACTATTAGATACAATGCTATTTGTAAATAAAAATGGCAAAATTTTATTCCGGAGAATTTTTTACTTACTTTTCCATTTCTTTATGTACTACAATTAAAAAGGAAAAGGGAATGATGCCAAATAACAATTAAAATGTTTAAGAAGAAATATAGAATATTGGCTATCGTTTGCCTTAAATTTAAAAATCTAAAAAAAATTAAATGCTTTTTTTCTTTTATCGAAGTCACAATTGTGCATGATATTTTCTGTTGAAACTTCTGGAAAGAAAAGTCAATGATTAAAATCCTTGGAAAAAATCAGATTTATCCAGAAATTAGGCCTAGATAAGTAATTAGACTCAGAGAGATCTTTAAATATTAAATAACAAAAAACAGAAAAATAAAGAAAAAAGTTAAAATTTAAAGTATCTTTTTATTATAATTAACATACTGCTTTGTTTGTGTTCATTAGAATTACATCATTAAAATTAAATTCTAACCTTTTTATTCTCTTTTTCTGTAATGCTCAGTTAAAGGTTGCCGTCAAAGTTTAACCGCAGGTTCAAAACTGCTGTGAGATTTAAACAACAACAAAAAAAAAAATGTGAGGAGAAAAGTATGGACTGGAATTTAAAATCCATTTTAAAAAACGATTATTTTCAAGGAAGAAATTAAAATTAAAAAATGCCAGTTAAAGATTAGAATGTTGCATCGATTTAATTAAAATCTAATAATGATAAACTATATACTTTTTTTCTGTTCTTTTATGGAAGATGTTAATTCCTATACCGAACATTTAAAAATTAACCTTTAGGCCTTAAAACAGAGTTCAAAAGGTTTCGAAACATGAAGCGATTTTTTTTTATTCCACTACTGATTTAGTAGGTTAATTTAAGATTATTTAATGGATAATGTGAAAAAAATGTAGCAGGTTTGCACATTATGATTATTTAGAAAGCAATCATGTTGAGTTTTTCTTTTCTTTTCTTTTTATCTTCTTCAGGTAAGAATTTTTTCCTGTTAGAAGTATCAAACCTAAGAATGGTAACAAAAACTGATTTTGATCTATTATCAAATATGAAATTAAGTATTCCCTGTGCCCAAAAGTTCATTAATTTAATTAATCTTGAGATAAAAGTTGAAGATAATTTTATATTGCACGCAGAATGGACGGGCAGCTGCGTTGTAAATGCGATTTTTTTTTCTTAAAGTTTATAAAAACATTTGTTTTTTTTTCTGTTCTCTTCATTGGTAAAGTTCACAACAAACAGAAAATTCTTATTCTTTCCAAAAATTAACTTATTACCATGTTAATTACATACTTTTATTTAACATGATTTGTTTCATGTTTGTGAGAATGAAGTGTTTTAAATATTTCTATTAAATTCCTGGTTGTTATTATTTTGAAATTTCTTACAATTGTGCCTTTTTGGTGATAATATGCTGTTTTAATATTTTCAGAATTTAATTATACTTAATCTATTAATTTAATTAAATTTTTATTCATTATGAATGACATCACATGGACGCAAATTTCATGAATACCTCATTTCGAGATTCCTTGATATCTGTATTGGATTATTAATTGAAGCGAAAACATAAAATACAATAAAAATAAAAATAAATTTCTGATTTTAATTCGTTAATGAAATTGTAGTCTTAGAAACAATAATTCTTGCATCTTATGTAGCAGTAGTGCTTATTCTACATCAATAAATAATTCTATATTATATAATTAGATATTAGTACGTGTCATTATTTACTATCAGTAGGAATATCATTTAAGGTTGTAAAGAAAAAAATCCCAGTCGTTAGATCTTTCATAAGTTATCCCCACTTATTGTCTTGCAATATTTGTTATTAAAAAATATTGTATTTAATCAAATGTAGAAATCACCCTCTTCTAAGATATTGTTTAAAATTGAATTTTCAAATTTTTATTAATTAATAATTAATGAATTTTCTTTTTTTATGTCTCAATCATGAGTGACACATTTATAAGAAGTTTTATTTTTTGTAAACTTTTGTAAGAAATGATATAAAAAGAGATTAAAAATTATTTTTATTTTAAATTATTAAATCATAACTTTTTAATAAAGTAAGAATGAAAATATTTTAATTTAAAGCACTCTAAGATTTTACTGGCCCATAACAAAAATATTAATTAATAAATTAGGTATCAAGATAGTTTAAAAAATAAAAACTCATTATGATTTATACACGCATCATTATGTTTAAGCCTTTTTTTATTAATAAGGAAATTATGAACTAGTGTTACAATTCACAAAGGAAATAATGAAGTTTAGAGTTTTGTTTTTAAGTCTAGATTTTTTTCCTGCGAATAAAAAGTGTACAAGAAAAGTACTTATATTTTAAGCAATTGTTTTGTAAGGAAGTAATTTTCTTTCAAAATTGAAGTTTGACTAATATAGTTAATTTTGAAGTGAAGGCCGAAAGGTAAAATAGAAACTGTTAACATATATTTATAAATAAATATTAATACCATGCTTTTAAATGCCTGAATATTGATTGATTGTAGAAAAGGGTTCGCGTTGCGTTAGTTCCTTACAAACGCTAAAAACAAAATCATTTATAGGAAGTAAGTTTGATCAATTGTCATGTTAGAAACTAGATTTCGTTTTATTCTATTCAATGTCTAATTAACCTAGTTAATCTGACAAAAATAAAGTTTACTTCTCTAAAGTTGAAAATGGATTTATTTTATTTAAAATTAATGAAATATTTGTTAACGCCTGTTAATAAAGTACTAAACATCTGGATATTCTATATTCCTGTAATAAAATATCAATCTGCAGTGAAATGTGATTTTTTAACGTCTATTGATAAAGTACTAAGGAAATGGACATTCTATATTCCTGTAATAAAATTTCAGTCTGCAGTGAAATGGGATTTTTTAACATCTATTCATAAAGTACTAAGCAACTGAATATTCTATATTCCTGTAATCAAATTTCAATCTGCAGTGAAATGGGATTTTTTAACATCTATTCATAAAGTACTAAACAACTGGGCATTCTATATTCCTTTAATGAAATATCAATCTTCAGTGAAATGTGATTTTTTAACGTTTATTGATAAAGTACTAAGCAACTGGATATTCTATATTCCTTTAATAAAATTTAAATCTGTGCAATTGAAATGTGAAAAATATGTATATGAACTAAAAAGAGATAACGCCGTAATTCTTTTCTGTGCTTGGAATTCTCCTATTGCACGTAATATAAGATTTGTATTTGTGTAATCAATAATTAAATACAAAGCTAGATTTCTTTCGACAATTAATTAATGCAACTAATTTTACAAAAATAAAATGAACGGTTCTAGATGGCATTTACGAATAGATGTCTTAAAATTCTAAACTCATAAAAATAAAGAACTTTCAATGTTTATCAATTAAGCGCAAAGTAATTTAAAGAACTGAATTCTTTCGATGAAGTTTCAATTCACAACAAAAAGTAAATATGCATACTGACTAGTAAGCGATCATGCAGATAATTTTTTTTCTGGGTTTCGAATTTTCCTGCTTCTTGTACCAATTACAAGATTGGTATTTATTGGATCAATTATCATTGTGAGAAACTAGATTTCTTTCACCGTGTTCAGAGACTAATTAACGTAATTAATCTTAAAGTAAAGGTTGAAGGAAACGAGCAGCTGTGCTTTTTCTTTAGAAAAGGTTAGAAAAATATTAACCCTTACTTTCCATTGGTGGCAATCGGAAATTCCCCCCAGAGCGTCGAGCTGAAATTGTATGCGCGATGCGGGACAATATCCTCCAGAGAGGCAAAGTTAATCACAATGCGTTTGCATGATCCATTTCAGAAAAAGAAGGTTTTACTCGTTCATTACAAGGGTCACCGTGGGGTCATGTACTGGGCGAAGGGTCGGGACCCTGCTCGCCTAAATGAACAGGAATTCGGGTCGTCACGAATTTCCGATTTTTACTCTTTCTTATTAGTAGCGTCGTGCGATATGAAAGAATTTCAACTGACTCGTGTAGCTTGGGTGGGTCGACATCTGACATCACGTGGCAGGCATTGAAAATCCGCATCAAAATCTCTGCCTATTACAGGCTGTGTTTTGGAGCCGAACCGAAATTGCTTATTATTACCTGCTTTGGGAAGCCATGATCTCCCCAGAAAAGTCATTTTCAATTTGCATTTACCTGCTGTGGGTCCCAAATGAAGAGATTTTTGAGAGTGTTGTACATAGCTGCGGTATTTTTATTTTAAACAGATTTTTTTTACCCCGTAATATGATGAGTGCGGTTAAAATCTTGTCAGGCGTAAAATGTGTAGTAGTGTTGTTATTAAGCCTTCTCTCTTATGTATAGTTCATAAATAGGTACTTGTTATTCGAGCTCACGTTTTCGTGAGTCTGTGTGTACGCCAACAGGACAATTATATATTTCTTAGATTATGAGGAGTACCCACCACAAAGACCTGCATCTTCAATTCGTTATTGAACTTTCTTCGTTATTGAATTGAACTTTGTCAAACTATCCGGGTTATTAAACTTGTACAGTTAACAATAAAGAGGCTTTCTTGAAAGCAACTTTGCGCATCTAGAAGGAAAGAATTGGGTTTTCAATCATCTTCATTTACGAAAAATATTTATCGGTTCTTGGAATATGAGATCAAAGAATAAAAAAGTCCATTCACAAGAAAAACTTCATTTGATAGGCATCATTTAAATATCTATGAGATGATATTAAATAACTCTTATAGATATTGAAATAATTAGAAAATTTTTCCGTCCTCATATTTAATAATTAGTATTTAAAAATTAAACATACATTTATCAATCATAAAATATAAGTTTATCAATTATAAATTATAAGTTTATCAATTATAAATTATAAACTTATCAATCATAAAATATGTTTATCAGTTATCAATTATAAATTTATCAATCATAAAATATGTTTATGAATTATAAATTATAAATTATAAGTTTATGAATCATAAAAGATAAGCTTAACAATCATAAAATAAAAATTTATTAATCCTCAACTAAGAAACCTCTTAATTAGTGATTTTTAAAACTAAATTTAACTAAAATAATTGATAAACTTGTACTGAAATCAGTCCTGTTGTGTTTCGAGTAAAATTTGCCTTCATTATAAAAATGAAAAATTCCATTCTCTCTCTCTCTCTCTGACCCCTACTAATCTATTTATTTATTTTTATTTTGTAAAATTCAATTCGACATGGAAGATTTTTGAACATTTTTTACAGCATAAAAGAAAAAGAGACAATGGATGTTTCAACTTTTTAAGCCTTCCCGTGCGTCAAGAATGTGTATTTTCGTCAATTCGAAAACACTTCATAAATTATCAAATTTTCTGCTGAATTTTAAATATTTGAAATAACCAGATTTTAATATATTATACATATTTGTTACTCTAAATTTTAAAATTAAAACAAATTAAAAATAATATCTTTTATTTTTATATCGCTCTTATTTTAAAATAAATTACAACACTGATGCTCATCCACTTGTGAAGACAAAGTACAAATAAATAAATGCAAAGTCATCGACAAAATACAACTTTTTTGCTGGTCGTCATAGAATTCAATATGTAAAAAATATTTATTTCATTTAATATAAAAATTAACTGTAAAACCAAAAGCAGATTAACGTACTTAATTTTTTTTTGAATTTAACTATTGTAATTCAATTTTTCATTTATAAATCTTTTCTGTCAGTTGTTTTGGGATAGAATCTTAAAGTAATTTCTTATCTACATTCTTTCTAATTAGTATCAAAATAATGACTTTTTTTTTAATTTGTCCTTCTACATATTCGGACTATAACATGATGGGCACGTTAAAAAAAAGTAGTATTAGTTTTTTCAGATTTTTATCTCGCATATTTAACTATGCAAATATATCTTGATATTTGTATAGTTATCAAAATATTAAAATTTTGTTATTCTAGGAAAAAAACAATAATAGTTATTTTGATATTTGTATAATTAAATTTGGTATCAAATTTTATTGGAAAGGGAGGGGAGACATACAGAATAAAATAAATGGAAATGAAGGTGATACTAAAACTCATGTAATAAATGCTTCGAATTGAATTTTTAAGTGAAAAATAACGTTAGACTGACCCCGCTTTGACACATGAATATATTCTGCACCCTCATCAAGAATGGGCATGATTGCAGGTAATTTTGCATGTTTACAGTTTACCTCCTTTGAGATACTTTTCAGAAAAATGCGAGTGTTAAAAGTTACGAATAGAAGACGTGATTTTTGAATTAGTTCTGCATAATTTATTCGCGCTCTTTGTCTGCTAAAGAACTGTCGGCGAAAGGTAAACCAGGTTATGCAAGCGGAGAAAAAGGGAACTTTGTAATAACAGAGCTTTATGCAAACGAATTTGCCGGGCAACTTAAATGAGTGCGGATTTCTTTTTATCTCGTTATTAAAAGCAACTTGTCATTGTGGGATATCTAGATATGGAAAAAAAATGAGCAAGTAGAGGTTATTGTGTTTTTTCAGCAAAATAAACTTGAATGACAGGAAAATTCACGATCCAACCGTAGCTTGTAATTTTGATAAAGGTAATTATATAAATATTTAAACGCTGTATTTTTAAAGATTAAAAAAAAGATGCAGAAAGGCAAATATGGAATATTTTTATATTTGATAAAAATATTATGATTTCAAATATAGATATTCAAAAAAATTTAGCATACATTTTTAATGAGTTATTTACTAATTATGAATAATATATGAAATATTTTT
>JAOUZG010015275.1:645549-655822 GCA_026289955.1 Argiope argentata | reverse complement strand
GAAATATTTTTCTTATAATTTAGAAATAATCAAAAAACAATTTTTAACCAAAATTCTTATAAAAATTGGATGACAGATATGGAATAAGAAATCCTTAATAAAATTGGGGACAAAACGAGATAAGATAATTTTATTAATGTGAACATTATGCACTATATTATAATACGTATAACAAAGAACCAATTTTGGTGGAAAAAGATAAGATCTCTAGAAAAAACGAATGACTAGTTTTTATAAAAATTGAGCAACATTTTTTACTCCAAAATTCTTTGAAAAATAGACGACATATTGGAATAAGAAATCCTTATTAAAAAAGGAGGTAAAACGTGAAAAATGATTTTATTAACCCATTCGCTGCCAAGCCTAAATTGTATGAGGTTATTTCCATTGCAATTTCTGTTTTGAGTGTTATTGTTCATCTAAGTTTTATTATTTCAAAATAAATACACATATTTTATCATAAATAATCAATTGCATGTATAAAAATCAAACACAAGTATACTCATGGTTGTCATTGGGAATGACCTCATACAATTTAGGCTTGGAAGCGAATGCGTTAAATAAAGTAGAATTTTTGTAAAAACAATTTATTTGTAGCTTTTTTTCTTCAAGTTTTTACACTTGTATATCATGTTTGTGGCCATAAAAGTGACAAGTTGTACGATATAATATATTGAAAATATCACGATTATATTCGTGCTGGCAATGGGTAACGCACTGCCAACCACGAGAATATTCGTGTTTGGCAGCGAATGGGCTAATAGGTTTCATTGTAGGATTTCGATTCTTGAATAATAAACTTGCTTTTCTGAAATTTCTCAGCAAAATAAAATCCCTATCTGTTGAATGAATCAATTTATGTTTTCAACATTGAATGAATTTCGTATTAATCGTCAATATAGCCATCTCCTGTTTATATAAAGATCTTGAAAGCCTATTTACATTTGTGTTTGTCAATATTTTTTAAGACGTTGTCACTGAAATTTTTCATCAACACTGTGACCTAAAGATAAAAGTGTTGTGAATCATTCGCTTCCTGTATTGCACTTGGTGTCAGTTATGTCATCGTGAACAAATGCACTGTTTGTTGCTACCCACATGTTTTTGAACTTCAGCCAGTTAAACTTTAAGCCCTGTATTGACCTATATCTAAAATGAATTATTTCCTAAAGTGCCGCAAAAATCAGGTCTAAAAGGACATCTCAGTAGACAGAAAGAAAATAATTCCGAATGAAAACCCGCTACACAAAAATACAGTCTAAATGTTTTCGTTCACAGCGGGAACCATATAATGATAAGCGTTTAGTTTTTTTTTTTTTATTCGTTTTTTCTCATGTTGAGTAATTAAAGAGGAAAAAAGATCTTTTAAAACTGTTCAGGATGACTAAGAAAAAAAAATATAAAACAAATGAAACCTGCAAATACTATTCTTGAGAGCTTGCTTCCTAGATCAGGAAATTTAGTTTTTTTAGGTAGGTCAAAGGTAAGTCACCACTTCAGCAATAGATCTTTTTTTTTTATGAAAAAGCATTGTTGAAATGTAACCCGTATTAAATCTATCCAATTACAGTTGGAAAAGAGTATTTCTGCGTGAAATCGACTCAAAATTTTGTGTTTGAAATAATCAAATAAAAATACCTTTTCATCAGAATTTTATTTAGCTCCTTAGCCTGCATGGACTCGGGTTTCGTAATACATACATATTTAATATTCAATCAATAATTAAGTCACAGAAGTTATGAAATTAGAATAAAAAACTCATTGTAACATGTCCTCTAAATGTTATTGCGTTTTTAAAATTAGCCCTCTATGGGTCCGTGTAACTTTCAGTTCACATTTTAATTTATCGACATCTTACAAAATAATTATCGCTTTTTTATGAGATGGTGCATAAATCTTAACTCTATGTCGTTGCAAACAAAACAGTACTAGTATTAATGACCACTACTAAGCTCATCAACCCAAAATAGCAAAATAATTGCTGTGCAAACTGTTGGCAGTAAAACTACGCGAAACCATTTGATCCAATTGAAAATATTTGTGCTTTTGTCAGTGATTACCAAACTATGTTTATGGTTGCATGTACATTTATGCCTTATACTAAATACAAATTGTTTTATGAACTTTCACATATAAGCTATTATGCACAGAAGTGCACATTTTATAGGCCGGTGTGACTTGAAAGTCACATAATGATTATAACGCAATAAAATTGTGTAAACACAAAAATTTGTTTTCATTTGCATAAATAGGTTTACAATTTCTGGTTTTTCTTTCCATTAATTTTTTTTGAAGTTAAAACAAACATTTGGCCTTTAGAGGGTTAACAGTAAGTATTTGAAACCGAATGTGTCATCTAATTAGGAAATTTAATAAAATTGAAGGTCAAAGGGTTATAAAACTGGCAGTGAATGAAATTACCACAATTTTAATAAACTCAATATTAGAAAAACTAACCTGTTTACAACAATCTTGAATTGGTGAGGAAAGAAAGGATATTAGATTTGAAACCTTATCTAACAGAAAATCAAAAATTGATGGAAATATGGATGGGGGGGTAGTATTTTGCGGAAATTAAATGTCCCATTTATGGTATGGCATACAAGTTTGGAGATTTGTCTGCATTATTTCAAAATTATCGAGTTAAGTCTCAAAATACTTCCCAATTTAATGAGTTACAGTTAAATGAGTTGTTTATTCAAATGGAGTAAAAATTAATTTTTAAAAGCTTTTATTACTTTAGAATAGAACGAATAACTTCACAATAACAATTAATTTTAAGATAATTTTGCTTTTAGAAAGTAACTTATGCGAAGTTCACGATCGGAAAATAGAAAATAATCACAATCTGAGTATATATCCACTTCATATAAGATAATATTGCTGTTGAAAACATTTCGGGTTTAACTTTTGAAATTGCTAAATAAATTTCGAATTGAAAATGACTATCTGACAAAAAAAATGCAGATACCTTTACGCTTTTTTCATAGATGAAATTTAATGAAGTAATGAAAATATGTTTGAAATATCAAGAAATTACCTTTCAAAAACAATTGCTGGTAAAAAAAATATATCAGACTCACGACTGTGCAGAGTATTGAATTCAAGGTTTGGTCCTTTCCTTGGCGAAGATATAGAAAGGTAGAAATTTTAAAATCCATACATTCAATTAAAACTTTATAGAGTGATGAAGAATTTGCTTTTTATGGCAAGGTAACTTTATTTCATATATATAAGTGACAAAATATTGTTTTTCTTTTAAATATACAGAAATATTAAGAAATCTTATAAAACATCCGCACTATAATTTTACATGAGCAGCAAAAAATACAAGCATTTCATGTCCTGACAAATTGAAATGTGAAAACCAGCTTCATTCCATTTTATTTTTTAAAACAATCCTGTATAATCTGGATGAAGGACATGATGCAGTATTATAACGAATGATAACATGCAGTTAAATGATGAATGACAGTCATTTCAGTAATTACGTTTTTCTTGTGAATGTGTCATTATGATAATTGCTCCATCAAACTAATTCTGAAGTACGCATTTGGGGATAGAATTAACTGAAGGTTAATTAATTAGTGCATGTTGGATGCAATAAAAAATATGTAGCTTTAATAATATAACTAGCATTAATTATACTTCGATGCGCTAATATAATACATCTAAGTAGAATTAGTTTCACTTAGGACAATTTAATCACAGGTTGCCGATCTATAATTAGTATCAATATTGGTGAATTAAATTAGACCTGACAGTAGGATTTCTGTTTCTCAGCTGGACGATCTTTAAAGGTGGATTTTATCAGATACAGTTGCGAATAATTCACTTTGGGTTATGAAATGTTTTATGATAATTTATTAAAATACAAATACGTCAGATCTCTTAAGAAAACTTTTTAAAAATAGAATGTATTATTTTTTTAAAAAAATCGGAATATATATATATATTTTAAATGTTCAAAATATTCCTGGCCACTTAATTTTTAATTTTTCTATTTTTTCCTTATTACCCAATGCAAATTTATTTGGAAGAAAACTGTGTATTATTTTGTAATTCGAATTAGATGCTAAATTTTTATAAGCATTTTTATGCCCATTGATTTTTATAAGAACTTTTTTCTGAAATAAAATTGTAACTATTTTTAAAAAAAATTTTCGAATATAAAATATTTTTCCTAATATACTCTATTTTCTTTTATATTTAACCAGAATATTTATTATTAATTTTATCTAATTTCCTCAAAAATTAAGATACCTGTATATTTCACAGTTAAATCTAATTACAATATTATTTTTTTAAAAAAAAGTCATTAAAATGAATATCTTTTTTTATAGGTCCTTTAAATATTCATTTTATTGAACAATACATTTTATTACATATTTTAGCTCAATACAAACTTATATTTTGGCGGAAACGTTATTATTTGGAAAAAAACTGTTTGATTTTTTAAAATTCTAATTAAATGTTAATTTTTTTATAAACATTTTGTGCACACTTAATTTTCAAGAGAATTTTTTTAGAAATAAAAGTAAATTGTAACTATTTAAAAAACGCTTCAATATAAAATATATTTCTTAATATTCTCTATTTCTTAATACACTCTATTTACTTTTATATTCAACTGGAATCTTAATTATTAATTTTATCTAATTTCCTCAAAAATTAAGACACCTGGTATATTTTACAGTTAAATCTAATTACAATATTATTTTCAGAAAAGTCATTAAAATATGCTTTTTTCTAAAGGTCCAAATATTCATTTTATGGAACAATACATTTTATGAGATATTTTAACCGAGTATAAATTTATATTTTGATGATGAAACAATAAAAATAAAATTTCATGTTTTCGTCCATTTTCCCTTATGTCAAAATCCAGTATTCCCATAAAAAAAATTCACGAAATTTCCAAAATTTTCATTGTTTATACAAAGTTTTTTTACAAATACTATGAAGCTGAATTACCAAATCATAATTCATGGAAATTTCAAGAGTCACACTTTAAATCTAAGCCTTTTCGAATGGCGTAAGAGTTGTCCTCTTAGTATCAGTAGACATTTTAAACCCAATTTGGAACATATTTTTAAGTATTCCTTCACTTTTAATTAAACTAAGAAGCAACAACAACTTGTTTGCTGTAGTAACACAGCGGCATTCAACGAGAATTCAATTATAAGATGTAAAGCGTGAAATATTTTTTAGTTAAAGGTTTTCCTTACATCGCCTTGGAGTATTCCCTAAAATAGAGGATTTCGCCGCTGGAGCAATTGCTGATTTGTCAAAAGGCGATTTCAAAAGGCTAGCTGGCGAAACGGATTCGGCAAATGGTTTATTGGGGTCGGGTCATATTCAGCGACATGCCGAGGTTAATACTTATCGCGCCAGTTGGTCCCATTTGGCACTTTACTGTAATAACAAAACCTCGGCCGACTAATAAAGGTAGAGGTGAAGTTTAAATAAATACGACAGCTTCGAAATTTACCCGGCGTTGACAAGGTATTTCTCAAACTCCTTCGTTTTAACTCTTCCTGTGTGGTGGAACTATCAACCACGCAGGGTTCAGGTTTGCCTTATTTGCTTACATGACCTACGATCCCCACCAATGGTCTGCCTGGGACCCCCCTCAAAAATATAAGTTATTGGGAAAGTTTTCGTTAAGACAATTGCAATCTCCAAGCAGAAAGAGCCTTATTCCATCACTTCTTTTCTTTTAGGGAGTATTTAATAAGTGAGTAGGTCAAAGTGTGACTAAGCATAAGTAACAGCACAACGAAAGATTATTTTACTTGAAAGACAGCAATCAACAAAGTAAATATGTTGTGATGACAGCAGTTTTCTAATTGTTATTTGAATCCGCAAACTGCCTATTCATATTCTCAGTTTTTTTTAAAAGTAATAATAAAATGAATTTTAATAAACAATGCAAATTTATGAAAGGGAAATATTATATTTGCATGCTTATTTGTGCATGTATAGAATTCTAAATGTTTTATTTTGTCTAACTTTTTCTTGACTTTATGTAGACATATTTTAGAACTTACTTCATTTTTAGAATTTAAAAACGTTTTGAAAGTTTAGATAAGGCTTTAAAATTCCTTTTTTGAAGCATTTCCTGTGTGGTAATATAATTAACCGTACAGAAATGAGGTTCGCTTTATTTGCTTACGCGACCTATGATCTTTACCATTGATATGACCTAAGACCTCCTCAAAAGATATTAGTTATTGTAACAAAGAACATGAAAATAAGAGGATTTTGGTTAGGGCTTTTATTATTTAATAGAAGTAGAACTTTATTCTGTATTTCTTTTATTTTGCTGCATAAAGGGGATATTTAATTAAAGATTATGTCAAATTGTATGAAAACATAAATGGTAGCATAATAAAATTTGGTTTGCTTGTAGCTAATGACCGCCTAAGTAAAATTAATGTGAAGGCAGCAATTTTCACTCCTTTATTAATGTTAATGCTCTCATTTTAACAAAATTAAGGTGAATAAAAAAATAATTGCCTTTTAAACGAGACGAATGAATGAATATTATTCACAAGGCTTTCCCTCAGTAAAGTAAAAGATGAAACTTGAAGATTTCGTTGCGTTAATTGGGGTTTAAATAAAGGAAGGAGAAATAAAAGTTTAATTATTTCAGGCTAAGAAAAACTTTATTTAAAAACAATCTAAGAATATTCTTAGATTTCGATAAATTTTTGAAACTTATTCTTTCAACTCTTCTTGTGTGGTACAAGTCTCAACCTTATTAGTTTGAGCTTTTCTGATTTTCTCAGATGAACTATGATCTCCACCAATGATTTGGCCACAGATCCCTTCAAAAAATATAAATTATTGTAAAATTGAATACGAAAATGGGAGAGTTTTAGTTAAGATAATAGTAATCTTTAAACAGCAAAACCTTATTCTGTCATTTCTTTTCTTATAGGGAGTATTTATTAAATGAGTAGGTCAAAATTTGAGTAAATATAAATGAAATAATAAAAAAAACTTCTTATTTAAAATAGAATAAAATAAAGTAGAAATTATTATGATGACAACTATTTTCTGATTTTTATTTGAATGCGTGATTGCTGTAATTATAATTTCACTGTAAAGAGTTATAGACGAAAGGTCTTACATGATTTTGCTTGAAATATAAAAAAATAATATACATAATTCATATAGTTGTTTTTTTTAAAGTTTAATTTTACTTTATTATATTTTTTATTTTATTTTTATCGTTCTTATAAGTCATGATTATAGCACTAGACCTAGTTTCCCTCAATTGGAGTTTGCTACATTTTTTTTAAATTATTTTTTTCCGTTTGAGGTAGAGATATGATTCTTTTTTACTTATTTTCTGCCTCGTTAATTTTAGCAGTTTGAATGTTTAGTTCAGTTATTGTGCTGCAACGTCATTTCGCTTATTTTTCAGTGATTATGCTGCAACGTCATATCGCTTATTTTTCAATGATTGTGCTGTAACGTCATTTCGCTTATTTTTCAGTGAGGTGCAAAACAGACTCAAAAATGAAGGTGGTGACTCATCTAACAAATTGAATTTTAAACTAATTTAAATAATTTGTTCAACTAATTGAAATCAATTCGGCACAGAGTTACAATTTTAGTAACAAGGCCATGTGCGAAATCTCAATGACATAAGATCTTGTATTTATATATATATATATATATATATATATATATATAATCCCATGAATGGCAGATCATGCGAATGTACAGACCAATCCGTCAACATATTTTGTTCAAATTCTGAAAAAAATCTATACTTTAGATGCTAAAACTGTACCGAATTCTATTTATCTAGCTCTTTGTCGTTGGTTACAATCGGACAGACAGACAAAACATTCCTGTAAGTGAACTTCGTTCAGACTTTTAAAATAAAATCTTCTAACTTGGTCACATACAAATATCATTCGCAAGATCACATACAAATATCATTCGTTCAGCTAAAATCATTTTTGAGTTATTGCGTTCACTGACAAACATAATTCCAAAAATGTGTTTTTGGTTTTGGAAAAATCTAAATTGGAATATAGCCAAAATTTGGAGGTGGAGTTCTAAACTATAATATTTTTCTAATGTTTTGTATATGAGGCAATAGGAAAAGGAGTTGGAATGTTACATTATTTGAATTAGTTTGCTTGATTATTTTCTAACTCTTTGTTGCGCTTTTGAAGAGGATATCATTTTCGTTGTTTTTTTAAACGCAAATCAAATCCTATATCACTTGCATCACGAAGTTTAACAAAAGGTCAGTAATTCAATTCACATCTAAATAAAGAAGAAAACCAAATACTCGCAATTCTTTCTTTCTTTTTTCTTTCATCCTCGATAGAAAGAGAAAAAACTGTAATGCATAATACATATATACACATGCTTTTCTATTTTTTCTAGAAATCTTTAAAGCTTTTTCTCACATTCAATACATTCTCATCCATTAATCAATATTTATTTACGATTTTCCCATCATTTGCTCTACATACTTAATAAATCATCTGCCACATCAAAGAAAATTATGCAAATTTCTCATTTTTGAAGCGAAGAGGCGTATCATTATGACCATTTTGAATCACGATTTTTAATAGATGGCCTTCATAATTGATACTAATGTTTTAGTTGCTCAAAGATATCCGATCTGCTTTTCAAGTTGAATCTTAACCGTCATAATTGTATAAATTAATATAAATTTAAACGAAAAGCGCTTTCACTATTAGTAGCAAGAATTCGGCCAATGAAGAAACGAAATACGTAGTAAATCGATGTAGTTAAGAAATGAAACTTTATGAATAGGAAAATGTATTTAATTATTTTAAATAAGAGATTATTAACCACATAAAAAATTCTGACTTATCAAAGGAAATTATGAAAATTTTTCCTTTTTTATGAAGAAAGTCATATATAATTATGACTATTCTGATTTATGATTTTTAATTGATAGCATTTGTAATTGATACTAACGTTTTAGTTGCTCATAGATATCCGATGTGCTTTTCAAGTTGAATCTTAATCGTTACAATTTTAGTTAAAAACAATTTAAGCAGAAATGTGTTTTGTCAATTCATGACAAGACTTCAGTCCATGAAATGACTCAATTAAGATACAAAATTTTGTGATGATTAAGAAAATATATTATCTGTTTTAGATAAAAGATTATTAACTGCATTAAAAAATACATATTCTTAGGACAAAATACTTTTAAAGTGCTAACAATATAAGAAGGGTTCTCTTAAAGTCACCGTCTTTTTATAAGAGTAAACAAAAAAGAAGAAAAAAATACGAGAGCTAGTCTTTCGCAAAACACGGAAATTGAAGATAATCTTTAAAAAAATGTTATCAGTTTGATGATTTAATGTGTTAAGCTTGAAGTATTATTGAGTGCTGATTGCCGTGACATTTCATTCACGGTAATCAACATTCAGTTAGCGTTCTTTCATAAGAAATGATTACAGCAGGGTTTTCTTAAACGGATAACTAAATATAATAGTACACAGAATATATCCATTCTAATCGTGGCTCAATCGCTAATTTCTGAACCGTTAAAGATAGACTTATGTATGTTAAAGTATGTTAATTATGTATGTTAAAGAAAGATATATCACGCAATTTGAGTCAGTAAATGTATTGTTGAAAAAAATTAAGGTTTAAATTTTATGCAGTGCAAAATTTTAATACATTCCTATTTAGTAAAATATTCGTGATATTATTATAAATTATTCCAACGTTCAGCGGTTAATTTAGCTTTATATGTCATTAATTTAGACCATTTTATCTGCCATTTCGAGGAAAATGCGCCAAGCAGCGGGCATCATTTCCAACAGATGGCCTAAAATAAATACATTCGAAGCTTCATAACTTGGTCTGTCATTTTAGTATCAGAATTTATTATTTTTTGTTTGTTAAAATTTTTGTGTGGGAAACATATTTTACTTCATATAATTAATGAAAATAGGAAATTAAATAAAAGTTTTTATTTTGTAATTTTTTAGCAGTACATTTATTGACTCCAGTAACACCTATATATATTCGTTTTTTAAGGAATTCTTTTAACTGGTAGTGAATGCTTGTGCTACTTTTGAAAATAGATATTGAGCCACATTTAACATAGAAATCATGCATAATGATTATCGATTATCGAATATCAACGGAGAAGTATAGGAATCAATTAAGGTAAATATCAACGCAGAAGTATAGGAATCAATTAAGGTAAATATCAACGCAGAAGTATAGGAATCAATTAAGGTAAATATCAACGCAG
>JAOUZG010015275.1:622929-633958 GCA_026289955.1 Argiope argentata | reverse complement strand
TATATCGAAATGGCTTTTTGAATCATTTTTGATAATGCCGAAAAATAGCAATCACGCACCGTTTAGTTATCATGACCGAAATTTCTTCTTGGTGTCGAGACCCTTAGTTCAAGATATTCTTTAATTTTTTTATTAGACCTTTGTGTTCAAAAATAAGATTTTTACCTCATTTTTACTTATAGATGAGAAAATCTTTTTCCTTCCATTGATAAGGAGCTGGCTTGAGGGAGTTCCAAGGGCAGAGTCCTTCAATCAATCTACATCACCCCAACAATCTGACGTTATAATTAGCTAGAGGTATGTTCATAAAGGCTTAACTGAAAATGAATTTTTAAAATGAGCAAGTTATTGGGACACCAAAGATAAGTATGATGGATGGTTAGATTAAGATCTAGAGGCTGCACTTCCAATCGCTTCCATATACCAAAAATTGGATTATGACCTTCTTCAGATATAAGATATCCAGAAATGAGAATCTAAGAGAAACTTTTTATTTTAAAAAATGACCTTACAACTCATTATTAGATGAAGAAGGAAGTGAATCCCTGAGCAAAACGATAAGTAAACAACTAAACCCTTCCTTTTATTTAACCTTTTAGGTTAAGTAAGCTTTTGGATATGTTGAGAAGAACTGTAGCTGTTCAAACCCGCCTTAAGAATCAGTTTCAAAAATATTTCAGGAATTTTATATTCCCTTCAAGCTGTCCTCATGATTGTAGTATGCATTTTTGTATACACTGATCTAAAAGCCTGCATGTATAACCATCAGTGTATGGAACAGTGGCTTTATATAAAATGTCTTTGAAAAGTATTTTATATATACTTTATTCAAAAATTTATTATACATTCTTAGTACGATTTGATGAGATTAGTGAAGACAGAGTGCAAGATAAAGCATTTCTATTGAAAAAGAACTTTTTATTAATATTAGAATCGATGTTTTTTATAAAAGAATCAAGTATATTTATTTGGTATTTTTTTATTTCTAAATAGATAATTTAAATGGCAGCTTATGATTATGATTATCACTCTTTACTATGTCAGAATATTAAGAATGTTTAGAGTTTATAATTCATTTCATAATCTTCTAATAATTAATAATAATACTAAGTCCTACTAAATATACTTTCAATAATACTAAATACTACAACTGTATTAATATCCCACTCTTCAAATTTTAACTGTATACCAACGAAAGAACATTTGAAATTGGATCTTGCTTTCATTATACTAACGTACACGATGAATCATTAGGTCGCTAGTGATTCTCTAATAAAGAAACAAAACATTTGGCATTAGGTCATTGCGATCTAAAAACAGATCCAAAGCTATCATAAAATAGCTATCAATAATTTCATAACAGCTGTTATAAACATACAGGAGTGGTTTTAATGTAATCGCTCATGATGTTAATATTTTAAGAGAAGATCTAAATGGAATAGCATTTTTTAGTAAAAGAAACGGATTCCTTTCCTGCCTATTTTTCTTTGAATTAACCCTCTAAAATATGCTTTCATTCGATATAGTTATATAGATCCATAGAAATACGAGTAAGTAATAGAGAAAAAATTTTTAATTAAATTATTTTCCAGTATTATATTTAAAATCAACTAATATTCCACCCACAATGGCCTATGATAAGGCTTCGGATTCGGATCCAGATCTCAGGTTCGAAACACGATTCCAACTATGAACCGCTCTTTATGATTCTCTTAAATCCATCAGAGTCAAAATATATTTCTATTGCAATGGTGATGAAATTTGAAAAGAAAAGTTTGATTTAAATGTCATCCTCATCGTCCGAACAAAGCTTTATAATTGCGAGGTCCATCTGAAAATAGAACTCCGTTTGCTCCCAAACGTTAAGGAACGTTCTCGAAGTTAAGTTATCTAATATTTCTCGTATATATTTTCAATACATCCTATTAAAATTAAAATTCCTAAAATCAATATTATTTTCATTTTACGGAAACTAATTTATAAAAATTTATATACAGAAGTAAGGGGTATAATAATTACATTCATATAAATTAATAACCATATCATTCTAAATGTTTCCTAAAAGAGCAAAAATATAGATTATGCAAATACACATTGCAAGATCAAAAATAATTGTAATCATGAAAACAATAATTTTGATGCTGAAAATACGCAGCAGTTAGTTTAACAATTACTTTCACGAGTTATGTTTTTAAATACTTTTGTTAAATATGATATATTTCGTGTTCGTAAAAATGGAATCTTACAACTGATTTTTCGTCCATATCCTTATTTGGCGATTTAAAGCACATGCATGATAATGCACTACTTTCATATTTTCAGACATAATTATCAGTTGATCATTAATTAAATTTTGATTACTTTACAGTGCTGCCACCTGGTATTGAACCTGAGAAATAATAATATAAAAATGAAGAAAAGAAAATAATGCATTTTAATTCTGTCGTTAGAACTATTGTAAACATGTACGCTTAAAAGCATTTTGTTAATTAATTTTTTCCCTTGTTCTGTATAAAGTCTGTAGAAGTCATTACGTTAACGGCTTTAATAGCATTTTCTTCTGTATTATGGCAACATTTTAATCCTCAAAAATAAAATTTTCAAATTCCCTTGACTGTCGTAACCATGCTTAAGATGAATCTAATCTCTGACTCACGTTTTGATTGAGCAAACGGAGCCTTTCAATCGAAATGAGTTCGTTGCAATAATTGCCCTATCAACTGATCGTATGTGGAACGTATGCATTCGTAAATTGATCGTAACCAAAGATTTACGTTAAGTGGTGAATGTAAATTTTATAAAAATGTTGAGATAATGGTGAGAATAAGCTGAGGGATCATAGAGCAAGTTGGAATATTAAACAAGCATTTCTGATCATTGTATTAATTTTACGTCAGAGATTTTGAAGTTATTTACGAATTTTTATTGTATACTTTTGTAAATGTCAGCTCGTTTAACTGTAAAGTGATTTATTTAAGAAAAAAATATAATTTCACTTCAGATACCTAGTTTAAAAGGTAACGGAAGGTTAAACTATTATAACTTGCAGCCCTATAAACCTTTCACCATTCGATACAGCTTTTTTTTTACAATGGGTCATAAACTTCTCATTTCTTTACTTTCCTCAAAGTCGCTCAGCCGAATGAGGGTTTCGATTATCCGGAGGCAGGATTTTCACTCTTCAGTAACTTTTTCAATAGAATTCATCACATTTTTCATTCTCCATGCCCATTTCAAAAATTGTTGCTTAAAAACTGAAGTGAAATCTGATTGCCTTACTATAGCAAGACAAAAGAAATTGGTCATGTAATAAAATATGTAATTCTTTTTTGCTTTTAGCGGTACAGCGAAGTTATATTTATTTTCCTAGAACAAAATTGATAAAGGATTCCAAAATCAATTGGATGCATTATATATCCCATGAGCATGAGCTAACTCAATTTGCATTATTGAAGATAAATAAATGAAAAATACTGCTCTGCCTTATATTTTGATTTAATTAAAGATTCTAGTTTCCGATTTAAATTATTTTTCATATATGCCCCTAGAGAAATCTGTAACGCTGAGAAGAGTTAAAAATAAGAATTTTTGTCTGCGCCATTATCGGATCAGCAGTTACCAATTTCAAGCAACTACCACAGTTTTTAAATGTTTCAATTGATTGGTTTATTGGTGTGCGAATAAAGCCTAATCATGAATGAAAATTAATTATGAGATCATAAATTTCCCATTTTACCTTCATTTTGGATTTTTACATAAATTTCGCATTTTCTTAAATATCTGGATTGTAGAAATGGTCATTCAGCCGAGATCTACAATTGTTATTATTTTACATTTATACTAATTCATTGGCATTTTTGCAGTGTTTTTATTTTATAATCTGTCACTACTTTTATTCTATTAATGGGGCACTATATGTTGCTGTCCAATTTTATTAGTTTGTTACGATTTGAAAGTCCATGAACATTATGAACAGAAAACCTCTCAATTCAACAGTTGACAAAGAGGAAATTTAATCTTATATTTTATATTTATGTCTGAATTATTATACTACGAATAGTAATTTATTCTATTTCTTATACACTTAGCTAAAGGACATGAGATTTTATACTGAATTTTGCGTGGGTTAATTTAATAGCCCATCTAAACATGAACATCTAAACTTTAAGACTAAATCATATGAGTCATTAAATATAAATCATATGATCTTTACTTCTTTTAAAATTATTATGGATGTCATTTGTCCAGAGCAGCGATAGGCAATCTGCGTCCCCTGAGCTGTATGTTTTTTTTAATTCATTAGATTAAAAATTCATGCATTTGATTTTTTGTTGATCTCTGCGACGAAAGCGTTTTTCAAACATAAATAAATTAATAAAAAGATGAAAATTGCGATTCTACGAACTATGAAAAAGAATTGAAATTATTGATTTCACAAAACGTTAACAAAATATTTCGAGAAATTGAGTAACAGAACTCTATTAAAAACTAGAGGAAGAGGTCTCCTCGAAAGTTTCTCGCAAATTCCCCTATTAAAGTCTCTCTCCTCTTAAAATTAGTGTCCTTGCGTATGACTGAAAATGCCATACCGGGAGCTAGTAAAAAGGAGTTACAAAATATAGATCCTTGAATTGAATCCAAAATATTGTGAGAGTATGTAAAACTATTGTGAATATTTGTATATTGAACGTCTTTCCATGTTTCCAATAGTTCCATGTCTAAATCTGATAAGGAACTACAGTTATAGTCTCAAGTTAACATACTGAATTTTTACCACTTTTGAGTCCTTCTATTTAAGAATTATTAGGTTTACTTCCATGCGAAAACACAGACGATAAACGGTAATCTCTTAGACAGATTTGTTTCAGAATTTGTCAAAACTCTACATTTTAGATACTTAAGTTGTGCAACAAATTTTTTCTACCTGTCTCTTTATGTTTTGGAATTGATGAGTTCAGTTGTAATAGAATAACATATTTTCTGTGAAAGGATTTCATTCAAATTTTGATAGCAATCTTCAAATTTATTCTATTTACCAAATTTCAAAATATATACGAAATAACAAAAACCAAACGGCAGACTCTATATACCAAAAACTTAGATAACGCAAAGCGTTTTTGAGCTATCGTATTTATAGATGGATAGGCATTATGCTAAAAATCGATCTCGGGAAGATCTGAAACGTGGAATCACTAAAATCTTCTTTTTTAATTTTTCAACAATACAATACTTCTTCGTACACGAGAAAATAACAAGATATTCTTATAATTTCTGAAATAATTCTTGCAGTTTTATTATTTAACATTTAAATGGGTTATAAATATAGGAAGTCTTTTTATAATATATGACGGACGAATAATGTAAATTTTTTTCTCCGATTGTTTCAGAATGACAAATTTTTTACTTGAGTAATTATCTTTATAATTATAATTATGACTATTATAACGCCGAGAGAAAATCATAAAATTGCAAGGGAAAATAGCGCAGTACTTTTAAAGCAACGCAAAAATAACCTCTTTTTAACAGGAACAAAATAACTTTTAAGTTCAGGTTTTTTCCAAAAGGCATATTAAAAGGCTTTGATTAAGTTTGTTTTTAAAGCAGTTTGGGGGTTTTGGTTTTCGAATGCATAGTTTATTTAGACATGAAAGACAGACACATTTTATGTTAACATCATGCCGTCTGGCGACACCACAATGATGTCGTACGTAAAATATCGACAAGTAAAACTTGATATTTTATAATCTCCAGTTAACCTCTAAAACTACTGGCGACAAGCGAAGCAATCTTAATTAGGGCTGCCTGCGCCAAGCGAAGAAATTTTTACGAGATATGCAGGCTTCAAAGTGTTAAATTTGGTGTGTTTAAATTTATTAACATTTATGTCAGAATCAACCGATTCAAGTTTTACAGAATATTACTGAATATTTAACAGGAAGTAGCTATAACCTATTTGTTAAGCAAGGTTAAATGTAATCAAGATGCCACTGCGATTCCCCATTTCTCATTTACCTGAAAAATGGAAATTTCAAATTTGTCCAATGTAAATTTGCTATGTATTTTACATTTGGTTTTTCAAAAAATATGCTATTCACAGAGTGTATAAATTTAAAATTTTTGATTACATATTAAGTTCAATCTAATACTTGAAAGATTAATTGAAATGCGACTGTTTACAGCAAAGTTTTATGTTAATCTTAGTGAACTTTAAATTTCTTGGAAAGAAAATATATACATACCTGTATATAAATGCAGCATTTCTCAGAACTCACATTTAGAAAAAATCTGGATAAATTTTGCAATATTTAGAAATTATTGAGATATAATGAAGGCATTTATTGACTTTAAATAGATAACAGGCATTGAATTTAACCTCTTAACCGGTTTGCATGTACGCCGTACGTGCATCGATTTATCGAATTTTGATAGTTGTAAACAAAAAATAAATCATTCATAACAATTATAATTCAATAGTATAATGACTTCGAATCCGTAGATAAGCCAAGTATTCCATGGATTTCTATTTGAATCAAAATAAGAAAATATCCCCAAAATAGAAGTTGTCATCTTATTACATAGTAAGGAAAATAAGCCAGTTAAGAGGTTAAATAGGTCAGAATTTAAGAAGTAAATAGAAAATTATATTCTTTGTTCTTGAGAATAAAATTGCTTGTAAATCAATGTCCTATGTATGCAAGCACTAAAGTTCGCTGCATTAATTCTCTAGTGTCGAATGGTTTAAGAATATATCCTAAGAAACGAAAAGTTTGTCGTTTATATGGATTCAATGGTTCACATATTGTGCTGAGTAATGGAAGTTAAAATTCTAGAAACTAGCATTTTCCTGTGAACATTCGGTTAAGAAGATATTTAGAGAACTAACTAAAAAGTAATGAAAAAGAAACTGTCTTAATCCCATGCCGTTTTACCGAAAGTTGATAATGATTTTCAATTTTATAAATGATTTTATTTGGTGTGCCCTAGGCTTATAAACGTTGTTGTAAAAATAAGCCACACATTCTGGAAGAAATAAATAATTGTTTACTATCCCAGGGAAATTATTTAAATATTTATTAAAATTATTCATTATTATCCATATTTTCCGTTTTGCTTTTAACGCGCAGAGCTTTTAACAAATTTATACGAAACTTATGCAATATATTTTTGCATGTTTATGTGATCTGCAAATTTTGTATAATTTCGTTGAAAAAATCTACATATTATAAACAAAAATATAAGAAAAAATATTATTTTTTTAAAAAAAAACTTTACATTTTCTAAAAAAATATTTTATTTTGAAAAATATTAAGTTCAGCTCTGGTTATATTCTCGTTCATCATTTTTACGAAATGCAAGAAAGTATTGAGCTCATCAAACAAAATCCTCGATGAAGCTTGTAAAATATAATCAGTTTTTTCTGAAATGATGTAATCCCAAATCATTTTTTTCTTATATTCTGGTCGGTCTTCTCAATCCCTCTGTGACTCAATGTTTGCAAATAAATATTAATTCTGAAGATTATAAATCCCTCGATTCTTCTAATCTTTTTTGAACCATTTGTAAATCCCACGATTCGAATCTTTTTCTGAACCATTTGTAAATCCCACAATTCGAATCTTTTTCTGAACCATTATAATCACAATTGCTCCTAATTTTTCCCTCATTAAGAATTATGTTACGCTTTTGGACAGAGTGTATAATTAATCATTCGAAAATAACTTTAATTTTTAAACTTTTAGGTAGTAAACCAAATTTTTAAAATAAGTGTCGCAATCACGCTTGGCGATATTGTAAACAGTATATGCAATATACGAAAAAGGTATCAAAATTCAATTGGCGCTACGGAGTTGGCGTTTATGGCCTGAACTTGAATTCACTGCATTATGGAAACTCTTAAGATTAATCAATGTCAACAATATTTAACAAATGTTGTTGTTGTTACTAATGGCACTTGGTGTGGATTAGCCCGCTGGTGCATCAGCGGATTTAAGTCGAAATTAGCGCCTCTTGTTTGAAGTAGCACCAAATAGGATCAATAGTACGATTTTAGCTACACACGCATCACATTCCCTTGCACAACTCTCTCTCTCTCTCTCTCTGTGTGTGTGTGTGTGTGTGAATCTCCCATCCTAAAAGTGATAAAAGATCAAATACTTTATATTCATTCATTAAACTAAATTTTGAAAAACAGGGGATACCTTTCTAAAGAATGAAATCTCATTCTATTTAAGTAGAAATATGTATAACAACAATGAAAATTTAACTATTCCGAAATCCTTTTGTGCTCTCGCTATTTTTCTGAGGGATTCCGTGAACCATATTTCATTAAGATTTATGAGACATGGATTTATTTTACAGCTTTGCGAATGCCCCGTAGCACATATCATATGATTAATAAAACGAGATTGAGATGGTTTCTCCCGCTTCGTGTACCGTCGGCATTGAAAGTGTACCCCCATACATCAAATAAAAGTTCCTCACCTTTCGACAACTGACCACGTATTTGGAATTCCAAATCATTTCTTCATTACTGGAATAGCCATCAGGAATCCAAGCCATTTTCAAGCTCAACTTGTGGGCGTAAGGTCGGGTCAATCATAGTATATTATAAAAGCGGAGCACGTTCATAATTCTTACCATCTTTTCCTATTTTGTTTCTGAAGGGTTAACGGAGGACTGATAATGTCAGTCAAACTCACTCTCGTAATTTTTTTTACCCTCCCTCCATCCAATTTTGCCTCTTTTCACTCCAGAGAGAAAACGGTCTGAAAAATATATGCCAGTAAAATTTGCCTTTTGTAATTCGGAAGGCTTTACGATCTTTCTAGTATTCAGGCCATATATTTACCAGTCGTGACTTTCTTTTTAAGATTTATTTTTATTGTTTTCCGATGATTAAACTCAATATATCTTATTGAGAAATCTAATTTTATTCTTTTTTTTTCTAGTGATAAATGCGAATATCCGAGTTCTTTTCTTTCTTTTTTTTTCAAATAAAATATTCAACTGTATGATAATTGTCAGTTATGATTTCCAAGTTAAGATGAATTTTTATTATTTTCTACTGCTTAAAACCAGTATATCTTATTTATTAGAACTAATTTTATTCCTTTTTTATACTCTTATCCGAATTATGTTGTTATTACATGTGAAGCATCCATTTTCTAAATACCGATTGAATTTCAATGGGATAAAAATAAATTCCAAATGTAATGAATCTGAAAAACATATTCCAAAGGAAATTGACTTTTACAATACTCTGGAATTACAATCGCATTGCAAATTTTGGTGCCATATTAAAAGGTTTACAATCTGTTTAAGAATTATTATGCTTTTACTTAGGTGATTCTTACGTTTTATAAAGTGAGGATTGAGTTTTATTTTTTTGATATAACTCTCAAATTTTGTACAGTTGCATAATCACAAAGAAGATACATTATTTTAATGTTATAAGAGCATATTTAACAGTAAATCGATGGAGTTTATTTACATTTTGACATCTATTTGGGAGGTAACATCTGGTTGAGAACTTGACAAAAAGAGAATACAAGATTCTCTAATATTTTCAATATTGTATTATAAAATGTAGAAAATATCAAAAAGAGATAAGTTTTTAAGGTTAACTAAAAGCATATTTTGGGAAAAATCAGACCCATTTTGTTTTACTTGATATAAACATAAGTTAGTGAAATACTTTTGATATATCAGAGTCAATAAAACCATTCAGTCTCATATTTTTTCCTTATCAAGTTTCTAAAATAAAATAGTGGTAAAATACTGTTTAATATGCTGCGTTCGTAGTAATAAGCTGTCATGCATATATTGAAAAGTTTCGCGTCACACTATAAATAATTGACATGGTTTTTAGTTCGTGCAATCTTTTTTTCTGTTTCCTATAATTTTAATTGAGTATATTTCATTGGGTTGATCAATTTCATTACATAACTCTATTAAACTGAGCTACTGGATCATTTCCCTATCATTTTTTTAAAAATCACATGTAATAAATCCAACTTGTCAATAATTATCACCGTTCTAGGCAATTAAAATCAATTTTTGATGGAATACTTGCTATTTGGGGTATTCATAATAAATAGGATAATGATTGCATGAGATATTTATTGGACGCCTGAATGGGTCCCTCACGCAATGGAGAAAGGAGGTTGTTCTAAATGTCATCTTCTGCAAGAATGGAAGAATTGAAAGATGGGATTTTAATTGGTCAGCTCTTACATCCAGAAAGTCGTCACTGGTTAATTTCAGGAAATTTCTGAGTAATGAGTGCTAGTTCCTTGAGTTAAAAAAAGCAAATTTTTATGTCTCTATTTGAATGACTTACATATACTAGATATTCACCAGCTTTCGCCATCTGCAATGTATTTATAGATATAGAAAACATTCACTCATCTTATCTATACACACAAGAATATTTCAATTCCTATTGCACGTATTGATCTTATTAAGTTTGGTTCAATTAGATTAAAGGCCTGTTGATTTTTGAGGAATCACATAAATGTGAGCACATAGCCCAATAATATCCATTGCTCATTATCAGGTTCTTCAATCTTTAAACACCGATGTGAAAACAGTATGGTGACGCTTCCCTCAACAGCATATTAAACATGTACCAGAACACAATCGCTAGAAGCAACAGCCTCTTATCTAAAAACCCTGGGGGGAGGTCTCAAAATTGTTCCGGCGAACAACGCCATACTAAGCCAGCAGCAAATTTATGACATTTAATAAGAAGAATGGTTCAACCACAATTTTACAACTGTGACCCCATACAATCAAAATCCATTGCTGACCAGGATGAACCTTTGATAATATCCCTGTAGCCTAAGAAACTTCGAGAAAAAATATAGTTTTTAAACATTTTTAGCAACGCAAAAGTTAGATTAAATAGCTTTGATAGGAAAATTTTCGTATTGGGTTTCAAATTCAGAGAGTTTTTTTTTATTTCTGATTTCTCTTCTGAAAACTCTGACATAAATGGATATTTCTACATTTCAGATGTTCCCAGTTGACA
>JAOUZG010015275.1:587339-622919 GCA_026289955.1 Argiope argentata | reverse complement strand
CATGCTTCAATCATTTTTGCATGTGATAAGCACTAAATAGCGTTTGTAAAACTATATGCCTTTATCCAAATGGATCATTATAGAAAATTATGAAATAATATATTTTCATTAATTTTTCTTCTAAGTCTAAATAAAAAATAAGCCTTCATAATAATCATCTTTTATCTTTTTCGAATTTAAATCGATATTATTTTCTTCCTATACATCACGGAATAATTTCAAATAATTATACATAACAACAATCATATATATTTATGACTTGATAAAAAATTTTGTAAGAAAGGAGAATCACTGTTAAAATAATTTCAGAACCTCTGTGTGTAATAGTATCTAAAAGTGGAAAATTTCAGAATCTTTTCAGTTTCTGTATTGCTCGTACTCAAAAAAATTTCATAATATAATTTTATCTAAAATATTTCATTAACATTTATTAAATGAATATTTGTGATCTAGTTTCTAGATTTACTTATAATTAAATAAACTGCAGGTTCTATATTTGATATTCCATTTTTTTTGTTTATAATATATTTAAAAGAATTGAAATGTACTTTATTGGAATTGTTTTTATTTGAAAATGAGAAAAAATTTTAAAGCCTTGTTTTAAATGTTTCTAAAATAAGGAAACAAACTATGTTATACTGATATCTCATGGCCATTCGAGCTTTTGAGGCCATTTCAACAATATCCATGATAGATATTTAGAACAAATTTAAAAGTAAATTAAGTTACGATTCTAGAAACATTTCACCAATATCCATGATGGATATTTAGAACAAATTTAAAAGCCAATTAAGTTACGATTCTAGAAACTAGTGAATTCTCAAAGAAAGACTTATGTTCCATTTTGCTAAAAATATTTAAATAAATATTTTTGATTGAATATCTAGATTTAACTATAATTAAATAAGCAACCAGTTTTGTAATTGATATTTCATTTTTTGATCGATACTAAATTGTAGAGACCAAAATACATTTGGTTATCAGAATTACTTCCAGCTGAAAACTTGTTCTCGAAGTTTCTAAAATAAGAAAAACAACTGATGTTATCTTGATGTCTGACAGCGTTTGGAATTTTTGAGGCTATTTTATCAATACCCATGGCGGATATATAAAACCACTCTGAAAACCAATAAATTCATCATTGAAATCTTCCTTCAAGGAGATCAAGAAAATAAATGAATGCTGATACTAGTTATAAATTATATATACCATGGATTCGATAACATGAGGTCAAATGCCACTAGTTAAGAGCATACCAGAATGAACTTTATAAATGTTCAGTATGCTTTAAAGTAATTTTTGCTGTTTGGGAACAAGTATTTGTTTATAATAAGTTATGCAAAACATTGGTTCAGAAGAATCGCTCTGTAAATCTAGATATATCTGACAGTTAATTATGATTTGAACTAAAAATATAGATTCCACTTTTTCGAAAACCTATTACCCGCATGTGTTATCTTGCGAACTTTCAAAGAACAAAAAAAATGTGATTGAGCAATTTACGAACTGCTAGTATTCATCACATCTTTTTCAACTTTAACATGTGAAACGTGACCCTATTTTATGGACTTCAATAGAGCAAGCCAAGCTTAAACGGTGTTAATCTTCTATTATACTATACGCAAATGACCTGTCATTCAAAGAAAGGCACACAACAGCTGTATCAACAAAAAATGAAAGGAATTGTAAATCACTTCGCTGTTTATACATATTTTATTCTAATAATCAGGTTTCCTCTAACCTAGTCAAACTCTATTTTGACCTGTCAACGTCTTCGATCTTTGACTAAACCTGTAAGAAGAAATAAATGTTTTTACGAAAATGCTTTAAATACATCACAAATTTTGACTAAAAACACCACTTTGACATAGATTTAAAAATACTTATTAAATGAAATTAGGAATTTTTTATACATGAGTATACTCAAAATAGTACTTAACTAATGCCTTTATAAATAATAGCTAACGCTTATATAGGATCGCATTAAAAAAATTGTAATGCCTCAAAATCTTTTATAGCATCTTCTCACTTTGTATTTACCAAGACAAAGGAATTATTGAATTAATTAATTTGAATTGGGAAATTCCAAATAAGTAATATTTTACTTTTGTATTTCTTAATGTGAAAAATGAAATTTTGGACTAAGTTGTTAAACGTTAATGCATTGCTTATTCAAACTGTTATTATTATTTTGAGGCATAATGAATGTTATGATATTGCTGAAATAAATACATATCTTTTCAGAGAAACTTTGAGGATTCTAATTTTTAAAAAATCCAATTCATTGATAATTTAATTATTTTTTTTGCTGTTTCTATAAATTAGTATTAAAATGTGTCCATAATTCGAGAATATTTTGGTTGATTCTAAGTCAAAACTAAAAATTGTGATTATTTTATGTTTGAATTGGTATTATTGATTTAGTACATTCTTTCTTTGAGTTCTCTTTGGTTATAAGCAAGGCCTAACTAAAGCAGAGGCATACGGGGTAGTTGCCCTGAGCCCTCATATAAGTGGGGGGGAGGAGGGGCGAAATAGAATAGAAATTTTATTTTACGTTTCCTTCTTTAATCAATGTTTTTCGTTACTAATGTAGTGAAGCAGAGGGGGCCCAAAATAAATTTTTACCCTTGGCCCCAACTAGACTAAGTCGGACCCTGGCTATAAGCAAATAATTTTTAAAGCTTTTAATTCACTCAAGCACTTAACTTATGTACAAAAAATAATCTAAAACAAATCATTATTAAAAAAAGTTAGTATATTTAGTTGTGATTTTTTCTGTGTAATTTAAAGATTTATTGTACATTTGTTGGGCATTGTTAGTTTAGTAAAAAAATATACGTATATTTATTAAAATTAATACTTAAACAATTTGAAAAAATATTGGTAATTATTAATTCATTTAATTACTTATTCTTTATACATTAGTTATATATTATATTTTGAAAATGAAAGATATTAAAAATGAACCTTTCCTGTTATATTTATTTTTTAAAAATATTCCTTTATCTTGTATTTATTGAGTCTTCTTATTCCCAATTGCAGTTTTTTTAAAAAAAATCAGTCTTCCGTTTAAGTCCCTTACCGTAAATTTTGATTTAAATAAGTACCACTGTACTTATAAGCACCAAGTATTTACAAGTTAAAATATTCATAGTGACTCGAAACTCTATATAAAATTAATAAAATAGATAAAATATAGGAATTTAAAAATTATTAATCATTAACTGATATTTAATTTTATTATTTAATTTCTATTTTCACTTCCTCTATAAACTTTTTTGAAGGAAAATGGAATAGAGAGCTGAAAGCATTTAAGTGAAATATAGAATTTAAAAATATTCCGAATGGGTCCCCCCCCCAATCTTTCTTTTTGAACTACAATTCTTAACGGACTATCGGTTAGCGAACGGCTGTTCATGGGTTCTAATTACGATTTCATTTAAGATACCCCCCCCCCCCCATAATGGATAGTCGTGTTTTGTATTTATTCCTATCACGGGTCAAACGTTAATCAGTTATAAAAATCAAAAAAAATTAGTAAAGTAGAATGGTGGTTAATAAAAGCATCATTAATTAGTGAAAGATCTTATTCGAAAAATTCATCGTCGTAATTTTTAATTTTACAGCCAATATGTTGCTATAAAATTAGAAGCTGATTTGTATAATTGCTGCATATGAAAAGAATTTCTTTATTTAATATGATTAAATTTTCTTCTTACTGAGGGATATTATTCTAGATTTGAAAAAGAAAGCTCTAAACTGAAACTGATTCGATTACTTTTTTCTTCTTTTAATAGCTGAAGGCGAAAATAATTAATCTAAAAAATTAATTTATGCAATTGTACATAAAAGCATTTATTTCTTTAAAGTGATTCAATTTTTTTCTTACTATGCGATAATTTTCTAGACTGATTTAAAGCTCGGATATGAAACTCATTTTATTCCTTTTTTTCTTTTTTTACATTCGAAGGAAATAAATAATCTATTGCAAAAATATTTATAGGAAAGAAAATAGAATTCATGTTTTATTTTCTAGAAAAAAATTATCACATTTATTTAAATGTATCTATAAAATTTCAAAATGTTCTTTTTTGAATCTTTTTTCATTACTTCTTTTGTGTCTAAAAAAGAATTCTATTTAATTTTAACTGATCTAAACTCATCTTTACATTTTATTAAGAAACATTAACTGTTCTTTGGTATAAATTGGTATTTTAAAGTCTTTCGTTATTTATTTTATTGCTATAGCTTTAAGAATTTTCTTTTCACTGAATGAATAGATGGATAATTGCATATAAAAAATGTGCCTTCAGTAGCAACAAATGCTTTAGAAAAAGATAATGATTCAGTTTTACTATGTAATTTTTGGAATTTTCGAGAGGAATAAAATGAATAACTTTGAAAACAGCCACCTGGGTTTTTTTATTTGCTTATTTCATACTTAAAAAGAAAGGCACAGTCTTTCTAATATTTTGATAGGACATGAGGTATACTATTTCAAAACTTGAATTGGTTTAACTAAATCATTTAATATTATTTACTACAGTTTGATTTGATTTTCACTTTTACGTTTAAAGGAGTAAAGATATTTGAGCTTTTGACCAATCAGAAGATTAAAAAATTATAATTGAATCTGAAATTATCTCTCTAAATTTCCATTTGTGCGCCGATTGTTATAATTTACATGATCATGAACACATCAGTATGCACATTTACAACCATGGACACATCGGTATTAAACAATTCACCGTTTCAGTTATCTCTTAATCAAATTGGTGATCAATTAGTGATCCCTTCTGTTACTTAACCAACAGTTCAATGACACAAAGTAGGAGAAAATGTACCGGCTTTCTGGCACAGAGGTAGCGCGTCTTCCTCGTGTTCTAGGGTCCCGGGTTCGAGTCCTGGTTTGGGCATGGTTGTTATTCTGTGTGGTATTTGTGAGATTTGTGGCTGTGCCCCCCCTGTAAAAAGGGGCAGTGCAAGAAAATGTGGTGAGTGTGTAGCTAAGTTGTACTCTTGACCCTAGTTGGCGCTTCTTCAAAAACAAGAGACGCTCCTTTCGGCTTAAATCTACTGCTGTATCGGTGGGGGGCTTGTACGTGGCAAGTGCCATTAGTAACAACAACAAAACGAGAAAATGTAAAACATTAGAAACTACTTACATAAGCAAGAAGTATTTAGGGATAACAGAAACAAGCATTCCATAAATATACATTATTAATAATGCGGAGTGTTTTATTTTTATTTCTAATATTTCAAATAAAAATTTTAAGTAAATTATTTACTGATACTAATACTAAACATTAATCGTCTCTGTAATACTGCTTATACAATGTTTAGAATGGGCCGTGGTGGCCTGGTGGTAAGGTCTCGGCTTCAGAACCGCAGATATTCAAGTTCGAGATCCGATTAAACCGAAGAACCGTCCTGTAAAAGAGTCTGGTGCATGCTAAATCCGTCAGGGTCAAACGTCCTCCTGCTGGTTTGTGTGGTATGGAGAAAGGACGCCAGCCTAGGTGTTGAGCTCGTCATCTGACAGTGGTTCAAAATTACGAGGTCCATCCCAAAATAGCGGGAAAAATTAAAAGCTAAAAGCTCCCAAAATAGCTTTAGAAACGGGACGTTAATATAACTAAACTAAACCAGTGTATAGAAGAAGGAGAATTCAAATAGTGTGTTGTTGTTTCTTATTGCACTTGCCATGGACAAGCTCGCTGATGCTTCAGCAATTTTTAAGCCGAAAGGAGCGTCTCTTTTTTTTTTTTTGAATTAGCGCCAACTAGGGCCAAGAGTACGACTTTTGCTATTCACTCATCACATCCGCTTGTACTACCTCTTTTTACTGAGAGGCACATTCACACACCTTACAGATAGCATACAGAAAAACAGCCATGCTCCCGAACCGGGACTCGAACCCGGGAAGCCCAGATCACAGGGAAGGCGTTCTATCCCTAAGCCAAAAGCAATATATTATTATTATTATTATTATTTTATTATTATTGTTATTGTTATTATTATTATTGTTGTTATTATTCTTATTAATATACGGATATGCCATTACCTAAGATGTAATAAAAAGTCTTTCACCGTCTAAAACTTTTACATGTTAACAACCTATTCCATTTATAATATAAAAAAACATTTATTTCATATGAAAAACAAAGTTAAATCTTTCTTCTGATGTATTTCAATCTAGAAGTTTGTTTCTCATATTCTCAAGTTGTCTTAAGTTAGTAAAGATCGGCGATATTATTCACACCCTTACAAGTTTTGCAACGCCATTTTACTTTGATTTTTCCCCCGTGAACAGACGACCTCAACGGCTAGAAGCATACGATTCAATAAACTTTACTTTCAGAAGTTGAACACATCATAAATATAGGAAATCAAACGGAATCAACTAAAAATGTGTAGACAGCAAGACAACGTTTAAAGCGGGAGGTAAAGCTGAGTAATAATATTTCTCCTTATTTTGAATTCTTGAGTTCATAATCACAGGATTCCGCTTTAATCCATTCGCTGCCAAGCCTAAATTGTAAGAGGTTATTCCCATTTCCATTTCTGTTTTGATAGTTATTGTTTATCTAAGTTTTATTATTTCAAAATAAATACACATATTTTGTCATAAACAATCATTTACATGTATAAAAATCATACACGAGTATACTCATGGTTGGGATGGGAATAACCTCATACAATTTAGGCTTGGACTGCAAATGGGTTAAATAAAGTAGAATTTTTGTAAAAACTATTTATTTGTAACTTTTTATCAAGTTTTTACACTTGTATATTTATGTTTGTGGTTATAAAAAGTTTGGCAAGTTGTACGTTATAAAATGTTGAAAGTATCACGAGTATATTCGTGTTTGGCAGAGAATGGGTTAATAGGTTTTATTGTAGGATTTCTATTCTTGAATAATAAACTTGTTTTTCTAAAATTTCTTAGAAAAATAAATCCCTATCTGTTGAATATATTGATACACCACGAGTATATTCGTGGTGTTACCCATGCCAACCACGTGGTGTTACCATGGTGTAGCCAACCACGAATATATTCGTGGTTGGCAACGAGTGGGTTAAATAAGGAAAATCAAGGATTTGACTTTTAAGAGATGGCACTTTTTTAATTATTACTAAAGTCGATTTGATTTTTTGCAGAATTTAAATGGCTCATGAACCTATTTAAAATAACAGGGCTTCGCATTAACCATAAGGAAAATCAAGGATTCACAAAAAAAATATTAGTTTAATTTCCATCACCTCTTTTTAAAAACTCTGCTCTTTAATGATATTTTTTTAAATATTATTTAAGTGCGATTAAATAGGATTTGTAGGATTTAATGGAGCAAGATCCTATATAAAGACGAAGTACGAACTAAATTGTTTGTATTGAAATGGTTTTTAATTATTTTTAATTTCTGAGCACAATCCTACACATTTTTGGGATTAATTTTTGGCGTCACTTTATAGACAGTTTCCCTACATGCGTCCACCTCTATCGTATTTGTACTTTTGCAATATATATTCATGAGATGTTGTGGTCGAAATTAATCAAATGGAAAGAATTGACGTGATACATGCGGCTTGACCAGAATTTTGCATTCTGCGCTTGTGTTCCTAACAAGTGCAGCAGTAGGTGGCATTCTGCGAAAGGCTTTTTCTCCCGTTGAGAGGGTTGTTTTTTTGTAAGTATCACAATTTTTCACGTTTTTTAATTACGGATTCCATCAATGGCGAACCGGATAACTCATAGCGTACATCAGTTGAACCCAGCTAATTAGGGATGTTTCTCATGTTTCTTCAGGACTCTCCCAACACGTTTGTGTTTGAATAGATTGAAACACTGCTTCATTTGCATGAGGTCGTATTACTAGTACAACACTCTTTCCATACATTACTAAATCCATCACAAGAGAAAGTCCAGTACCACAGCCTCCATTGATGCAGGGACGATGCTGACAGACCAAAGCGATCAGACTGTCAAAGGTCAACCAATGTAAAGCCAAACGGGTCCTCCTAGAAAATGATAGGTCAAAGGTCAAAACGCTATCCTAGTTATCGAATGGGATAACAAACTTTGATTCGCGGGCAGTACCCGCTGGGCTTGAACAGATCTGTTAAAAAGAATGAAAAGCCAACTGAACGATAAATTTAACTTCTGTATTGGCAGCATTTACTGCCTACTAAACGGTGGAATAATAAAATAATCGAATTGAACTTGCTGATCGGGTTCTCAGAGAAATTGATTCTGGGAAATACAGTCGTAATATTACAGATGGCATGACAGGTAGCTTCGAAACACTCGTGATTTTAAAGAGAATAGCTTACACTGAATACCGTTGCGGCTGGAATCGTGATGGAATGATCATCAAACTAGATTCAGATTTTTCGAAGATGATATAAGATAAATTGTTTCGAAATATTGCTTCAGTTTCTTTTATAAGTATATAGATCTTTTTTTTTGCAGTTTTTATTATTAGCTCACACTCTCCCTAAGTATATACATATTTATGCATCTTATTCAAATTTTCAAGTTCAAGTAAATTCTTTAAAACTTGTAGGGGATGACATTTGATATTAATACAGTTTTTCCAAATATTAATTCATTAATTTTTATTAATTAATTAAAAACTAACTTTCTCGCCAAAAATATTCATTTTCCCACCGCCAAATAATTAATGAATTCAGTTTGTTATTTCCAAATGCTGATGAAGTTAGGGTTAAAATGTTTTCGGCCGATTATTTCAAACTATTCTATTTATTTTCTTAATGTGTGATGCATTTAAAATTAAACATTTTTAATTAATTGATTTTCCGGATTCATTTTAAAGTGCTATCGAATTAAAAAAAATACAGAATAAACTAAATTAGAAATTTCTTATCTGTATTATGTTACCCCAACTGGCATAGAAAATTCACACATTTTGCTGTGCCATAATTGGCTTTGAATTCTCAATTGATGTTGAAAACTCAATGCTAGCATAATATTTTATCAATTATTGATAGTAATTGCAATTAACAGGCAGGGATAGCCTGATTGGTGGGGCCTTGAGTTCGTTATCCCTTCGGCTGCGAGTTTGAACCTGCCAGTCGAAGGCTCTCCGTTTGTGTGTGTGAGTGGTGAACATTAAATCAGCCATGGTCCCAAAAGTCCTCTATGTCTAGAGTAATACCACTGAGAGTACTGGGTGAGAGGTGATCGTTCTCTGTTCCAGATTTAAAATAGGATCTGTGGATGAATGAGTGAAGTATGCCCCGTAAAAAGGGCTTGTGACGGGTATGAGCTACATGTTAGATTTCTGCCCTCAGTAGCTCAGGGGTATAAAACCTCAGATGTACTGCACCCGTGCTTCAATTGTAAAGCGCAACATAAGAGCAAAAACAATCGTAATTATTTAATAAAAAGTAACTAAAGTGAAATTCTTCTGTGTTAACCTAAGTAGGAATTGATTTAAAAAAATTGTTTTTTATATTACTTTATTTTTAATTCAGAATAAACGAATGTTTATATAAAGGGATAATATGACTTTTATAGAACTCTTCAATGTGTTTAAATCTAAAGAATTAATCTCTTAAATGTTTTATGATGAAGGAAAATTATGTTTTCTAAAAATAAGGCCTCTGAATATTGATAAATGATTAAGATCGACTTTCTAGAAATTACAAGATGAGAGAGTGTGAGCTGGCAGATTTACATGATTTATTATGATTTAAATGCAAAGGAATAAATTTTGACTTATTATAACGAATTAATTAATAAATTAACTTTTTCATAATTATTTAAATGTTAAATTGTAGGAGAGCATAGAAATAAGAAAGCAGATCACTAACTCTTGATAGAAGATTATCTGCCGGCTTGCTGGCACAGGGGTAGCGCGTCTGCCTCGTGTTCAGGAGGTCCCGGGTTCGAGTCCTGGTTCGGGCATGGTTGTTATTCTGTGTACTATCTGTGAGATGTGTGAATGTGCCCCCCTGTAAAAAGGGGTTGTGCAAGCGAATGAGATGAGTGTGTAGCAAAAGTCGTACTCTTGGCCCTAGTTGGCGCTACTTGAAACAAGAGACGCTTCACTCGGCTTAAATCTGCTGCTGGGTCCAGCAGCGAGCTTGTCCATAGGCAAGTGCCATTAGAACCAACCAACCAACCAACCAGAAGATTATCTAAATTACATGAATTAAATTGCCAGTTTAAAAAATTCGTTTTGAATATCTTTTTGTTGTTTTTCTCATTTTATTATAATTATACTGTTCCATAGGAAGAAAATAATGGTGTTGTATTGAAAATTACGGTCAGAAAAATTATCACCAACAATCCAAAAAGAATTTAATTTTTAGATTTCTTTCGTTTTACTTTAAAAAAATACGAATGTTCATCAGAAACTAAATTTGAATTATTTTTTTCTGTGAACAGAGTGAAATAATTGATGAGACATGATTAAAAATGATTTTTGAAAGAGCTCTTTATTGAAAGAAAAATGAATATATGGAAAAAAAGTCAGTCATAGAAAAATATTTATCATAAAAAATCGTATCATGAAAATTAATTTTTTTTTACAAAAAAATTGCTGCAAGTTATGACTGAAAACGCAGTGAATAAACAAATATTGTTTTAAGTACATTTCATTGGAGTAAGATTTATTACTCGATTTTTTTAACCCCCGGGTGGCACCTCGTAATTGAGGACGAGATGATTCCATGGTAATTGGATCTCGCCAACCTGGATTACCAACTAGTTGATGCAGATAGCTCCTCCCATCAATGGCGGGACGTACTTCCTACGGGAAGAGTTTACCGTGGCCGGTGAAAACATTATTTATATGTTAATCGATAAAATCCAATGAGGTTGTTAGTAAACGATAAACACATAATACGCGGAAAATCTAAAGATTCAGCGGGAAATAGAACGATTTCAAGTTCAAATCTGAGAATAAATACTTGAAAAGGCAACATATATTTTCTCTTCGAACAATGAAATTTGGATTATAAAATAAATAAAATTAAAACAAGTGTTGTTTTTTAAAAAAATTTTACGTATTTACTTTTTTAAGGTTGGATTACCATTTTTATGTCAAGCAAAAAATTTATACTTTATATTACCCCGTCATTTTTTAATTTATTCATATTTTTTTGCTTTAGTATACAATCCAGTTTCCATATAAGAGTCACCCAACAATTAAAAAATGCTGTTATGTAGCATTTTTCATTTAATTAATAAACAGTTTTAAGAGCATACTAAACATATATTTTTCATTTTAATTATTTTAAATTGTGAGATCTGTAGTTTCTGACACTTATTATCAAATAATTATCCTTGGTACAGAATAAAGTTTTGATTGAATAAAAAATTAAATTACAATTAAACCCTGAAAATAATAAAAAAAAGGTTATCGAATCAAGAATTTACAAATCTACAAAATTTCATTCCCCCAGCATATGTGGAAGAAAAATCTGTTGCAAAACGCTTTTCTTTTAGGTATGAAGCAAGTTAAATTAAGTAAAGATGTTTAAAAGTAGCTGGTCTTGCACTGCAATATTATTGCTTTTGAAATTATCTCTCTATTTTATAAATTTCTATTACAGCAATTGTTCCTCTTTTTATCGATTTATTAATTAAAAATTATTTGTAATTTCATAATGTGAAACTAGATATTTTATTTGCAATTATTAGCTTTGTATTATGAAAAATTATTTTCAGAAATTGGTGTTTTATTAGATTATTAACCTCTCTTTGAAATAAGAAATATCAATCAAAAAATTTTAAGTGTTTCTTTTTCAATACTTTCGAACATTATTCGTATAGTAAGATATATGTCGTTAAGTTTTATTCATTATTTTCTATTTTTAGATTAACTGTCTGAAATTTGTAGTTTTTTTTTAAAAAAATTATCTGTTTTTATTAAAGTTTTATCCGTGCTTTCACGTTTCAACACAATTAAACAATTTTTTAACATTCATATTGTATAAAGCAAGAAAATATTTCTCGAATTCTGGACAAGAAGAGACTATAATGAGATAAATTTTTAACGTATTAGAGAGAGAGCTTTTATTGATCTTTATAAAGATGATTTGGAGCTTTAGCTGAAATAAATAAATAAACAAGTAGTTTTAAATAATGAATAAAACTGCAAAAACTGATATTTTTTTTAAAAAAATTATCTGTTTTCATTATAGTTTTATCCACGATTTCACATTTCAACATAATTAAATAATTTTTTAACATTCATATAGTATAAAGTAAGAAAATATTTCTCAAATTCCGGGCAAGAAGAGACCATACTGAGGTAAATTTTTGAAGTATTAGAGATAGAGCTTTTATTGATCTTTATAAAGATGATTTTGAGCTGCAGCTTAAACAAATAAACAAACAAGCAGTTTAAAATAATCAATAAAATTACGACTAACTTTTTAAACAAATAAAACCAAAAATTGAAATCAAATAATAAAACAATTATTTTCTCCTTGAAAATATAAGAAAAGAAACCAAGTACATGAAAAATTTACTCTGTTAAACATCTTTATGCATTCGTGATATTTTTGTTAATGTTTATAAATCCTGTAAACTAATACAATTGAAATAAATAAGCGAACGATTTGTGAACATAAATAAGGAATTGAAGTATTTTTCAATCTGAAAAAAAAGGAAAAGAAAAATTGGGCATCGAAATCGAAAAGTGAGGTGAAAAGGTGAGAAAGCATTCTTTCGTAAGTGCAGAATCCAGCAGAGGTTAAAGAAATAAAAAATCAGACAAAAATGTGCCAGTATGTTCTAGCCGAAACCATTAATGCCTTCTAGGAAATTCGATGAGGCTCTCAAAACATAGTTCTAAAGGTTACAGAAGAGTTATACATTTAACGCTTTTAAACATTATCATTTCCAGTCTGAACTAAATTGGAAGTGACACGCGACTAAAACTTTCATATGATCTGAAATAAAGAAAACTTTTAATTAATTTTTAAGAGAATTTTTAAATATCTCCTTCAAATAATTAAATTTAGGCATTCTATAGAATTCTTGATGTTTAGAATCAAAGAATAAAATATCTACCGTCTGTCATTGTTTTGCAAATGCTCCATTGGTACTATTTAAATAGTTCATAGAAAATGTGCATTGCTTTTTTCAATATTATTTCATATTCGCAATATTTAGCTATCACCCAAAAAATATTATTGAATATACAGTTCTACTTTAGAAGTAAGATCCGTTTTTAATTTTCAAATGTTTTTAAATCAGATTAGTTGGCACACTCTCGATTTTCTGTTGTGTGTTCCAGATTTACTTGAAAAGTCTTGTACTTGATACCGATTTAAAATATAGACTTAGTATGGGTTGAGTAGATTTCTCAATTTCCAAGAATCAAAATAAACCTCTCAGATTATGCAAACTTTTAGTTATGAGCAGATAATGTATGTAAGAGTTGTATGCAACTTTTGCATTACCTTTTAAGAGAATTTTTAAATATCTCCTTCAAATAATTAAATTTAGATATTCTATAGAATTCTTGATATTTAGAATCAAAGAATGAACTATCTACCGTCTGTCATTGTTTTATAAATGTTCCATTGGTACTATTTTAATAGTTCAAAGATAATGTGCAATGCTTTTTTCAATATTATTTCATATTCGCAATATTTAGCTATCACGCAAAAATATTATTGATTATATAGTTCTATTGTAGAAGTATGATCCGCTTTTAATATTAATTTTTTTAAAATCAGATTAGTCTGCATCGGCACAGTCTCAATTTTCTGTTGTGTGTTCCAGATTTACTTTAAAAGACCCTTACTCGATATCGATTTAAAATATAGAGTTAGTATGGGCAGTATAAATTTATAAATTTCCAAGAATCAAAATAAACCTCTCAGGTTATGCAAACTTTTAGTTATGAGCATATAATGTAGGTAAGAACTATTTAAACTGAAAATATTAGTTTCCAAAGAATTTTCCTTCCTAGCGTTTACTAAACTTACTACACTATAGTCATAATATACCTCTTGTGGATTAACAACACCGATATTTATATTAAATATATTATTTATATTTATTTATCTCTTATATATTTCTCAAAAACTTTCAGCAATAAACTATATCGTCATTTCTGATTATTTTTTAAAAAATGCTTCGGGTACATTCGCTTGTACAATTTATTTTACGTTCTTCTTATCAATGTTTCAGATTAAAATTTAGAAAATAGTTCAAAATTATCCATTTTCATATTACATAACTAAAAATAATATATTTGGTCATATAATTCATCAGTTTTTTTTTTTCGAATTTTTATATTGATTTTCGGAAAAAAAATCCTTAGATTGTATGCTAAAGAAATTGGTCAAACCGCTTTTGATACATTTTTTGAAGCCTGAAAAGCAACAAAAGTCAACACTTTGAAGCATTGTTCTGCTTTCACACTCATTAATAAACTAATGTTTATCTTCGGTGTGTCTTAGCCCCACAATAAAATGTAAAAATGAAATAACGTCCAATTTCATAACTTTTCTCACCGGATATCACATTTTCATTAACTCAAAAGCTGAAAATAAATTAATAATTTAATAAAATAATGTTACTGTCTTCAAGAGTATTAAATTATCTTTCAAATAATACGAAACATTTTGTCAATATGTTTTATATCTGTATATATATTTTTTAAATTTGAAGTTTCAAAAAACCTATCATGATTTAATATTAATTTATTTGGAGAATATTTTATAATATAGAGTTTTGCTATAATTTAAATAAGAATCATTTTTAACACTGAATATAAAAAGTATTTTCAGATAAATACTCATCCTTTTTAGATGAAAATAACTATATAATAAGCTTGCAATGAATAAGTTCAGATTGTCGCGAGAAAATGTTCAGTCTCATCTACGTCTTTAAGAAAAATGGTTTCTTATAGTCATCTGTATTTATCTCCTTACGAAGAAACATACACAAAATGTCAGAATACAAGCCCTAAGTTGCAGATGAAGGGAACTATGAAATAGTTTGAATAACAAAATGAAAAGGGAAAAAACAAATTTTTACTCTATCTATCTATTTATCTGTCTCTCTCTCTGTATATATATATATATATATATATATATATATATTCGTTTACGTTGAGACGAGGTAGATGTTGCGAACCATTTACAAAAATGCGAAATTAAAGTTATTTAAGTTTAATTAATCAAATGAAATATCGATGTTACTGGTCTTAAAATCTCCAATAAATATAAGCTATCTTTCTTAATTAGAGTTCCTTCACAAAATAATTTAACGCTGATTTCGGGACAGAAACGGCCTAACAAAACTAGAACAAACGTAGTCCCAGTGATAGGAAATACGACGTGATAGATAACTGGTGTGGCATAGAAATCTAGAGATACGGTGACATTTTAGGTATCACACATTATCTGTCTGTTTTAAATAACAAGATCCATCTCAAAGGAATCTTTTTGTTGCTTCAAAACAGGATATCAATATAATAAAAACTAAACTATTTGAACTATCTTCGCTAATTCCACTTCTTTAAAAGCCTAATCGGTTTTCGGAAAGTCGGAAACAGCAGTTCCGATCTGTCACATCATTATTTCAAAAGTCACATTTCTTCATTTTTTAATTTTTAATTTATGTATTTAATGTTGTATATTTTTTGAAATTTTGATGTGTGATTTTATCGCGATGACTAACATTTACTTTAGTCATGTATGATAGTTAGTTAGACGTTTAGTTAGTATGATAATTTAAAATCGGAGAGAGGGAATATTAGTTCTTTTGTCAAGTTTCACAATGAGTTCTTAAAAATGCCATGGTTACCACACCATTGTGGAAATAAAACAAAAAAAATCTTAAATAATTTGAAAAAATAAGCCCTAAGCGATTTCAGATTAAAAAAAATCAAGTAATATAAAACAATTTAAAGTCAATTCCTACTTAGGTGAACAAACAAAAATTTTATTTTAGTTACTTTTAATTAAATAACTACGGTACTTTTCCGTTAGCCGGGCACCAGCGAAAAATCGTCAAAGAAATTTGACGGAATTCTACATTATTTGGCGATTTTGAGCTTAAAAATTGCTGTAAGAAAATTAGCAGAATTCTACATTTGGCGATTTTTCGCTAGAAAATCGCTGTAAGAAATTTGGCAGAATTCTACATTATTAGACGATTTTCCGCTGGCGTCCTGCTAACGGAAAAAGTACCATAACTACAATTCATATAAATATTTTATCAAAAAAAATTATTGATTTTCGGAAGATTTGAACTCTCATTCTTCATCATTCAAAAATACCGAAATCCTTACATTTTACTGGTTGGGCTACTGCCTGTTGATTTCAATTTTCAATACAACTACTAAAACTGTATTTAAAGTATTAAAAATGAATTAAATATAATTAATGAATTAATATTTGAAAAAAATGTATTAACACCAAGTGCCCTCCACTAAAAGTTAAAAAAATGTATTTGAATTTGAGTGGATGAATAAAAATGATTTTATTAACGAATGAAAATTTGAAATAATTCATTAACTAAAATAAATATATGAATTGGGAAAGTGTGAACAAATTATGGAATTGAAAAAAGAGCATTTGACATGAGAAATTACCAAACCTATCCTCATCAAATTATAGACAAGCTGAACAAAAAGTTATAACATTAAATATATTACAAACATTCAGAAACATTTTGAAATTATTACCTATTTTAACATATACATTTGTTGTGAATTTCTATAAAAAATATTCACCTGCTTTTATTATTTTTTCTTTTAAACTTTATAATTTTCTAATAGTATTTACATTAACTAGTTATGACATCTCATGCCGGCTCTCTGGCTCAGAGGTAGTGTGTCTTCCTCGAGTTCTGGGAGTCTCGGGTTCGAATCCTGGTTCGGGTATGGTTGCTCTTCTGTGTGCTATCTGTGAAAGGTGTGACTGTGCCTCCCTGTAAAAAGGGGCTGTGCAAGCGACTGTGATGAGTGTGTAGCTGAAGTTGTACTCTTGGCCCTTGTTGGCGATGCTTCAAAAACAAGAGACGCTCCTTTCGGCTTAAATCTGTTGCTGTATCAGCAGGGGGGGGTGTCCATAGGCAAGTTTCATTAGTAACAACAACATGACATCTCATTGGACTTGACTGCGAAATTGTAAACGTTAAAATTAATAATCAGAGTGAAATATATTTCCAATTCAACTTAGTTGGATCAGATAAATAGGATTAAAAAATTACTTTAATATAAAGTTTGTGGTATTTTATATTTTTAACAAACTAAAATATCTCGAATTTTAGATAAGTCAAATTTTAATTTTTTATATTTTTAAATAACTGAAAATTAAATTCATATTATAATTTCTAAGCGTGAAATAAATAATAAAATAATTAGAAAATTATCTCATGAATAAGATGATAAGGAAATATTAGGATAAGAATGGAATAATATTAAAATTAATTACTAACTAACAACGCATTATCTTTGTAGTAGTTGGATAGGAGATCTCGGCAACTTTATGTTTTGTAGATCTAGGAATTATTCTTGATTATGCTGAATTTTCGTGTAGTCGCATTATTAAATGAATTATGTAAGCCCATGCTTTTAGAGCATGACGAACAAATTTTTACTTGCCCTTGTGGATATTTTTAATAGCACAAGTACTTGCAGTGAATTCACGATGAAAATAATTTTAAGCCCAAGCACATTCTGGAAGCTAAATGAAAATAGCCACGAAATGCATATGAACCCTTACACTCAGCGCGTTATCAAAGGTATTTCATTTACCAAACAACGTGACTTTTAACTAAAAGCTTTTGAAAATTCCCGCATCACGTTACAACAATTAGTTCAGAGAAGGCGGGCTCCGAAAATGAAAGAGAAAAAGAATTACGTAAAAAAAAAAAAGCGACTTCACGATGCCTGAATACGGTAAAGCACCCCTTTGGGTGTTTTATTTTCCTTTCTGTCAAGGTTACACCGTGACAGATTGCATACGTGACATAAAACGCAAATAGACCTCGCCAGCTAAAAAGTGAAATAACACGTGGCCGAGTATTCTGGATTGCTCATCAACGTCCATATACCACACACTGGCCGAAAACGCCGAAGGGTAGGGAGGAATGTTAATGCCCAAGTAAGTTTTGCTTGATGTACGCCAACGCCAAGCACTCATAGAGCTATACTACGTTAACCCTTTAAAAGTCCATCCTAAAATTGGTCCAACCTCTGTCTACAGTGGATCACGAATTTGATCCCTTGAAGAAAAGGAAAGCATAAAAAAGGACCTAGAACCGAACCATGTAGGTGGATCAAAAGTCAGGGGGAGGCTAACGTCGCTTGTCACCTTCCATGTCAAAAGGTTGGGTGTGAAAGGGCAGTCGTCACGTGAGTCTTCAGGACGTCGGCGGAATTTTTGATTCGAAAAGAGTTGAGATCGAATCCGGGAAAAAAAGAAGTGAGGGACGTTAATGGATGACCTATGTCACGGGATATCAATTGCTTCGTGGGTTCCGGAATAACGCTGCAACCTCTTAGACCATACCCGCATTGCTATTTTCTTTTATCCATCAAAATATTTTTCAAAAACCCTTTTCCACACCCTCGGGAAGGCCACGCGTGTAATTGGTCACGGATGTACGATTGAAATACTTGATGCTTCGTGATCGGTCATAAACAGTTTTGAAAGGTAATCTGAATAAATACCTGAGTGTTTCTCGATCAGAGCTGCTCACTTGGATATCGAAAGACAGATTTATGAGTCTAACAAGCGGAATGACGATGAGAGCCTCTTTAGGCTTCAATTGAATGCTTTTCAATATCAATCAATCAGTGGGAGTCAGTTTTACTTTTCTTTTCGGAGATGTATCAATTTCGTACAGTTCATATCAGCTGTAACACAAAATGGTAATTAAGTTCGATGTAAGGATTGAATGAATTTTGACAAGTAATAAATAAAAACTATCAGTAAAAAAAGCCCTGAAGGCATGTCTATTTTGAAGTTTTATTAGTTATTTTTTTGTCTAGTCTCACAATCAAGTCTTAAAAAGGCAATCTTTAAAAAGGCAATTTGTACGAAATAGTTGAAGTATTAGAAGTACATTATAGTAATGAAACAAAATGTATAAATAATTAAATGCTAATTTAATTATAAAAATTTCGACTTAATTTATTGCAGCTAAAAAAGAATGTGATATAGGAGATCAGAAAGCCTGATCTAAGGCAAATAATAAATACGCTGATTAAATAGTTAATGAGTACCTTAATTTTATTTCGAAACAATTAAAAATATTTTGAATTTGTTACTCTTTTAGTATATATATTTATAATGAATTTGAGCAGGTTTTCTCACTTGTATAATCTTTTCCTTTACACATTGGAAATCTTCTAACATAAGCAACTTTAAGTACACTGGCCTGCCTGAGAAATGGCTCTGAATTCACTGTCATAATCATTAGAATGTAAAAGAACTTATTAGAATGGAAAAGAACTTATTTTTATGTTTTGTATTAATTTTAGAGTAATTGCAAAAAATTTAATACACAAATTTTGAAAAATTGAAAAGATTTTATTATCAGTAGAACTTTATTATCATTAGAATGTAAAAGAACTCGAGTTATATAACTCAAAATGTGATTAAACAATTGTTTTATGTTTGCGTTACTTTACATTTTTAACTAATTAAAATATATTGAATTTTAGGTATTTTGCTTCAAATTTTAGACTTTTTTTTACATTTTTAAGTTTTTAAAAACAAATTTGAATCATAATTTTTAATAATAGTACAATAATTAGAATATAAATAATACAATAATTAGAAAATTTTTCTTCTAAAATAAGATGAAAAAGATATATTTAGAAGGGAACTCAAGAAAATTAAATTTTAATTATTAATATAGATGATTCTTTTTAGTCGTAATGGAACATTACGTTTTTCAGACGAAAAATTATTGTTTGCTGTGCTGAAATTCCGTGTTGTAATGTTATAAAATTAATTAAATAAAAGTAGTTAACATTGAATCTTGAAAATACATTTTTATTCAGTATGAGAAAATTTTTGCACTGTATGAAAAAACAGGCATTATGTTTACTGATACAAATAAAATTGATTTAGAAAAGTTAGAGTACAGATCATTCAATAAATGTTTCTCACTGATAAATGATTCTCAACACTGATAATAAAATCTTATTTTTTCAAAAGTGGTGCATTAAATTTTTTGCAATGACTCTAAAATTAATACAAAACATAAAAATTAAGCAATATAGCAATTAAAATAGTTATTTATAATTAATAATAACAAATTTAGATTTAAAATCAACTCTATAATAAGTGAAAATAACAGATTTTTTATAATAAATATTTTAAAATGTAATCTGATGATTGTAAACTTCACTTAAGAAATTATATATTGAGATACTCAAATAATTTTTTGTTACATTCTAAATAAAGCTATTACTATATCAGAGTAGGTAAGTTTGTTGAATTAACAGAAATATCAAATGTATAAATCGCATACATTATTTATTGAGATTTAAAAATCAAAACATTTTGCTTGAATATATGGATTAGTTGTTTGGTTCATCTGACATGTTCTCCTTTCTATAAAAATATTTTCATTCAAACGTTGCCGAAAGATTAATTAAAGTGAACTTTCACCTTGGAATTGGTTTATTTCATTCATTTCTTTAAATATCCTGCTGAGTAAACATGACCTTACACTTCCTTATCAGTCGTAGAAATGAATGTTTCTTTCCTTATTGTCAATCACTACATTCAGACAATATAAATAAAAATTTATTACAACATAAAATATCGAGTTCAAAACGTTTTGTTTTAAGAGTCGCAACAAAAAATTTAAAAATGTCATTTGTACTGTAGAATACAAGCCAACGAATTGATTGGTCGACGGACAGATATAGAAATTCTAATTTTCTTTTCAAAACCATTATTCTTCTTAGAGAGATTCTTACACTTTTAGATTATAGCGTTATCAAAAATGTTATTTATATGCAATTTTTGTTTACTAATGAAAAATTAATTACGGGAATAAAAACCTCAAACTAAATATTTGGAAGATCTTAGAACACTAAATCAAATTGATACTCCGGATTAGACAGACAGTTCTCATTTCTGACAGCTTGATCCGGTTAGAAGAAACTATTCAGAATTAATCTCGAGTTTGAATTATATTTCCCTGATTGTCCAATATTGTATGCATCAGAAAATAACTCATATATTCAAAAAAATGGCCAAAATATAATTTTAAAAATAAATCATCTTTTAAGTTTTCTTATACATAAAATTAAAATCAACTTTAAGAATCGATATGAATAAAGTCTGACTGACAAAAGTAGGCATTGGAAAATGCATTATTTTGCCTTTACATTTACACATTTACATTAAAATTAACTATTTAATTATTTCTGAATTTTAATTTTATTTTAATTACTCATTTTTTAGTTTTATTTATTAATTTCTACCCTTACTAGATTATCGTATCGAGTTAAGCGTTCAGATTTTGAAACAGTCTAGATTTAAATTCAGGAAATTTGATCAGTTTAACAAAATTTATCTTATCCAGTTATGGGATCAGATTTTGAAACATTCTAGATGCGAGTTCAGAAAATTTGACCAATTAACCAAAATCCATTTTCAGAAATAGTTTTGTAACCCCCGATTTTTTCTGTTGTTATAAAAAAATTACAATAGAACTTGCATAAAATTCCAGAAATTTTAGGCTTAAGAAACAACACAAGAATTACTTATAAATACTAAATTTGAAAAGCAAATTGATTATTACGCTGAAATACATGACTTAACAAGTAACAAATAATTAAAAGCAATGAAATACTTGAATTAAAAGATAACAAAAAATGTTAGGATTCTCTATTAAAAGATCAGCTTTTCTTGCTGATTTTTTCAAAAATTAATCGAAAATTAATGTTGAAAATGTAAAAGATGTACTCAAAAGCATCTTTTACAGTATAAAACTGCAATCAATATTCTGGATTATTGAATTTCGATTTATTTGAATGTTCTAAATGATAATTAAGAGAGCGACTATAAAAAGGAAAAATGTTTCATTCTTGGAATTCAGTTTCTTCAGCTTTACATGAAAACTGTGTTGTCAGAACTGTTCATTATGGATGAACTATCTCGAATTTTACATTGAATTATTTGGAAATTTGTTTTCAGAAGAATGCCCTTCAAAAAAAGTTTATACACTCAAAAATTTCAGCTTAAATTATTTTGATTATGCAATTTAATATTCATTTCATATTCTGACTTTCAGCTAATAATTTTCTTCCATTTATTGCCTTCAAAGATTTTTCAACATAAATTTCATGTTTCACAAAGTAAAAAAAAATATAGTATTGCCAGTTCTCTAATTAGAAAAACCTACAGCAGAATACACAATTTCTTCTCTGCCTAAAAGAGGTTTCATTTATAATATATGTAGTGAATTTACGATCTCTCTTGAAGCTACATGAATAATTAACTGTATTCGTATTTTGTTAGTCTATGTATTCTTTGGGTAGAATGGTTTAAAAACTTGGTTTTATTTTTGAGTTTCTGGGTTCTATGAATATTCATTTAACAAAAACTGCCAATGATATTAGTTTTCTTTAATCATGGAATAAATTTCTGAAGTTCGAAAATAATTTCTATTATTTCTTTGATTACGTGTTTCTCCCATATTTTGAAACTTTATTAAATAAATAGTTGTTTGATTATTATACTATTCCTTGTCATGATATTAGATGAATGAAATAAATTGAATCGGTTTTGCTCTGTGTTGCTGTAAAATGTTAGTTTTTAAAAAATTTAATATAATAAATTTCTGAAGTTTGAAAATAATATCTGTTATTATTTCTTTTGTGACGTGTATCTCCCATAATATGAAACTTTATTAATTGAATCATAATATATAAATTAAATAATTGTTTGATTATTATACTATTCCTTGTCATAAAATTAGATGAACGCAAAAATAGAATAAATTAAATTGCTTTTGTTCTGTGTTGCTGTAAGGTGTTAGTTCTTTAAAAATTTATTTTTAGTTTTATATAATTATCTATACAGGTAAATTATTTTTATATAACTGAGTTTTATGAACAGAATACAATTATTTATATGACTTATTTATATAATTTACTTTTCAATATACATATATTTTATTTTTATTGATAATTTCAATCATGATTTCATTATATTTTATTAATATCTTCAATATATGGGTAAAAGTAATACAATAGAAAGATAAATGAATTAGTATACTGTTGTTTCCGAAATAATATCTTTATTACAATGGATATCATACATATAAACATATCATCAACACACAATGTATAATACGCGTATATTTACGCACACTTTTTTTGTTTGAAATTTCATTTGAGAATACAATAATCCCCCTTTTTTTAACTTTGTTATTTTTAGCCGTAGACAGACAATGTACTTACTTGTAACATATTTTTTCATGATGAACCATTATTTTGCGTAGAAATCATTTGCCTATACGAGTAATAATTGCATACTGTCGACTATGCACATTAGGTTTACAGTTGTACCAATTAGTATTTGTAACATCATTTTTTTTCAACATCCCGATAAACAAACGATCATTTAAAAAATTTCATTTGACATCTAATGACTTTGAACGATTGAATTCCACTCTCTTCCAATATTTGATTTAAATAGTTGGTTCAAAGAGACATCCACTCTCACTCAATCATTAACTCAGAAAACTTTTTTACAAATACTTTTCTCCTCTGAAAATTAATTCTAGAGCTGAAACAAAGATACATTTTCCTTTCGTGATCTAGATGAAAACCTGTCGACAGATATGAATCGATTTTCGTAATCCTCTTACAGAGTAAAATAAAACCATTGCCTCACTTTCATGCTGGAAAAGAGTTTTATTATGTGGCGAACTTTGGAACACCTTTTTTTTTCTTTGGGCGAGTGCAAAGTAACGAGCACCTTAGAAAAAATTTCTTCATTTACGCGATGAAGAAATGCACTGCTGGTGTATAAAGATATTTTAAAGACCTTTGATCTTCTTTTGCTGAAAATGCTCGTTTTTTGACGTTGATGAATTCGCCGGACTCTGTTACTCCTGCTGCTTTGCTCAAATTCTTCATCCCGAACACTTTCTGACACCCCGATGGAGATGTTAAGTTATGCAGGAACACTTTATTAATCATATTCAGTAGACATCCCGTCACAACTTGAAAACTGTAAAATAAAGTTGAAAAATGAACCACAATAAATTTATTATTGTTATTTACTGCATTTCTCGGGGAGAACTGCGACGAATCAAATGCTAATAAAAAATATATTAAAAAAACAGAAAAATAATGATTATAAAAATATCGACATTATTATGGTGAGGAGACTTTCTTTGATTAAAATTGACCGTTTCGTGATTCAACTATTTGTCCCGTAACTAAAATAATGCCCCAGATTTATTAAAAAATTAAATTAAATGTCCGTTTTTACAATGATAGGTGTATATTAAAGATTATTCGAGACATCTAAGTTTTGTTCTGGAATTGAAAAAGGTCCCAGATTTATCCGAAATTTGAATTAAATATCCTGAATTATCTCGAATTTAAATTAAATCCATGGATTTTGTCTATGTGTAAATATCTTTTAATACAAAACCATAAATTAGAATATTTAGATACTGATTTTTAAAAATCGTACTTAAATGTTTAATGAAAGAAAAGTTTCAAAAATATTTTCCTTTCGACTTGTAAAAGAAGTAATATAAAAAAGAAGTCAAAATCAATTCTGACTTAGGTTAACAAAAAGATTATTTTAGTTGATTTGTATTAAATAATTACAGTTAATATAAATATAACAGAATCACAATATTAAGACGCAAAATCGAATGCGAATTTCTTGGCAATTTCCATTCTCCTTTTTATATATGGTGTTCGAATTCGCAGCCCAAGGGATGAGAATCTAACACCATAAAAACCAGACTATCCCGGCATGAAAATTACAATTGCTATAAATAATTGATCAAAAAATTATACTAGCGATGAATTTTCAAAGATAATTGAGGATTTAAAACCAACTGTGACAACGCAAAATGCTTTCCACTTTTCTTTATTCTGTATTATTTTCATTCCATAGTACTTCAAAATGAATCTGAAAAATCAATTAATTAACAATGTTTAGTTTTAAATGCATTGATCATTATGGCAATAAACAGAACCGTTTAAAATAATCGGCCGAAAACGTGTTAAACCAAACCTCATTAGTGTGCGTAAAAAACAAACTGAATTCGTTACTTATTTGGCGGTGGTAAAACGAAGATTTTTGGTGAGAAAGTTAGTTTTTAATTAATGAATAAAAAAATTAATTAATTAATATTTGAAAAAACTCTATTAACAGCAAATGTCATCCTCTACAAATTAAAAAAATTTGCTTGAACTTGATTGGATGAATAAAAAGTATTTTACTAATGATTGAAAATTTGAACAAGATATATATTGGGAGAGTGTGAGTTAACTGGGAGTAGGAATTGAATGATTATGCAGAAACGATTGGATGTGAAAAATTTCAGTTTTCGATTATTTGTCTTTCCAATGAAAATATTCCTTAAATTATAAAACATCTTATATTTTAATCAAATGTCTTGTATTTTTATATTTATCAATAATTAATTCATCAAAAACTTATTTGCTGAATTTAGTTTTTTTAAAAGTTGGCATTTAAACAATTATTTTTTCTACTTTCTTATATAAATATATAAAGTAAAGCTCTTTTCATGTGATCGATTTAGATAAATCATTGTGGAAAAAAAATCCATCAAAGTTTATCATCAATGTTTCTATAAACTTTTTCGCTGTTTTACTGATAATTTGTATAATCAACTATTTCATTGTCTCGAATTTTTTGTTTATATTTTGGACTTAAATTCACGGTTTCATCTTCCCTTCTCCAAACCACAGTCCTCAAATATAAGTTCCATTCTAAAGCGTCTTGGTTGATAACTCAGAAAATTCTGGTCGCTTTAATGTTACTTTAGATAGATGCGAAATTTATATCTTCGCTTATTTTTTAGCTTTAATTTGGCATAAAAGTCATTGAATACTCATAAATTAGGGTTAAGGATCTTGGTCTCATTAGAGAAATATTAATTTGTTCAGATTAAAATTGATAAAATGAACATTTTCAATCACTGTACATATTCAATACGCAGACTAAACTATAAATCCGATTTTAAAAATGCGAACATTATTCCATTTACGGACAAAATGTTTATATTTTTTTAACTAGACTTTAAAAAAATATTTTTTTTTGTCAACTGATTATATTTGGTTTTTTTTGTGCAATATAGCTCAAATGTATAAAATATACTAATCTTTCTGCATTAATAAATTCAAATGATTAAATTTTAATCTTTCTACGTTCGATGAATCTCAAACAATTATCTTCATACTCAGAATGTTTGAACAAATAAAGATGTGTCTATTTTTATGATGTTAACAACACAGATTTTATGAATTTTTAAATAAATTTTATTTTGGCGCTATAAACAAAGCTTCACGCAAAATTATTCTTTCATCCATATCGTATTTCATAAACCCCTATTTCTCAAAAGACATATAGCTAAATATTTATCATTAACCAATAACAAGATAGAGCATTACCATTAAAATAATTTTGGATAAATTAAACCATTTAAATGATTAATTATAAAATGTTTTTAAGAAAACTTTCTTTGCATAAAACAGATTTCTGTGAAAAATAGTTTAAGTTTCGTTAGCTATCTTGATAAATGAAAAAAAAATTGATTAAAAAAACTTTTAAAAACACACTTTTGTCAGATGATTTAAAAGTATTTTTCTTTTGAATCATCTATTTTAAATTTTTTAATCAAAACTCATTATTAGAAGTGTTAAGGATATATAAGTTTGTAAAGTTGTTATGAGCTTTTCTTAAATTCAATATTAAGCAGCCCCAATTGCAGGCAGCAAAAGATTCATTATATCAATCATTTAACAGATAACAAAGTTTTAAAAATATAAAAATATTGCTGTGCAGTCAAAAATATATAAACAAGGAAACTTTTAAACTCCAGCACATTATAAACGAGTAAAAACTATGTAACAAAATTACAGTTTCTCATATATGAAGCAAGTCAAATTAAATAAAATAATAATCCAAAAATAGTCCATTAAAAGTCCAAAAAGAATATTTAACAAATCTACGTTCATTATTTCGTTCAATTGATTAATATTTTTTTAAAAAAAATTCTTGCTTGGTAGAGATTTATTAAGATTAAAGAGCTGAGAAAAGCACATTTCAAATTCAAATTTCAATAAAGAATACTCTGTTGGAATGGAATTTTACAAAGAGAGTCTTTTTAACAAATATTATAGTAAAGAAGGTTTTGAAACGAGCCTAAATCTAATAATATTATGCTAATGGAAGAGTGAATCATATGTATTATTCTAACACATACCGGAAACCAATCTTATCCATAATTATTACATAATTTTTGATAAAACAATTTTATTCTAAATTATTGTTATAAAACGAGTGATGAATATTTAAATATCTTAAAATTTCATTGAAAATATTAGCGCTCAGCAAATATGGAATTCACAGTTATTTTCATTAATTATAAGTACATACATGATTTTATAAAGAAATTAAAAGCGTAGGATGTATTTTAAATTAAATATCATGTTGAACCGCAGATGGCGGACTCAAGTTTAGGAAGCAGGGATTAGATAAGATGCAAATTATACATAAATAAATAAAAACAGAAAAATTCAGAAATAACAAAAAAGTAAAAATAAAAAATAGAGATAAATAAAAGAATAATACGAGTATATTATATAATAAATTTTATTCATTTTTATTTATCAATTTATCTTATTCTATGCTGAATTTGCGAATGAGAATTTTAACAAAGGATACATTTTTTAAAAAAAGCATTATTTAATAATTATTTTGAATTATTAAATAAAAACAATATAAAGTGGACGTCCAATGTATTTTTTGAATCCGGAAAGTTTGATTACTTTATTTTTAACTATGATTACTTTGCTCATAAAAAATTTCCAAGACCATACCATAAAAGTATCGTAAAAATGAAAAGAAAAAAATAGTCTTTTTTTTTCTATTCTGACATACGTATTTTGCTCATCCAATGTTTTCATAAAGCCTTTCACACTATTTTCTGCCACAGCTATTAGAAGTTACTAACGCAGCTGTGTTAGCATAACAATAACAAGACGCGTCAGAAAATAATATTTGCCAAACTCTGCCATCCTTTTCTGGCGTTGACGAGTGTGTATGCGCGCCCTTTTGGATTCATAATTAGTCGGTCTTCGAACACTGATTTGTCAGATTGAACGGAATGATAACAGAGGTAGGGGTTCTTTAGACAACATATTTCAAACAGCGTTTGGACCTGGGAAGGGTTGAAGGCACTGATTGTGCTACTTTACTTGCATTCTTTTTAGGTCTTCTAGATTAAGAGTGCAGAGGATGGTCATATAATAACCATGAGTACAGTCAAGTGTGCTCTGACGAAGTTATTTTTTTCATGTTTTCTTTGGTAATTGCATATTTTTGTTTCCGTGTCTGTAGGAGTTCGGAAAACAGCTGTCTTTATTTAGAAGTTTGCATTCCTTGTTAAAGTGCCAAGTTATCGTAAGAACTGTTTTTAATAACTACTCTTGAATTTTTATCGATTTTAAATATGCGTTTCAAAATATTAATTGCATTTATTCTTATATTAACAAATTGGTTCTCTAAGTTCTTCAAAGAAATTAAACTTTACTAAAGTATATAGTAGCTATTCTGAAATCAAAAATTTCACCCGTTGTTCTTATAGATGATAACTAATTCTCCTTTGAAATGGGTAATTATGGTTTATGGTAAATTACTTTTTTTTATTCATTTGGAAACTTTTAGCAATTAGTTAAAGAAAAACTTTCGAAATTCAGCCGAAACATATTGAGATGCGCATTTCTTTTCTAATTAGCATTTCTCAAAAAATTATTTTAATTAAAATAATAATAATCATTAAAATATATTTTTAATGACTTCTTGCATTTTTATTTATTTATAAGACACAATATAATTTTCCTAAATTTGTAATAGTTAATATCTTATTTGTTTAAGTGAGTTAAACTTAACACTTGCTAAAACTGTATGTCCCCCAAACCCCTGATCACCCAATCACCAATAATTTAAAACCAATAACCGCATTTGAGGATATGAATGCTATAGCATTCAATTTTATTGTGATACAAAATTACATAAATGCTATAAAATTTAATGTAAAAAACCATATTATGAATTCAATTCAACATAGCTTCATTTATTTATTTATCTATTTTTGAAATTTTTCTTTTAAGTACTGGTTATTTGGTTCATTGAGAACAAATTTGTTTTGTATATTATTTCTTTTTCTCGGGAATGTACTTTAAAATATACCCGAATCATTCGCATAGTGTATTCTTTAGTTCAAATAATTCTTATTTTCTCTTGTTCCAAATTATTTAAAGTTACTTATCTTTCATTTTCCTAAACCAGACATAAGATTTTTCTAAAATTACTAGAGCGTTATTGAGTTCTAATGTGATAAATACATATTGCACAAATATTCGAGATCTCTCAGTCCTGGTTACTTCCTAGCTATTCTTTTTTTAAAGTCAGGACTTCTTCCTTAAATGAAAACTAATTAAATCTCGAGGTAGAACTGCGTTGCTAATGCAACTCAATCAAACCCCTGATAAGCGAGACCTTTTCTGAATAGGCTAATCCGTAGATTCCACATTTAAAGTCAATCCAACCTGATTCCAAGGCTTGGCAGGTAGAGGAGGATCCAACTCACAGAGTGTTCCAATTCTTAATGACGCGTCTTGAACAGATGAAGATGAAAATCCAACCACACCTCTTATGACCTGAAACTAGGGAAAGGAGTATTCCTCCCATTTTTTTAACAATGGCTTACTCATGTAATGTGTGTGAGTGGTTGCGAGTTTATTTATAATAAACACTTCCACGGGAGAAGGGTGGTGAACTCTTTCAATGCCTGTTAATATTCCAGGGCAATTTGTTGTTTCACATAGAACACCCTTTCCTATTCATAGAGCACATACACCTTCCGTTCTAATTGTTTGTGACCGGTTCTTCTCCAATTAACTAGTGCACTTATTTTACAAAAATTCCACGTTTCCAAAAAATTTTTGAAGAATGATTTTTATTCGGAAGTCTATAAATATCGTCTGCCGAAATTATAAAATAATAAATTCCAATTTCCGAAAAATTTGTTGAAGAATAATTTTCATTCGGAAGTCTATAAATATCGTCTGCCGAAATTATAAAATAATAAATTCCACTTTTCCAAAAATTTGTTGAAGAATAATTTTTATTCGGAAGTCTATAAATATCGTCTGCCGAAATTATAAAATAATCGATTTAATCTTTTCCCAAATATCACTTGGATTTTCTGTATGAATTTTTTATTTATTGTTTATGCTTCAAATAATTGTTCTTCATTTGTTCATTAGAATGACTTTAATTTTATTATTAATTCATTTTCTAATTATTAATTACTTTACATTCTCTTTTTGTGACATTTCATGCTCTATACTTCTGTATATATATATTTTTTTGTAAATTAAAATTATTTTTATGGAATTAAAAAGTTTCTGGCTTAGCTAAAATACAGTTAATTACACGCTTCTGTTCAGCTTATGCAACAATTGTACTTCTGAAATGGAGGTATATTTGCTCCATAAAAACAGTTTTCTTTTTTAAAAAAACTTTGAATTGGTGCCTTTTTAACGATGTATCCATTATATTTTTTGATCCATGATATTCCAACGATAATTGATTTTGTTAATCTAATGGTTTATTTGGGTTAAAATGAATGACAGCTTTTCATATTATTAATTTTCTAATTCTTGTTCCGATAATTTTTCGAAATTATTTCTTAATATTAAAAAATTATTGAAACAAAAAATTGATGTTGATTAATATTTTCATATGAAAAGATACAAATTAATGTGAGGATTTTTTTCCTTTTAATTTTGAGGATACTGTTTTTTTATTTGAATTAAAGTTTTGTGAAAAGTTTATATTTAAAATAGGAAAAGATACATACATCCTATAAACGCTTAAAATTAATACTGATATGATTTTTGAGCAATTCCTTTAAAAGAAAATTTCAGTAAACAAATATGGTTAGGATATTATAAGAAATGTCATCGTTGTTTTTTAATTTATTTACTTTTACTCAATATGAGCAAGTTTTTATATTTCTTCTGTTTCTAATGTGATCAATAATTAACAAATAATGACTCCCAAATGAATTAAAAATTTCGTTAATTCCGCACTCCTACTTTAAAATTACTTAGAATATCAAACTATTCTCGATAATTTCTATCTGTTAGAATACTCGTGACGAGTTAATTAACATATAATTGATAATATTTCTTTGTATTTTGCAAATTTTAATAACGTTTATCAACAGTAGAATTTCATATGTATTTAATTTTTAAAAAACTAATAGAGGACATCATTTAATTAATTTAAAGAAAATATTGCAAAAATGTATCATATTGTTGAAGCTGAAAAACAACCCCTGAGAAAAGAAAAAAATGATCATAAGAAAATGGAATTTCCTTTTAGAAAATTAATTGATTCAACATAACGTTGCTAGAATTCAAACAAATAAAAAAAAACTGTCATATTACATTTCTTTTCCTTCGGTCAAATGACCCCGCCATTTGACCAAAGATCTTTTTGAAAGGTTAGATTTAAATATTTTTATTATGGTTCAATAGGGGACTTACATCCATCATCCATTCCATCATGATGAAACACTTGTGATCAGGGATAGTCATCCAGAAAGACGACGTAATACATAATCCGACATGTCTCAGACATTCTAATACATAACATGTAACTTTATTGCGTGTAGCTTTTCATTTGAAGGTCGAATTTTGGAATATTTTTTATTCAAAATTCTAAATATTTTAATGGTTTTTTACCAAATTAATACAATTTTTTCTATTAATTTTTATTACAAGTTTATTTATTTAATTTAAATAAATTAAAATCAAAAAATTTTATAACGTCCTAATGAATAAACTGATATGTGGAAATTTAATGTTATTTATACATATGATGCATTAAAAATTCGATCAATTGTATATAATCTGTAATTTGGTTTAATCCAAAAAAATCAGTTAAAAATTATTCAAAAAATTATTCAAAATCCTCCGTTAAAAATTATTCAATCAGTTAAAAATTATTCAAATTAGTTAAAAGTTAAAAATCCATCAGTTAATTATTATTCAAAATATTATTTTTAAATTAATAAATATTTTTCGAATGAACATAGCAAATAATGTGTCTCTAACATTGTATGAAATATTTTAAGTCACGGACTTGGTCTAAATGCTTTTTAAAAATTTCTTATTATTTAGTTTTTAGTTTGGGTTTATTTTTCAGAGATCATCTGAATTATTTGAGATTGTATAAACGATAAAGTATTTACTATTTAATTCTTTGAAATTTGATGGCTCTATCTATACTATATAGGATAATAGCTATATAGTTTAAAAGCTTTCAAAGAAAACTTCCATTATTTTGTTTAAATTTTTTGTCCTGCGGATTCTGTTACTCATCGATTACCAATTTTTTGTTCCAAATTTATTTGTTGTTTTAGAGTTTCAAAACAACCAGATGCGTTGAAATCTTTTAATTTTGATTAAGTTGCGATAAACTAAAATAACTAATATTTGAACAAAGCTTCAGCGTTTACTTAAAATAGGGTTTATTGTTCAAGATTTTGTGGCAATTTGAATTACTCAATACTCAACTGACATTATTATTTAATTATTTGAAATTTGATGGCTCCATTTATACTGTACAGGATAAAATCTTTCAGTTTATAATATATAGGATAAAAGCTTTCAAAGAAAACTTCCATTATTTTATTAAAATTTTTTGTTCTACAGATTCCTATTGGCTTTGTTACTCATTGAATACTGATAATCCGTTCCAAATTTATTTGTTGTTCTAGTGTTTGATAACAACCTGAAGCGTTGAAATCTTCTAATTTCGGTTAAGCTGCGATAAACTAAAATAACTAATATTTGAACAAAGCTTCAGCGTTTACTTAAAATAGGGTTTATTGTTCAAGTTTTTGTGGCAATTTGAATTACTCAACACAAAACTGTCATTACTGTTTAATTATTTGAAATTTGATGGCTCCATTTGTTCTATAAAGGATAAAATCATTCAGATTATATTATATAAGATAAAAGCTTTTAAAGAAATCTTCCATTATTTATTTAAAATATTTGCTCTACAGATTCTGCTACTCAGCGATTACCAATTTTCCGTTCCAAATTTATTTGTTGTTTTAGAGTTTCAAAACAACCAGATGCATTGAAATCTTTTAGTTTTGATTAAGTTGCGATAAATAAAAATAACTAATATTTGAACAAAGCTTCAGCTTTTACTTAAAATAGGGTTTATTGTTCATGTTTTTGTGGCAATTTGAATCACTCAATTCACAACCAGCGGTCATCGTTAAATATTTAACTACTTCACCTCTTGTAAGATCTGTCGTCATATAATATTCTCATAATTTTAGAAATGTTTTTATGTTAAAAGCAAGATACTAAAAACACTCACATATTTTTTTCCTACTTCAAGGTTTACTTGCTATTAGCTTGTTATTTCGAATCTTTTGTTTGTTCTCTGATGATTTGAAAAGTCGACAGCTTCTGATACGCAATTGCGCAGTACTCTTGGATTACAAAAACAAACTAAGGGCAGCTGCTTCGTAGAAAAATGTTTTAAATTACAACTTAATGTGTTTTTTTCACCCATTATTATATGCACTTTATAAAATACAGAAAAAAAGGTAACCTTAATGGGTAGCCCAAGCAATCCAAGTTCAAACATAATATCTCCTGACATGACAGATTTTGACATCTTTTGATCGCAGAACCAACTTCCCTTCTTGTGACACCTTTGCCTTATATTCATTTTTTGCGGCAACTTCACATAATTAGGCTAATGACTTTCTTTGATGTAGGGACGAGTTCTCTAAAGGTTTTCAAGTTTTGTTCTTCTTTTAATGATTAAGGCATTGAAGATGAATTTGCCATTTGTCTCCATACCGCATACACAATTTTTTTTTGACATTTGATGCGTTTGTGTTTTGCTATAACGTTTACAGAGTATAGAGGTTAGTGTAATCAGAGCGTCCTTTTTGAGTTATCAGTGACGATAACAGACTTATTTGTCACCTCTTATTAGTAGGTCGAGAAATGCTGTCTTTTTCGGTAGCCGTTATGAGTTAATTAAGAGAGCTTCAACTCGCTAACAAGTTTGTGACATGCTAAGTGCGTTTCATTAATTTGAAAAATGAGACATCATTACGTGTTTTTCCTATCACTGGAGACAGGCATCTGCTCTGTTATAATCTGAAGAAAAATTACTGAGTAATAATGGATGTTTTTTTTTCCTGGAGATATTTCTTGATGATGTTAAATTATGTGGATCAAAATAAAGTCATTAACGTCTCAAATTGTAACATCTAAATCTTTTCTTGTACGTCCCGATTTTAATAAACTTTGAAGTATGATTTAATAATAGCTTCGTTGTGTTTGATAGACTTGCAAAACATCAATTAAGTTTTGAAATGAATGTTATTTTTTAATTTTTCGGTTATGTATCATTGTTTTAAATTAATGTTGGATAAAATTGGTTTTATTTTGTAATACACTTATTAGCTTATTTACATGTATTTAATTTGTCATATTTTCTTTATTTCCTTTAAAATTACTCAAAAGGATTAATTAATTTATAACATTTATTGGTATAGATTACAGATTCTGTAATTACAACCATGGACAATGTTTCTTTTTGGTAGAGCGTTTTCTTCTTGTATATTAAACTAATTTACATATATAAAAACTTTTGTCTTATAGATTTTTAGGGAAATGTAATAAGAAGTTTCGTCATAAATTCAGTTAATGCTTCCATATCAAGTTTATTCCATTTTTTTAGATGAATTGATTTTCTATTGAGATGACAAGTAATTAACCTTTAACATTCCCGTAAATAGTTTAGAATCGTAGTATAGTTGGAAAAGGTAAACATTCATACTTTTTAAATTTTTTTCGAGAACTTCTTAGTTTTAATATTATTATATATTATTGATTATTATGTTTTTATGGATCTATCAACCTTTTGGTAAATTGATACTTGTGATGTTAGCAATCAAACTTGTAATTTACAATTCTGTTGAGTTTATCTGAAATATCTGAGAAAAATGGGCACAAGATATAAATCTATTTTTAGCTTTAAATCTAAGTGAAAAACGTAATTTTATTTGTGTATCTTTAATCTTCCTTAAGACTAGATTAGCAAGAAATAATGGTATGTTTTTTACCTATTCTTTTGAACAATTACTTAATAATAATTCCAATACAAAGTATTTTTTGATTAGGTTCATCGTTTAATCACCAGTAAATTAATGCATATATAGATGAAAATAGCTATTCAGTCAGATACGTAAAGTCACATCTGTTGAGATAATTATTAAAA
>JAOUZG010015275.1:552691-587329 GCA_026289955.1 Argiope argentata | reverse complement strand
TTTTAAATTTCTCTTTTACATATGAGGATACTGATTTTGATTTTCACCAGTTACTTATATTTAAAACGTGTGCCTTAAGAGTAAGGTTATATTTTTACAATTTAGTTGGCTTTGCGAAGCAAATGTGAGTAATTTGGCACAAAATATATGCCTGTAAAATGATTAAAAATAATCAGTCAAAATATTTGACAATTATAACATTTCAAAACATTTATAAAATTCGTTTACCTACTTTGTTATTAATACATGAATGAAAAAATTTTGTACACGTCAACACAATGAGCTTTGATTTTTAATAACAAATAGTTGCCTCCTACTGAAATAGATTAATAATAATAATTTTTTAATAAATATGTATTTAAGGTAATAATAAATTAAGTTTTAAAACACTTTTTCAAAATCCCATTTTTTTAATAATTTCACCAAGAGTTAATGCACGATTTGACTTCGTTGATCTAATAATCTTCCCATAAATTAATGTGTGTCAACGGTCCGATTGAAAATTTACAAATCAATTAGATTTGTGAAACGGGTGTGTGAAAATGGGCACAGGACATAACTCTTTAAATAAATGCAAATGGACTTGTACCGCAAAATTATTGTGTGTAAAGTCTTTATTTATACTCAACTGAGTGTGACATTTCCAATTACATTAAGACCTTAATGGCAACATCTCAATCCTTTCACTTGTTTGATCACGGATGGGCAACTACGTTTGACAAAATACATTACTATGCTCTTGTAAAGTAAAGGAAGAAAAATGCTCTCCCACCGAAACCTGAATTGAAGGTAATAGAAACTGCTTGTGAAATTTATTACATTCTGAAGAAAATAGAATAGATCAGGTTTCTTTGCTACACATAATTTTTCATGGTTGACTGTTCAGGAGCTCACTGGACATGTTCTACGAACACGGCTTTAAATATGTATAATTCAAAACACCGTGTAATCGATTTGTTATGCACATGAATAATGCCAAAGAAGCAAAAGAGTCCAATAAAATTCCAGGATGTGTCGAAAGCTACGATAAAATTTATTTTATGCTGAAGGAAATAGAATGGAGACATCATGCATTGCTTCATATATCTATCAACTGATTTCTGCAAGTAATACATATAACATAATTTTAAGTTCGTATCACGCAATATTCACATAAAAAAGAATTCGGCAAGTAAATGATAAATTAAGAAAAGCCGAGTTTTATTTTTTACTGCATTTAAAACTATTAAAAATTAATTTTTGTGTGCTGTTTGAGTAATGAAATGGTCAGAATTAAATCTCCCGTATTATAGCATAAATGTCCTGATCTTTAAATATACTTTTTTGTACGTCTCTTCTTTTCTTGAGTTAATGATATTTCTTTTTTTCTCAGTATAGTTGAGTCCCGTATATGAATTCCCATAAAATGCGAAGTCATACAACGACTAGTTCTCATATAACGCGATAAACAGCTCCGTATAACGCATGAAATATATTTAACTTTTCCATATAGTTTCTGATTTTTTTTGAACGAACAAATGTATACACTTATCTGCTGTTTATATATGAACAGAGAAGTTAATAATTAGCAAAAGTAACGGTTTATAAACTGATAATTAACAATCTATTAACAATTAACAATTGATAGAGGCATGTTTGAATTGTATAAATTGATCCAATAATGTATGTCCCGTATATCGCGTTATACATTATCCTTTTAGAGGTATTTAACCCCGTGTAGCTACTGCACCACATGTTATTTTCTGTTACTGCTGCACTCCGTATTATCCCGTGTTACTACTGCATTCCATATTACTCCATGTTACTGTTACAACCCATGTTTTTCGTGTTACTACTGAACTCCATATTACCCCTTGTTACTATTACACCCCATGTTTCCCGTGTTACTACTGCATTCCATATTACCTCGTGTTACTATTACAACCCCTGTTTCTCGTTTTACTACTGCACTCCATATTACCCCGTGATACTACTGTACTCCCTATTACCCTGTGTTACTATTACACCCCATATTTCCCGTGTTACAACTGCATCCCATGTCACCTCGTGAGTCTACTATATTTATTTCCCTACGGATTTGGAGACATAACAAATGAAAGGAAGCGATATTTCATAAATATTGAAGTAAGAGTAGCTTAATTTAATTAGATGACAGACTTATTTTGAAGCTACAGATAAGATTTTTGGGCAAGGACATGATAATTTTGAAAAGTAGTCAGATACGATGACAATATTTAAGGTGGCAGAATTCTCTATATTTCCAAACCACACAAACTAACCCACGATCACCGATTTAACTTGCACTATATTCACATACACGGTTGATCCATTGTGACATGAACTTTCGGTCCCATAATGCTTCAATTCAAAGGCCAAGATTTTACTATCAAGCGACTTCGATCCAAACATTCATTTATAATGGTATACTTTCGAAATGATGTTATTCGATTATACAGCACAAAACTGTTTAAAATGAAAAATATTCCGTTGATTTGTAGTTGTTAATTAGAATTGGTAATTTTATATACAAATTAAATACATTCCTTGCTGAAAAGGCAGCACAATAAATATAAAGATAAAAACCAAAAACGTGAGTGTTAAGGGAATTTTGCTTTATTTATCAAGTATGACAATATTGGGCATTTTTATCAGAATTTTGTGGATAGTTAATTTTTGGGTTCAAATTTTAATTTAATACATAAAAGCATAATCTAGACTTATTTCTGTATTCATAAGATACATCAATATTGGGATTTTCCATTAAAATACCGAGATAAAAAATAGTTGGAATTCTTTTATTAATTTATAATTTAATTGAAGCTAACACAAAATTTTTTTTTTTTTTTTTGGAAAAAAAATTCCGATGATTATGTATTAAGAATTTCTCAAAAATAACAATACAGTCCCATGATATGTGCCTTGACCGTATTTTCAACAAATTTGACTTCTTTTTTTAAAAAATTAACGTATGTTTTATTGTATTGAAAAAATATTAATTTTTCTGAGAAGATTTTTCTCTTGGTGAATTTGCTGGATTCTGGATGCTGGGTTTTGTTCAGAAAATATATTCATGTTTTGTGTTCAGTGACGGTTTAATTTAAAAATAGATGCCATCACTATCCCAGTATTAGATAAGGAAGATGAAAAATTCTTTTTGAGAATAATCAATTATATATTTTAAATAATAAGAAAATTCAATTGTTATTTGTCAATAGGCTAAATAATGAATTATGGAAAAATACATTTTATTCTTTCTTCAAAATTTTCCTTATAATGCCTTCCATGTGACATTTATTTTTAAAATCCAAAAAATTGTAACTATATCATTTTTGTCATGATTTATTCTAAATTTTAAAATCAGTTTAATTTTCCTTTCGAGGAAATATATCTATACCAAAATCTTTTGTTCTTTTTGCAGTAAACATGATACATTCTTTCTTGCCTTTTATTGTTTTTTTATTTACGTGCATATTTGTAAACATCTCATCATTTGCTGTTAATAGTTTATTACTTTATTCTGACGCATTGTATGTAACATATTGTCAGGAAAACATATTGCATGTAACATATTGTCATGAAAAAGTAAGTCTTCTGACGATACATTCTTTCTAGCCTTTGATTATTTTTTATTTACATGCATATTAGTAAACATCTTCTCATCGTTTGCTGTCAATAGTGTATTACTTTATTCTAACATATTGTATGTAACATATTATCATGAATACATATTGCATGTAACATATTTTCATGAAAAAATATTTCGTGTAACATTTTGTCACAAAAAAGTAAGTCTTTCGATGAAGCATACAAGTAATGTGAAAACTACTCAAAATATGCACCTTTGTAGGAAGTTAAATGATTGAATTTTCGATGATAATAACATTAATGAGGAAAATAACATTAATGATGCTTTCTTATTTATTAAAATTAGACAACAGAACTAATTATGACAGAAGAAATAATTCTCCCTATCTCATTTTTCACCAAATTATTCTGTAAACCATAGTTGTGTTAAATCCACCAAATTCCATATGAATAACTAATTAATTTTTTTAATTGTATGTATCTGGGACTACAAAAAAATTCTTCATAAATAGGGTCATTAAATTTTAACCGCAAAAATGTTACAACAGAAAAAAAAGAAAAAGAAAAAAAAGCTTCATTACTTTATTAATATTGCATCAAAGAGATAGGAAACTTTCAGCATAGTAAGATGTAAATATACGAACTTTTTTGGCTTGTTATTTAAAAATATTTTTCCATATTTCCAGAAATTACTTAATATTATTTGAAGAAAGCTGCGAGAAAAAATATTAATGATAGATTTTATTCTATCACTGTTTTTAATGAACATGTACCAAAGATGCAAAAAGGTTTACATTTTGTGATAAACTTGTTTAATTTACTTTTTCTAATAGTCTCAAATCCTTTCATATTTCAAGAAACTACTAAATGAAAATCCTTTTAATTAGTAACAATGTTATCCATGTTGAAATTGATCCCAAATTGTTTTTCCCGCATAAATAAGGACATTTAATTCTTTTAACCGCAAAAGGGTCATTAGAGCAAGAAGTTACAGAAGCATTTTGTTGTATAATTTTTTTTCTAATCTTGCATCAAACTAAATAGTTTGAAATGTGTTCCAAATAATAATTGTTTCAGCATTCCTTTCGAATTTTTAAATTTTTTCTACGTGTTCTGTTATGTTATTAAAAAAATCATTTGAATCTAAAGAGAAGTCAACCTTAAAAGAATTTTAACTCAAAAATCAAAATGTTGTAGATATTTTGAGTGGCATCATTGTTTTTGATGAGCATAATGAAAATGATAAAATGTTTATAACGTATCTTTCATTAATATATATGTATATACATTCGCACGGTTTAATTTCACGAGTTAGATTGTTGTGTTACATCATTAATTTCGATGAATTGGTTTATATTGACAAACATCAAACTGACAAGTGGTTTATAATGACAAACATTCGAGTAGTATCTTTTATTGCTTTTAAATATTTATAGATTTTCGATATAAATTGAGATGTAGCATTTTTTTCAGTCATAAAAAGGTCAAAACAGAAAAAAATCAGTCGGTGCCTTTTGTTATATCAATATTTTTGGTGGTTTCGTCTCAACAGTCAAATGGTTCATAATATGTAATATTTGAATGATTTCTTTTGATTTAAATTTTTAAAATTCTATGCACCCATAAATTGAAAATTCCGAAGATAACTTCAGATAGACCCTATTCCCACACCCTTTCTTATCAAGCTTGTTAATATTCCTAAATAAACAAGTAATTCTAGCTTTCGTGCATTTCCCTTCTTGTTTAACTTCCGGCATGCTTCAATTCCAGTTCGGCACAATACATAAAGAAGTGTGAAACAAATTTTCAAAATTACAACACAAAGGAAAACAAGGAAGAAATCTTCTGCCAGAGAAAGTAACTGGAAGCTACCGAAGCTAAGTGGGTATTAGCTTGTCTCCTTTTTTATCTCCCCAGTTTTCCACTCGACTTTAAAAGCCTCCGCCCCAAAATAACATCTCCCTGCTATTCCGAAATTTAATAAAGAAGACTGATTTTACAGTTTGTTGGGATGGGTCAAGCGTTTTGACTGGATTTGTGGCCTAGTTAATCCCTTGCGTTATCCTATCTAGGTCGTCACACTACCGATGGCAACTCACCTTCTGGCAACCAGAGGCTTTCCTCTATGGTTAGAGGTCGTACGGGTCAATCTTTGAAGTCATATGCCACTGATCTAGTTCAGGCGAAAGAAGAGATGGTGGAATCAGTCTTCTTTTGTTTCTTCTTGTTGTTTTTGGAGCTCGAACCCACTTGCCGATGCAATAATCAGGGGGAGAAAAGAGAAATTTCGACATGTTGTTATTAACTTCTTTGTTTTGTTAAACGATTATTTAATACTCAGACTTAGCGTTCCGTTTTTGGTAGCTCTCGGGGGTTTCCTTTTGTCTTCATCGAGGATGAAATGGAATGTATTTTCTCATGGTTCATCCATCGTCTGGATCTGGTCATTATATGATAATTTGTAGAAATTGGTTTCTATAAGTAATCGATTTGCTGACCTTTATGAAAGTTAAATGACTCAGATGCTCGGCTTTGTTTTTTCTATAGTTTCAAAGATAGATATTTATTCCATTTTCAGTGCATTAGAATAGTTGAATTAGATAGCTTATATGTATTTCATTTTTAATCGATGGTGTCATTGAACTCAATTTTTAAATTATACATGGATAAAGTATTAAATTTATTTAAACGGTTGCATGATGCGATCCCTTCAATCCACTCTGGGTTCATAAGGAAGAAATAAATGAAGGATTAAAGAGTAATGTCTGATTACTATTCGCATTTGAATATTTATGACATAAATTGTTTTTAAGTTAAACGATATAATTGAATACATATTTCTGATTCATTCATATTTGGTATCTTCGACCTTTTCTTTTAATGATATTTTCATTCTGTGTCGTGTACTGATGTTTATCTCTTTGAAGGACACATGCATTAGATGCTATTCGATTAAATAAATGCCGTAAAATTGAATTCGTAGATATAATTGAATATATATTTCTGACTCATTCATATTTGGTATCTTCGACCTTTTCTTTCACTGATATTTTCATTTTGTGTCGTGTACTGATGTTTATCTCTTTGAAGGACACAGACATTGGATGCTATTCGATTAAATAAATATCGTAAAAAATTACTTCATATGCTTTTTTTCTGCTTTGGTTTTGCGTAAAAATATGTCACAGCTCTTTATTGAAACTAATAACTTCATGCTTTTTAATTGCGATTAGTTTAATCTTTTATATACTGAATTATGTTGCTATCAATTTTTCAGCTTTATCTTTTAAAAGTAAATAAGTTTCCTTCCAGAATAATTCCAGGGAGCCGAAGAACAAAAAATGTAATTAGTACAAATATTAACTAATTTAATTGTTAATTAAATATTTTTATTTCCTACTTTTAGCTTATATTAACTTCCTGTTATTTAGTTTACATTATCTGTGTTCTTTAGAATACCATCAGCAAAAACAATAATGTTACGAACATATAAGCCATATTTAAATGGTACTTTTAAGTACCGTCAGTAAATAAAGGGTTACACTACGGATAATTTTGAAGAAACGTCAATTAGAAAGAGAACAAAATATAGGTATTTTCATTAATATAGAAATAAATATTCGTATTGCATTAACAAATGGAAATTATTTTTAAAATGTTAAATTATGAATCCTGTAATTATTTCGTTAAATTTGTAAAATAAATCACATTCATTATCTCCAGTAAGAGAAATAATATATATTTAATATAAAATAATATAATATGCAATAATATATGTATCTAATGTAATATGTAATAGATACTGTATTTAATATAAAATAAAATTGTACAATGTTTTGAACTGATTAAACAGTGATTGCAAGTGAAGCGATAACCAGTTACAAAATTCAAAAGAGAAAGAATAATGAAATAATTAACTATTACGGACTTAAAAATAACCACAGGAAAAGATAAATGAGAATAGATATTGCGTTTTTACTACATTTCCACAATTCAGCTTCTTTATTGATCATAATAGAATGATTCTATTTTATGTGAAATGAATTAGATAAAGAAGAATTTTTCAAACACTTTTTTCCTAACTCGCATTTAGCTAATCTTTTTTTTTTTCCTTTTCAATGTAAACTATTTTTAATACATAAGGTTTTGTACATTCCACTACATATAATTCAATTTGGGACAAAAAAAATCAGCCTATTCTAGAAAGTTCTTAAAAGTCTGAAAAATTTGAAGAAATTAAAATGTTAGTTTTATATTATCCATAAAGAATGTAAGAAACTAAGTAAGGTGGAATAAAAATTTAGTTAGTTAAATTCTATAAGTTTAAGAATTTATAATCTAAACAATACTATTAAACAAGTTTATCACATAACGACTTTTCTATAGCACACTTAAAAGCGTAGTTTGAAGAGATAAGTGATAATCACAGTCATTAAATGATGAAAAGAAATAAAAAGAAAAAGAAAGAAAAAAAGAACTCGATTTGTTAACACACATTCAGCGCATTGTTTACCTCATTAACGTGAATACTTTCTCTCAAATCGCTATTTATTAAGCCTTAATTTTTGTTACGCAACCTCACGGAATGCTCGAAGAACTCACGGAAAGTTGCTGTAACGCTTAAGAAACAAGCTCCGAGTTTATCATTTATCTATCCGAATCGAAAAGAAAAAAGTAAAAGTGCAATACAAAATCGCAGTAAATGTCTGAATAAAAAACCAACACAATAAGCAATAACTCTGACTATGTAAACATCACTGCAACGGAAAATTTCGCTTGCTCTAATTCCATCCTTGTCACAGGAATTGAATCATGTTCGGTTTTTCTTCAAGGCACATCTTGAGTGAAACGAAAGTACCACAGGGTAGAGAACAATAAGCTGCTCTTTATATTTGTGATACATTTTTTTGTCTTTTTCCTTTCTTCTTTTTCTTTTTTTCTTTTGAAGAGAAGATGGTGCTGTTTTGTAAGAAAAGGTACGTTCGAGTCAGAGTGTGAACTCGGTGGACTTATAAGATTTGACCTTTGTTTCGCTTTCAAAGAGAAATAAAATAAAAGAAACCAAATTTTAATAGTTGGGATTTCTTTCTTTCCGTTCTTGCAGTTTGCATAGAACGGAAAAGCTAAAGGCTATTTTGTTTAACCTGCACGATTTTGTAACAGTTTTTCACCGTCGCCATTTAATATGCTGGTTGTTAGTGGAAAATGTAGGGTTTGCTGGCGTAATTAAGCTAGGGAGTGTATAAAAATTTGAAAACATTGGATAGAAGCGAATAAAAAATTATTTCGTAACAGATTTACTTATTTCTTTTTTATATCTTATAAGAATTTAGTGCAAGTCAAATCCTTGTGCGAAATATTCTTTTTTGTATTATGAATAGATAATCATTTATTAAAAATGTCTGATATTTTAAAACAATAAAATATATTAGAGTAATTTCCATTTCTTTCATTCTTGGCGATATTTTGGCGATCAAAGTGTACCAAAATATTCCTAAAACACATCTATGCATGTAGATAACTTCAATATCTCAAATACATTAAAGCAGCAACAAAATAGGATTTGACATGAAGATCATCGACAAATAAAACTATTATATAATATATATATTTCACGAAATTTTAAATTAAAAACGCTGGTTTTGTGTATTATTTATGGTACGAAATATTCTTTTTTTTATCATGAATAGATTATTATTTATTAAAAATGTTTGATATTTTTAAACAATAAAAATATTAGGATAATGTCCATTCCTTTCATTCTTGGAGACCAAAGTGTACCAAAATATTCCTAAAACACATGCATGAACATTAACAACTTCAATATCTCAGTTACCTTAAAGAAGCATCAAAATAGGATTTGACATGAAGAATATCGCCAATAAAACTATTATATAATATATATTTTTCATGAAATTTTAAATTAAAAATGCTGGTTTTGTGAATTATTTATGGTGCAAAATATTCTTATTTTATTATGAATAGATTATCGTTTATTAATAATGTTTGATATTTTTAAACAATAAAATATATTAGGATAATATCCATCCCTTTCATTCTTGGCGACATTTCGGTGACCAAAGTTATATCAAAATATTCCTCAAACACATGTATAGATGTATTTTTTACTAAGCACAATTTTTTCATACGTTTAGGAATAATTGCTTATTCTGCAATTTACACATTTTTCGGACAAATATAAGGACAAATAAAGATTATGTGTTATTATTTTGTTATGTATTATGTTATTATCTATGCATAACTTAGCAAAGAAAATTTATTGAACACATTTGTAATACAAATGAAAATCTTTTTTTAAATTCACACATTTGATGCAAGTTTAGTCTTAATTGTGAAAAACAAAGCGTTTCCTCATTGCATGATTAAAAATAACTTTACAAAAACCTATATTTTTTTGAGAAAACACGTTGTTAAAAATTTAAAATTAAAGAATATAATCAGGATTTTGGTTTTCTGATCAAAAAGTTTTTAAAACACTGACAAATCATGCTGCATTCTTACATTTTCCGAATTTGATTTTTGTTCGAAAATTCTTTTGCATATTGTCACTCAAAGTGCATAGTATATCTAACCTTAACATTCGACTAGTTACAATTATAAGAATCAGCTATAAAAACATAGAATCTTTTGATATTTTTCGTATATTTTATAGAATCAGCTAATAGCATTAGAATTAATTGTTACCCTTGTAAAAATCCTAAAATGACAATAATAATTTTATTTATGAAAATAATTGGAACAGAATTTTCGACATAAGACATTTTGCACTGTGAATAACGATACCAAAAATTTATAATTTCGACCCTCATTCTAGAATCAAAATCCTTAATATTTTTTTCTACATCCTACAATCTTGCTGTACATAATTTAAATCTTTCAAAAATGATAAAATAGGTTGAAAAAACTGATAAATTTCCTCTGAAGCTTAGAGAAGGATTTCACTAGCTTCCTATTTAATGCAAAAGATGTTAATTACTGAAATTTTTTTATTATTTTATTTTGATGATATTTTTTATCAAGTAGTTAAGGATATAAGAACAAATAGAAAACGGAAGAAAAAAATTAAATGAAACTATAATATCGCCATTTGAAGACCGCACATTCATTGAAATTAATATCTCAAAAGGCCTCATATGATCAGTGAGAAATGATTATATAATAGTTATAATTCTCAAAACGTCAGCTCTAAATTAGGAAGCCAGTAAAAGCTTATAATGTAATGCACTATCTTTATTTTCGCACATCATAAATTCGATATATAGATAGGATATTCTTCACATACATATTAATTTGATTAAAATAAAAAACAAATAAACTGTCTCGTCCAAAATAGGATTAATGTCCTGAATCTGAAGACAGTAGATTTGTAATATTAGAGTTTTATCCTATTCATCTGATTTGTTTCTTTACAAATCAAGTTAATAGTGTAACTCATACATTTAATAATAAACATTACTCTTGACTAAATATCAGTTATGTTTTGGCTAAAATTCATAACCATGCAGAAAAATAATTATTTATTTCCAAATTATATGTTTTGACTCCAAAAAAATACAATAAAAACATTACTAGATCATTTCTGTTGTAAACCGCAAAAATATAAATGCCGAATTATGTAAAAAAATAATGAATCGAGGAAGAAACTTCCTTGTACTATTGTTTCCAGAATATAAAGAAACATATTGCCAATCTTTTCATTGTCATGTTTGTGGTAACGAAACACAATTAATCGTGGAACTCTACTTAGAGAAAATATTAGTAAAACGAATGAAAAAAAATATTTTTTTAACACAAATTCGCTAAATGATCATATAATTAAAAATAATGGTGTAGAGTCATTTACCAACAAAAGGCATAATGTCTAAAAAAATCTTCCAAAATGCGTAAATTTTGTTGATAATTTTTAAGTCTGTGATTAATATTTTAAGAGTGGTTACAAACACAACAGATTTTTCTGGCGCGACTAATTTATCGCCGCCGCCATAACAACACTAGTGTATTGAATTATATTAAAGCTTACACATTTGGCGGAAAAATAAAGGTGTGGTCATTCGATACACCAATGTTGTTATGGCGCGACTGAAAAATCCGCTGTGTGTGTAACTAGCCTAATTATTACGTCTACATAGTAATTAGGCTGGTTACATTCATCATCATTGTTATTTTGCATTCGTAGGGATCACGATTACATATACTACAGCTCAGGGAGGCAGCAAAACATGAATAAAAACCGGTATAACACTATCTTATTTATTGAAAGATTCTGGACTATTAATTTGCTTTGTGCTGATGTTGTTTGGTTAACCTAACATCTGGTTCATTCACTACGCAAGAATTATTGCGTTAAAATCAACATAATGCTCAGTCTTGCATACCATATAAGCAGAAGGATGTTTCGATACTATGAATTTAATTTGTAACAAGTGTATCAAGGTCCAAAGTTGAAACTCTGCTGCTAGGCCATCATGTCCAGATAGGAAGCGCCTCGCAGTCCAGATAGGAAGGACAAACATCTCTGATAGCTGTATTGTTTTTATTTTAAGTTTAGTTTCGGAAAGTAAATAGTGAATACAAAAAATTATTTAAAAATAATTCAAGCATTTTACTAGCTGATCTCAACCATTTATTAACTGGCATAATCACATATTTTTCAATTCCTATGATTAGCTCACACTCTCCCTAATTATATATATATAATGTAAAATATTCTAATTATTTGTTGAAAGTAGATAGCAAAATCGTGGCTGAAATCATGGAGAAGACAGTTGAATTTTTAAGTTCTTTTTATTCCATCACTGGAGAAGGCATTATTTGCAAGCGAAAGCGACCTCACAATACAGAACGACACAACACGGAATTGACGAAAAAGCTGATTAAATTTTTATCCCTCTGAACTTATACCTTCAGAATTTAAAAGGGATCTTCGAAACATGTCAATCACATGTACAGCTCGTGCAAGGGAATCCTAGGAATCTTTTAGTGGAATTTGTTAAGCTTGCTAATTTCTGTCCCTATACTTGGAGGGTGGGAAAGTAACCGGCGTTTAGCTGATTCAACAATTTTACAAAGCTTCTGTAGAATCAATTAACTAGAGCGAGTGGGTTGGATCAGGAAATAAGAGAATATTTCAGAATGATATTACAATGGGCTAAATTAAGATAGAGCTTTGGAAATTAATTGGGATTTAATTTAGTATATATATATATATATATATATATATATATATATAAATATATATATATATATATATATATATATATATATATATATATATAGCTCAAATTTTCAATCGTTAATAAAATACTTAGTATTCATCCTATCAAGTTCACTTAAATTTTTAAAAACTTGTAGTGAATGCTATTTGATGTTAATACAGTTTTTCTTTCAAACATTGTTTAGTTATTGTTAATTATTATTAGTTATTATTAATTAATTAAAAACTAACTTTCTAGAGAAAAATCTTCATTTCCCCCCGCCAAATAAGTAACGAATTCAGTTTGCTTTTTCTAAATGCTAATGAGGTTAGGCTTAACATGTTTTCGGCCGATTATTTCAAATGATTCTGCTTATTTTCTTAATGTTTGATGCATTTAAAATTAAACATTTGTAATTCTTCAATTTTTTGGATTCATTTTAAAGTACTTTTGAATTAAAATAATACAGAATAAAGAAAATTAAAAATGTCTGATCTGAGTTGTCTTTGATAGGCGTTGAAAGTTCATTGCTAGTATAATTTTTTGATCAAATATTTATAGTAATTGTAATTGTTAGGCCGGTATAGCCTTGTTGGATTCGCATCCCTTGGGCTGCGAGTTCGAACAGCCGAAGACTCTCCGTGTGTGGTGGACGTTAAATCTGCCCTGGTCACAAAGTTATTCATATTGAGAGTAATACCAATGGGGTTACTGGATCAGAAGTGATCGTTCTTTGTTTTAAATCTAAATTACGATCTGTGAATGAATACATGAAATACATGAATTACGTCCTCCCCGTAAAAAGGGTTTGTCACGTATGTGAGCTAGAAGTCAGACTTCTGCCTTCGGATTTTCAAGAGATCATACCCTCAGAAGTCTCTCTCTGGGGGGGGGGCACCTCATTATTGGAGATGAGATGCTTCCGATATAGTGGTAGGATCTCGCTAACCCAGTGGGTACACTATTAGTGTACCCACCGGGGATGAGGGGTTAGACTCCTCCCACCGATGACGGGACGTACTTCCTTCGGGGAGGGTTGTACCGTGGCCGGTGATGGCCATTAGGACTCAACCATAACTCCCGATAATTGCTGTTGCGGCGGTCCGGTCATTCAGTTTCTATGGTTAATCCGTGTGCCTTCATGGCGGGTCGGAGAGTCTGTTCTATGACTTACCCTCAGAAGCTACTTCACCCCTCCTTCCGTTGTAAAGTGAAGACAACATCAATTATAAATATTTAATAAAAAGTAACTACAATTTTTTTCTTAACTTCCTGAATTTTTCCTAATAACCTAAGTAGAAACTGATTTAGAAAAATATTTTTTATATCACTTGTTTTATTTTCACCTTCAGAAAATAAAAACGGAATAAAAAAAATTATTCAATTTTAATTTACGCATTTACTATCTTATCTTTATCATTTACTAGCTGAATCACGTCTTTTCCCACATATATATAATGTAATGTGTTACATCGCTATAACGAAATTCTAACAATTGGAAAATAAGTTATAGCGGATTAAAGAATGCCTTCGCACATTTAAAAAAAAGTAAGGAAAGACATGGTTTTCTAACTTTTAAGAAGGAAGGAAATTGAAAAGGGAAAATCTAAAAAAAAAACTATTTGAATGCTGGTAAATGAAATTTCCCTTGTTATTATGATTTCTAACCTTTTGCTCATCTCTAGCCTAGATACCTACAAACTGAAAGGGGTCGTTAAAGACAGTGAAGAAACATGTTGGCAGAAGGTAACATATTTGGCACGTTGGATAATCAAAACTCTTCTTGGACTTTGTGAAATAATAACAGAACAGATGCTGCTGTTTGTAATATCATTGACCCTAGAGCATATCTCACCTAAAAAGCTTCAGGAAGGACGAGAACTGTTTTAGAAATTACTCTTAATTTTAAAAGATTATACACGTCACTTGTTCTACGAAAATCATCTTAAAAATTTGAATTTTTACTCGGCTTTTATTACGTCGAGGGAAATTTTTAATGATTCTTCAGGTCACCCTGTACAACAGGTCAAATCAACTTTGACATGCGGTTAATTTAATTCTAGTGTAAATTGTGTGCGGAAATGTACGGATCTTAGGAAGAAGATGTCATTTGTTGCCTTCATAATGATGGCAGCTCCTTTGAAAAGGTAAGGTCGTATAGGTAACGTAAATAAGGAGAAGGCAGAAAATTTATAGGTGAAGAAAGGTTTCTCAGTGAATATTTAAGGGCTTGGAATTAAGAAACTATAATTATCTTGCTTTTTTCTAAGCTAATTTCTTGTATATTTGAGATAAAAGAAAGTTTATTTACATATGCAATTTTCCGTAACTTTAGACCGTGTTTGTTTTTATCTCATCTTTAAAGGCCAAATAATTCTATAAGAAATGATGAATTGTTTTTCTTAATTTCAGCAATAATACTAGAAAATTAGCCAACTCAGTCAAACCAAATTTGTTAAATTATTAATAAAAATACCAATTACTGGAAATAATATTTAAAATTATTCATTTATTAATTTATTTTTCATTTCATTATAGATTATGTTGTCATCCAGGAAATTGTAAATTCAGTAAATGCTTCTAATTAAATTCTTTCAGTTTCCAAATCCTTATCATTCTAAAACATTCAGAAAGTAATAACTTCTCACATAGCATTATTTTCAATAGAAAAAAAAAATCAAAGTCTGCATTTCACATCTTAACACATTTACGGACAGTACGGTTATAGTTATCATTTATATATATGGGACTTAACAGGATCATAAATACAAATAACTATGCCCGTCAAAAAATAATTGTGTGGGTTTTTCAGTTATTGTGCCCACTAGGACATTGTTATATCAATATAAAAAAAATCTTCTAACTTCTAATTAAATCCGTCCCTTTTTCAAATCATTATCAACCTAAAACATTCAGAAAATTATAACTTCTCACATAATATTATTTACGGTAGGAAAAATCAGAATCTATATTTCAAATCTTTACACATTCACGGACAGGACGGTTATAGCAATTATTAATATATTTGGGACTTAACAGCACCATAAATACAAACGTCAACTATACCCGTCAGCTAATAAAAAGTGTTTTATTTTTTTAGCTATTACGCCCATTAGGACATAGTTCTATCAATGTGAAAATGAATTTTACTAACTTCTTATTAAATTCTTAAAGTTTTCAAATCATTATCATACTAAAACATTTAGAAAAAATGACTTCATTTATTCCACCATTTATTTTGACTAAGATAATATTATTTAAGGTAGGAAAAATCAGAATCTATATTTCACATCTTTTCACATTGACGGACAGTGCGGTTATTGCTGTTATTTATATATTTGTGACTTAACTACACCATTGATACAATTGACGACTGTACCTGACAATAAAAAAAATAAAAAAATTGTATTTATTTTATTTATTACACTCATTAGTGTATTGTTATATAGATGTTTAGAAAAAAAGTAATTTTAACCCAGAAGATATAAACACTTGTTCTACCCACATTTTAAAACTGCCCAAGAAGTTGATAAAAAATAAATGCTTAGTACTAATACTCTTCTATCTGACAAATTAGAATATATAATTAAATTAGAAGATATAAGTTTACTAAGTAGTATGGCGTTATGTTCAAAAATAAGCAAGCAATTTGGCTTAGTTGTAAAAATCGAAATCTGTGCTACTCATCTTAGAAAAATTATTGCTTGTTTATTATCTCTGAGTAGATCTCTTACCTGTCTGGCTTTTGTTTTTGAGCCACTGATTTAAATCCTGTCAGCTCCATGGATGAGTTAATTACAGGCAAAATATATGAGTAAGCTGCAATTAGCAATCTTAACTCACGTATGCCTTTCCCGATGTGGTTTTCAGTCATAAAAATTGAAATCTGTATTACACATATTGTGAAAGACTCTGCTAATTAATCAATGAAAAGATCTTTCAACTGTCTGATTTTTCTTTTCAGCCGCTAATTTAAATCCTGTCAGTTGCTCAGATGGGTTAATTAAAGGTGAAATATACGAACCAGCTACAATTAGAAATCTTAAATCACGTATGCTAATTAAAGAAAGCAACCCTTAAGATATATTCTCATAAATCTTAATGGTTTGCACTCGCATCATCCAAATAACTTATCCTTTCTTGTCAAACGTGATTTACTAGTCAATTCAATATCTTTTGGACCTTCGGGCATTTCAATTCAAATCCGAGCTTTCTTCTAGTTCGGAATGTTTCCTCTAACGGGGAAGATTCAATCATGATCTCGGAACAGGGCGTGATGTTATGGTGACCTATCGTGAATAGTAATGAATGGCGGTTTTTCGTGATATGTGATTACTTACCTCATATGATGATATACATTGTTTGAACCCCGTCGGGGAGTATATACCTGAAACTGGTGACTTTTTTACCCCTGGTTTAATTAGCCTGCATTTTTTGATCATGCATTTCGTATTTCTTTTTCTGTTTTAGATTCAAATTGCATCCTGAAATCATAATTGAATAGACCAGTGAGGTATTTACGTGTAGCCTATTTATTTCCACTTGAATTTAAAACCTTGAAACAGATACTTATGGTGAAGAAGATAATCGTGCTCGTAAAATATTGAATATGATTGTATCATTTGGTTTCCATAATATAATTTTAGGGAACAGAATTTGGAAATTGTTTGAAATTCACTTTAGCCTTATTTCAAGGCTTTCTGAAACGGAGTAATATAATACAATTTTATTAATAATTACTTTTATGCTCTTTTTCTCCATTATTGGGAAAAATACTAAGGATAATATCTTGATTAAGATATTACAATGCAATTTGCAGACAATATCAAAGTTCTTTTTTTATTTATCCATAACCAATGCTTCCTTTATGTGTCTTATTTTCATTTATAAATGCATATTATAAATAGGAAGTTAAATTTTTCAAAAAGAATAATATTTACTAGTATTATAATTGTATCCCTTTGTTTCCATAATCTAATTTTAGGAAACGGAATTTGGAAATCGTTTGAAATTCACTTTAGCCTTATTTCAATGTTTTCTGAAACGGAATAACATAATACAATTTTATTTGTAAACTCTTTTATGCTCTTTTTCTCTATTATTGGGAAAAGATAATAAGAATAAGATCTTGATTAAGATATTACAATGTAATTTGGTGACAATATCAAAGTTTTTTTTATTTATCCTTAAACAATGCTTCCTTTATGTGTCTTATTTTCATTTATAAATGTATATTAAAGATCGGAAGGTAAATTTTTCAAAAAGAACCATATTTACTAATATTTTAATTTATTATCAATCGACAATTTTTTATTCGCATTTTCCTATGTAAATTCAAATTTGGGGAAATAGAAAATTTTTTCCAACAAACATAGATTCTCAAAAGAATATCTTTAATTTGCAATAATTTTATTCCGCTTGCTAATTTTAAATAAGTATGTTTGTTGTTTACTTTCGAAGATTTAGGCTGTTAAATAAATAAAAAAAATACTTTTCCTCGTCATTTAAAAAATTACACATTTCATTACATTTTTAATACGTTATCTCAAAAATTTTTATACATTTCGAATCCTTCAATTAAAATGAAAAGAAACGATGGAATTAAATTTTATTTTTCTTCTTTATAATACTTTCAATTTTTAGTACATTATTATTATTGCTTTTTTCTTTTCCAACTTGAGTGTTAACGTTCTAAGATTTTCCTAAATCTTTTAACTGAAATTATAAAAAATAAATCATCAAGTATTTGTCTTGTATTCATTTCTTGGCATATATTTTTAGTTTCCATATATCTTATAATAATTTTTTTTGAAATTTTAATTTTTTTTTGGTAACAGGGCTTACGAATTTTATTGATTTTCTCCGTATCCTTTCTGCCTTCTCAAATGCTATTTAATACTCAGACGAATATTTACTTTTTCTTTATACTTGAAATTTTCCAACACCATTTATCATACAAATACGGGGATTTTTCTCACGTCACAATAGAAGTACTTAAGAGTAGGTCTATTTTATTTTTTGAATGTAATTAATTTTCGGCCTTTAGATCACCACCCGATAACGACTTTTTACACGACTTCGTATCTCGAGAATCGGACTTTATTGCGAATCGAAAAAAGGATTTTATTGAAAAACGAGACACACAACTCGATTTCCTAGAATTGGTTCTATTAACGGACATCTTGAGTGGCAGAAGCTCGGAAAATCGTGGTTCATCTACTCTCTTATTTCTTTATTTCCGAAAGATATTTATTTTTTAAAAAAAATATGGAAAGCAAATGGAAATAAATCTTTTTCTCTCTTCCGTTTGAAAAAAACAAGTAACTGTGGGAATTAATTTATATATCTTTCTTCGCATAATAAAAGAAATATTTGTTAATTTCTTGAGATCCACAGTAGCCTGGTGGTATTGTTCGGCATCTCGGAATCGTAAGGTTTCAGGTTTGAGATCCGATTCCACCTAACAACCGTCGTCTAAGCTGCTCTGGTCCACTTAAAATTCGTCGGGGCCAAATATCCCTCACTGGTGTGGTGTGGAAGTTAGGAGAGGGGGTGCCTCGTCACCTAACTGCTGTTCAAAATTACGAAGTTCGTCCCCAAAGTACCCTAGTACTCCTTTAAAGCGGACTTTAATAAAACTATACATTCTTAAATAAATACATATTACCTTAAATAAAAAATAAAAATGTAATAAATCTGATATGAATGTTTTTTAAAAAAATATATATAACGTAATGTACTAGTTTTAACAATGTGAAAGAAATATTCTATAAAGTACTTGGAAAAGAGTGGTAATAAAGTAGTAAAGTATTTGAAAAAGAGTGGTAATAAACTAATGGAATAAAGTATTTGGAAAAGAAGGGTAATAAAGTAGTTATGGAATAAAGTATTTGGAAAAGATGGAAAAAGAGCAATAATTTATGAAATATAGATGAAAAATAAGTCATTAGTGACAGTCTGTAAAATAAATTAATCATGAAATTAATATGGAAATCATATGCAAGATCCTTTAGAAATTTTTGAGAATGAGAATATTGGAAATAAAAATTCCCAGCCAACTAAACAAAGCAAGATTTGAAATTGAGAAGCGTTTGCTGGAAAGTGACTTTTGTATCGAATTAGTGTTTGTTATTATGATTAGTGATTAGTTATGATTATTATGACTGAAATTATGAATAGTGATTATAATTAATTAGGGATTGATTAATAATGATTGGTGATCTGGAAAATCATAGATTTAAAAAATTTCGTAATGCATTTTGTGTAGTTCTTTTCTTATAAATAATTTTTGGTTGAATAACTGAAATAATAGTCAAATAGTTTCTTTTTTTCTGGTTAAAGTAGTTAAAAAACGTTTAGAGACTAATTTTTAATTAAATTTCATCCTTTTTAAAGTAATAATTAATGCAAATTCGTTCTATTCTTTCAAAAGGAGATAGGAACATCAGTCATATCGATATGACATACTTCTTTAAAAACAATCATTTTATGAATAAATAGAAACTAGTTTTCTCGAGGAATACACCTAAAACTTGCGATTTGCGAATAGGAAATCAGCTAAAATAGCTTTCTAATTGAAACCTAAATTTGCTGATTACTTCAAAGCATATCCAAATTAAGCGTCTAATTCTTTCATTTTTCACTAGTTTGGTGATGCTTTCTTTTATTCAAAATTCAAAAGAGATTTTGAAATGAAGTAAGAAAATAGCAGTGTCCTACTTTAATAATTCTTAGCAAATTTGCGTATCCTTAGAGCAAAGCGGAAGTCAAAATCACATTCTTTCATAAATTGCTAAAAAATGCAAATCCTCGTGGAAACTGCTGAGTCAGCACTAAACTGTTTTAACATCATTTACGAAGCAAAAACTATTACTTGACTTTCAAGAAAATATCACGTCAGAATCGCTGTCGTCTTAATGTTAGTTACGATCCTGGGTTTGCGCTGCAGCCTTAAACTCGACCTTTATTTGCATTTCTTAAGGCAGGTTCCATTAAAAGAATTCAAACACTTCTGAATAATCTCGAGAAAAATAAGATTCAACAACTTCAATAAACTCGTTTTTAAGTACAACACTAACCCGAGACTTTAATCTCAGATTGGATACTATTTCAGTTTTATTGCTTATTTGTGGAAGGACATGAGGTGGCGGTCTTTTGCTTCAGAAATGCGGAAAACATAAATGTTCTCACACTTTTTCAGCTGATGAATATGTTGATTTACGCAGGAAATTATCTATTTGATTAGACTATATAAGAATAATCGTTGTTTGAGGATTTGACTTCTTAACAAGAAATATTAATAACAATTTTTTTAAATCAATTCCTACTTAGGTGAATAACGAAATTTTTTTTATTTCAGTAATTTTTTATTAAATAATTACAATTAATATAAATATTTATAGAAATATGACAGAATCATAATATTAAGCTGCAAAATATAAATTGAATTTTCTGGCAATTTTTCCACTCTCCTTTCTGTACATGTTGTTTGAACTCGCAGCCCAAGGGATGGGAATCCAACGCCATACCAACCAGAATATCCCAACCTGACAATTACAATTACTAAAAAAATTGATCAAAAAATTATACTAGCATTGAATTTTCTACGCCAATTGAGGATTTAAAGCCAATTGTGGCAACGTAAAATGCATGAATTTTCTACATAAGTTGGGGTACACAATACAGATTAGAAATTTTTAATGTTCTATATTCTGCATTATATTAATTCGAAATTACTTTAAAATGAATCGGAAAAATCAATTAATTCACAATGTTTGCTTTTAAATGCTTCAATCATTATAAAAATAAACAGAATCGTTTAAAATAATCGGCCCAAAACATGTTAAGCCTAACCTCATTAGTGTAGGGGAGGAAAACTGAATTCGTTACTTATTTGGCGACGTGGAAATGAACATTTTTGGCTAGAAAGTTAGTTTTTAATTAATTTATAAAACATTAATGAATTAATTATTGAAAAATCTTTAATAACATCAAATGTCATTCACTACAAATTTTTTACTTATTGGATGAGTAAACAGTATTTTATTAACGGTTGCACATTTTTACAAGATATTATGCATACATATATAAGGAGAGTGTGAGCTAATAGGAATTGAAAAATAATTTATGAAGATTAACCGATTTAAGTAATTTTTAAAAACTGCGTACCTTACTAGCGCTTGGTCTAAAATTAAAAATGAAGTTTTTTTATTTAAAAATAACCACGGATTTAATAAAGATTATTATTTCAGTTTTATTGCTTATTTGTGGTGGGACACGATATGGCGGTTCAGAAATACGAAAAACATAAATGTTCTCACACTTTGCCAGCTTATGAATCTGTCGATTTACGCAGAAAATTAGCTATTTGATTCTACTTTAATAGAATAATTGTTGTTTAAGGATTTGACTTCATAAAAATTATTTGTGAAGATTTGTTTTTTAAAGTAACTTTAAAAACATGCCTACTTTACTGGTGCTTGGTCTAAAATTAAAAATAAAGTTACTTTTTTAATTTAACGATAACCAAGGATTTTAAAATTAGATTAATTACTATTTAATTTTTTATTCCTTATTTGTGGCAGGGCATGATATGTCAGTCTTTTGCCTCTAAAATACGAAAAACGAGAATATTCGTCACTCCTAATGAGTCTCCAGATCCAATAACTTACAGAGAAGTTATGAGGCATTCGTTGATGAGGCATGATCTGGGTAACAATTAATTATGAATGAATAATTTTGATTAATTGGTACGGCTGGAGTTAGTTATTTTATTAATTTATATGAAATAAATAATTTTTAACCCGAAACATTTCAAATTATTCTTTCTCCTGCCATTAATTAAAAAAATATAAAATAATAATCTTGGCGGGTTAAAACGAATTTCTTCATCGAATTTCAACCAATTCCTTCCATGAGATTTCTTATTTGGTGATAACTTACATTGTTGTTGAAGAAAGAATAGAAGTTATATTTCAATAAAATTCATATCATATAGAGTCTATTTTATGTGGTCATACACTTCAGCCTAAGGGCGGGTTCAATTTTAAAAAATTGCTTATTATTGCAAATAGAATGGCTCTTTTCAATATTACTTGCTCTATGCATGAAATTTCAATAATTTTACTACATATCTTACTAACTTTGTACTGTGTATAAGTAATTTTTTTTTAAAAAAATGCTTATTATCATGGTGCGATTTTTAAATTCATGGAATATTTTTTTGATCCGGGTCATTGTGTGTAGTATCAAAAAAAAGGTTGATAGGCAGCTCTTCTGACTATTACTTTTTGAAATTATTTGATGAAAAAATTCTTTTTGTCTTCGAATTCTGTATGCTGATTTTAAGTATTATAAACCAACATGCAGTGACTTAACATTGTAATTCTCTACTTACATTACTGATATCCTTAGCAAAGAAGAACCCTAAGACAGAAATCTGAAAAAGCAAATTCAAAATACTCGAATGAAGGAAAAAAATATTTAATGTGATATAGAAGTCATTTCAAAGAGCAAAGTCATATATAATACCGCATATCAACTAACTGATAAACGATACCGAATGTCATGCAACTGATAAATTAAAACCGAATGCCGTGTAATCGATAATCTGATAACGCATTTCATTTAACATACGGTTTTCTTACTTTATGATGATCAGACGTTTTTCGGGGGTATAAGTTTTACTTCATCGTTGATCAGAAATTTAAAAAATGATTTTTATTATTATTATTATAAAGATAAATGAAATTTTATCTTTAAAAATCTGTAAATAAGATAAATTATACCTAAATTTATTTTATATTAGTTATTTAAAATTCCTAAAACTCATCTGAAGAAGAGCTAGAACCAAATTCAAGAAAAAGTAAGGGAAGGCTGATAAATCTTACATAAAAAATATATATTATATTTTTAATTGCTAAGAACAGTTGATTTGAAGTTCGTTTTATACAGGCTGCGTTTCACTAATTCGATAAATTATGATGATTAGTTCTTGTATTAAAATAATCCTTGTGGTCTAAATTCATATAAGTAATGATTTTATTTTACTTAAGACTCTGTTTTCTTGTTAGTGGTGTCCTTGGTGAATTCTAACATATATCAGAGTTAACATGACACTGATATATATATCATTGTGCTCTCTACTGTTGAGATGTAATCACTTTCAGTGGTATTTTACAATCTCAAATTGCAGTCTTTCTATGAGAACCATTTAAACAGATGTGTTAAATTTATTCAGCTGTCAAAAGATATGATACTTTGTGTCCTATCTGAAAACTTTTTATAATACTTAACATTATACTCTTTTCAAAACGAATATATATATGCTTTATTCATTGTTGCGTTCTAGAATAAGATACTGCAAAAATTAAGAATTTCAGATTTCTATGCAGAAATGTGTAACAATAACAAAGCTTTTCGAGGTCTATCCAGATAGAATCGCGCTTTCAATAGAAAATTTTAAAAAATCCGAGGCATAATGTCTTAATAAATGCTAATTAGATTTCAAGTCATTTTTGGCAGAATATCTAGAATTTCCATGGGCTCATAGTCTATAATTTTCTTCTCATGTATCTTCTAAGAAACAGATAAAAATTTCATAAAAAGTACATTAACTGTGACAGAATCACGATCATACATCATTCGTTCGTTATTTCTGTAAAGCAAGTAGATTATGATGAATGAGTTTAACGAACCTTATGATTATCTTAGCATGGAATGTTGGAAGACGCGCTCTTTTCTACACCCGTTAAATAACGGTAAATACTTCGTACCTAATTTGACTCGCGGAAGTCACTCATTTAAGTTAAACAATGGGAGTCTTTATGAAAGAGGTTTGGAATTTCCGCCCCAAATAGCATTTTTTTTTCTGAAAATGTTTGTCATTCATAGGTTAACTAGTGAGTGTTACAAGTTCATATTTCGGGCCAAACCGCAAAGAAACAATATAAAAAAAATTACTTTACTTATTTGGTCAATAAGGCTAAACTGACTCAGCAATATATCTGGGAGTAGGTTATATATCATTTATGATATTAAAATAAGCCCTGCTTATGCTGATGGTTCATAAATTTACTAATTTAGTTTTATGTATTGGAAGATACAGCTGTAAGATAGAATAAATTATGCGTTAGTGTATTTTAATTGCATTTTGATGGCATTTACTTGACCCTTCCATTCTAAAATATGTCGCTAAGTACAATGGTCTTATTGAAAGCAAATTAGAGTAAATGTTCAAATGTACAAGTGAGTCATTCAGTTTAGTATTTACTATCTGCGACATTTTATAAAAGCTCTCAACGTTTTACGACACAGTCTGTTATTAATTTATGCAAATTGAGCTTCCTTAAAGGAATGGATCCCGAATCAACTCGTTTTATTGTACAACCTTGTTTCAACGTGTTGTTACAACTTTTTCTTTTTTGTAAAGAAAATATCCAAAATTTCTGAAAGTGAATAATGAACAGTTGTTGCAAATAAGATAAGCTCTTCTCTGTCTTCATTTCAAAAGGGTTTAAATAAATCATTTTATAGTTTATTATCAGATGCATAGTTATTGACATCTTTATAGATGTTGCGAATAATTAACAGTTTTACGATATGTCGTTTAGCTAGTCAAATTATTTTTTTAAAAAAGAAAAATTTTAAATATGTGGTTTAGTACTTTAGATTCAAACAGTCTTGTGGGTAATTTAGTTGAATAAGCATGGTTCTTTGATGACCATTTTAGCTGTACTTGTCACTTGAAATGTTAAGCGTTGAGGATGGCACTTGAGGATATTCCTACTCTCTATACTTGTAAATCTCATTTGAAGAATGATGAATCATCGATAGAATTTCGCATAATCTAGACCCGCTGATACCGGATTTTTTCAAAGAATCTAGTCTCAGACCTCAAATACACTGGTTCAGACACCGAGTCTCTAGCAGAGAATCTCTGAATCTTCTGGAATCGTTTGAGTTTGCTATTACAGCGTTGAGTATGAAAAAATAAATATTACTGTCAATTTTATGTAAAGATTATAAACTAGAATAAAATTTGTACAGTTTTGATCAGTAAAAATTTCTCGGCTGTTTCATAACTAGAAGTAAGTTTAACGCATGCATCGATAATTAAAGAAATGTAAAAATAGAAAGGTATAATTTAGTTTTCTGAAATGAGTGCAATTTCCAGGCATTTACTTTTAAAATGATGGAATAAATATATACAACTGCCAATTTGAAAATTCTTTCTTTCTATTATTCAAAATATACTTTCAAAAAACTGGGTTGAATGAAGTTTAAAAAAAGCTTTAGATATCATCGGCATAAATACATAAAAATCAATATTTAAAAAAATATTGCGTAGTTGAAATAAAGCTGTGTTGTAGAAAGAAAAGAAATTGCGTTGTAGAAAAGGATTTATTCGTTCTAATTTATTGTATTATGACGTGAATTTGGATCTTTAAATTTCATTTTGGTAATAAGTATTAAAATGGTATTTTATTTAATAGTGCTTATTTATTTGAAAAGCTCTAAAAGAAATTAAAGTTAACTGAAACATTCCTGTCCTACAGTGTAATTGATCTAATAAAATGGTTAGTTTTATGGTTGCGTTTAATTGATTGAAAAAAAACTTGAATCATCTGCAAGTTTTCGAAAGATGCAGAAAGTTTATTCTAAGAGAAATATTAATTATCTAGTAAGAAGAAGCAACTCTGCACAGCTGCTGTTAATTAACATGGTGAACATTTTGAACATTCTGGTAAAAGCCTCAGAAAATATGTATATTTAATTATTTCATATTTTAAATATATGTTACTATAAATATTACTTTTCTATAGAAAATAGATTAGTGATATATATGAAAAAGTCGAAAAAAAAACAGTGTCTAAGATGAGAAAATGGTTTAGCTTAATTTAGCTACACTGACTCCGAGTTTCGAAATTTCAAGATTGCTATTTTATGGTGAATTTCATAATGTTTCAAAACTGGGGCGACATGTCCTCTCGAAATTTACATGGCACACCCATGGTATAACATTCGCATTCCAGGCTGCCTTAAACGGTAGACTTTTGTTGGTATTAGGTCTCGAATTCGCAATATTCCTATCCTTAAGCCGAGAATCCGTCCCTAGGAGAAATCAGAAGTTTTATATTAAACAATAAGAACTTTTCCAAAGATGCTAGATGGAAAATATTTATACAAAACATGAGGTTTTTAGTTTCTAATTTGAAATTACTCTATGAAATCAATAGAATATCAGAAAAATGCTTAGTGTGAAGCAGAGAAATAGAAAACGTTTACTCTATTGAAAAATATACTTTTTTCCCTTCTATCTCAGATCTATTTAAATAAATAAATTATTTGACGAGCTCAAAGAATGAACTCAGATCATTAAGGACCAAACGAATTCTTAGTTCGATAATACAACTAACAGAATAAGAAATATTGTAATTATTTTATCTGTTTTTATAGGCACATGCTAGAAATTCCAAAGAAATCAGCATAGTCTAAAAAGAATTTTGATTTTATTTGATACGAAGCAAATTATAGAAGGTAGCTAATGAGTTGAAAGTCGATGACATGGCGTATATCCAATTGTGCGTTTCAGGCAAGGATGACCAACTATTTTGCCAGCTTGCTCTCTTTTACACAATGGAAAAACCTCATAAGGCTTAATTCTAATGAAAATTCTGTCAAATTGTTCTGGATTTAGAAGCAGTAACTGTATTTAATATTATTTAATAGAATCAGATACTCCTTATAATATCATTAAGTTAATAGAATCATATACTCCTTATAAAAACATTGTTAATAGAATCAGATACTCCTTATAATAGCATTAAGTTAATAGAATCAGATACTCCTTATAACAGCATTAAGTTAATAGAATCAGATACTCTCATAATATTAAATTAATAGAATCATATACTCCTTATAATAGCATTACGTTAATAGAATCAGAAATATACTTATTTAAATAGACTGCAAATCTATTTATTTATTCAAACCAAAGTTTAAGCCGGACGCTTTCTCTATAAGTTACCAAACAAATAAAGATCATACCAAGATTCTGAGAAAACATAAGAAATTGGATAGATCCCAGATCCCTACGGAAAAATAAAAACTTGAGACAAAAATTTTAACACATACTTTTTTGACAAATAACAAGTGTTTAGTGTTACAAAGAGGAATTGATAACACCGGGCTTCTATAGTAGAGAATCATATAATCACTGGTAGCCAATCCTGTTTCTAATGAAAAAGTTATTGAATGTTTTTCAATTAGTGGTTTTGTCTACGTCATCAATGAGGTATTGAATTCACAACATTTCGGCTAATCTGTTGAATATGTAAATATTGTGGATAGGAGAAGTTTGCCAAAGGAATTGAATCAAATACAATGCAAAAATAGATATAATTCCATAATTAACTTTATAAGAATACGGCGTTTCTTTTTTCTCTGATACGATTGAGTATCAAAATAAGTATTTGGAGTTGGATCCCCAGTTCGTCTATGAGTCTGATCGTATAAAAAATGATTAACAGAAGCTAAATGAATTCGAAACTTCCGCAAATTAAATGGGGGAAAACTCAACAGCTTGAACTTTTAAATGCTACAAAGCTTTCTCTGCTGCATTTGCAGAAAGTGCAGAGATGCGACTTCACCTCTTTTAACTTTGTATCTTTTTAGATTGCAGTAATTTTGTGGCACAATTTCTTCATCAGCGTGTGAAAAAGGGGTCTAAACCGCCCCTTAGTTTGTGGCGCGAATAGACTGACCGCGTAAACAAGAAAACGTAATCGCTTTTTATTGTTATTTTTTCACGAAAGAAGAAAGTTCTTCGAAGCATAATTTTCATGAATAATGATTGTAGCCGGGGGCCTTAAATGAAGCTGGGGGACAGGGGAGAGGGGAGTGAGCCCGATTTCCTTATTCGAAGCACAAGCTAAAGGGTTAAAGGCTACCAGGTTGCAACGTGAGGTCAACCTGAGGAATAATGTCAGATTTTTGCTCTATCTACTGTTAAAAACATGGTCGGTTTATTATTATTAATCTTTTTGTAGCTTGTTCGCCTCTTTCTTTTTGGCTGGCTGTTGTTTGGTGCTGGTCATTTTTTATGTTACGGGAGATGCACTTAATTTGTTATTACTATCATTACGCGGGTGGCTTTTTTGCCTGTGAAATTAACTATTTGTTTCAAAATCGCCGCAGATTTGACAGAAACTGGAATTTGTGTTGGGAGTTAATTGAATGAATGGAAATAATTTGCCAAATATATTACTTTGAGCGGAATTTTCATGCAGATCTGTTGATATGTTAATATGTAAACCCGTTATCTGCATTTATTATTCAATTTCCTAGCTTTTGAATGAAAGAAAAAAGAAAATTATCTTATAAAGAAATTATTGATTTAAAATATAATTCAGAGGTTTTCTAGTTGAGTTTTCAACCAATGATTTGCTTACGGCCTACCATCCCATTGCGTGGGCTTGATGTGAAATTAACTCGGATCCGCTTCAGCTATAGACATATTTTATTTGGGGAACCATGTCCAACATGCACGACATGCAATACAGCATTAAGCGTGAGTCATGTTTTAATCGATTGTCCAGTTTTTAATAATCATCGTTTCCGATTTTTTAATAGAATCTCTATAAACATGTGTGAACTAGTGAAAGGTCTCTCTGCAATGTTTTTAAATTTTTACAGATAATCGATTTATTAGATTTTATTTAGGATCTTTGTCAATTTGAAATCTTTTTTACCTTTGTTTTATCCATTGGGTTTTTTTATTAAATGATGTTTTTAGTGCTTCGATGTTTTTTTGAACCTTTTCTCTAGTCTTTAATCGGATTTTTTTTTGATACTATCACCGTCTGATTAGCGCAGCATGGCGAGGAGTGGCTTTTGTGCCAGAAAACCAAATCAACCAACCAACCTTGCTGAATTTTCACCTGTGAGAAAATTAATAGATAATTCTTTGAAATTTCTGGGATTTCAGTATGTAAATGCTAATTAAACCTTCGAAATACTTTTATAGAATAAAAAAGAAAATGTTAATTATCATCAAATCAAATATTGTTAACTTATATGATAATAACCTTTCATTTACAAAACATAAGAATTCTCGGGCGAATATTTAAGTGTAATATATTTTTTATTGAACATATTGATTGGATATTCGCAACATTCACCAAAATATTATCAATTAATAGAAATAAATTTATTTTAAGAATTAAATAATGAAACACTAACTCAATTTTATGAAAGTTGTTGCAATGAACTTAATAGTATTTTCTCAAAAACAGTAAGAAATCAATTAATTTCTCAAAGTAATCAGAAATTCAAATCGAACAAAATATGTTTGTTTTTCTATATTCTTAATTCTTCTTAAAAATCTTAATTAGTACAAAAATTATTATTATTTTATTTTGTGTTTCCTATTTTTTATGTAAATGCCATATATGTTAATAACTAATCCTTTCTAATAAAATTATCAGAGTGATTTTATATAAACTACTAATGGTTGGAGGTCGATACTTGTTGTTAAGTGATAATCATGGGAAGTACACTGCTAGTTTCTTTTCTAGGTTTAAATTTTACCAAAAATCAAATAAAAATTGACGACTAGAAGGAGTATTGAACGATGCAATTATCAAAAACAAAAATGTTAGGATATATCAAAGAAGTTTTATCCCTCTACTAATCGCTAATGCCAGCATTATTGTGGTTAATGCCAACATTAGCAACATGTCTTTATAAGCTCTTTCGGGCTAATTATTTGACTACCAGACACATTATTAAGGGACTTTCACATTTATTATGGGAAAATATAACTTACTTCTGTATTTTTCTGTGCTAATTTTAACCCTTTAAACGGTTGGAATGCTGAAAGTGTTTTAACTAATATCTTCGAAAAAGGCTCCTATGTAGATAATCTGATTATTATTCTGAAATCAGCAGAAAAGTAGATGATCGTTTTTTGAAAAATTTCTAAGATCGGCTCTAATGTAGAAAATCTTCAGTGTTTTCCATTTTTGGCAGTAAGGGTTGTTTAATGAAGATTCAGCAACTTATTAGCTGAGCTCCAATGGCTTAAACTTAACGAAAAGTTTAAAAAAAATTGCGGGAGGATTATAAGGTTTAAATGTTGCCTGTGCGAAAATTTCAAATACTGGAGAATACTAAATGCTCACACTAGCGACCTCTTTACAGATTCTTTTGAATTATTTAGATGACTACCGGCACTTTTCGCTGTCATGTTGCAATGCCCTTTTCCTTTGATAATTTAGAATTTAAATCGTATGTTAATTTTATGGGGCTTTTTCGTTTGCCACTTTTAATCTTTACTTATTTAGCATCTAAAAAGATGAAATTTTTGAAAGATAAAAAAAAACAAGTTTTTTCCCCAAAATTAAAAAAAAATGGATAAAAAAATTGTTTTATCCGTCATTTAGCAATTTACTGATTTCAGCTTTCCGTCGAAGCAATTTTCTATAAAATATAATAAATAGAATAAATTTTTCTTTGTTTCATTTCAATAAATTTCGATTCGAATTTCTAATTAGTAGTTAGAATATAGCAATGTTATTAGCACGATTATTAGTTTTTAAGTTTTTGAAGCGCCAAGATGCTAAGAATTATTTAAAACAGCGCAAGTAGTTGATATTATTTAAATCAATCTTGGTTTACAGGCAATAAATTTTATTTGTTAGCTATTTAAACTTCACTAAACTTTTGTACTTTTACATTAAAAAATGGAGGAAAAATATGTCAAAAATTTTATATTCTAAAAATATCTAACATACATTCATATATAATGTATAATGTTACGTAATTCGTACATAACACATTTGGAGTACTTTTCTTCTGTTATCTTCAGTTCATAGCTATAAATTACTCCTAGGTAAATATGAGTCATTTATAGCAATGAACAAAACTTACATTCATTATTTATTTAGCCTTTTTTTGTCACTTCGCAAAAATCTACAAACGGAAATATTTTTAAGCAATCTCAAAAATTATTGTACGTGTCTAAAAATTATTCTAGCCTAAAAGAATCTATGATATTTTTCAAAGTATTTTAACACTAATATAGTTAAAATTTCTTTCTGTAATATTTGCAAACTAAAAAATTTTGAAATTTTTATGACAATAAGATCATGATAATTTATATCAATAGCATCATCATAAAAAACAGAAGTAAATGTTTCGTTTAGAAACTTTCATTTCAACTTTTGATAATCTGGATGATAAGTATTTTAACGTAACTGAAATTTAAATTCAGATTTATAAAATGGCACAGCCGAGCAGTGAGCTTATATCATATGAGGTATGAGAAACCCTAAATAAAGTGAGACATGAGGGTTAAAAGGCCTTATGAGGGTTTTTTCTATTAGCACAAGCTAGTGTACTAATAGAGGTTTCTTCTATTAGCACAAGTTAGTGTACTAATAGAGGTTTCTTCTATGAGCACAGGATAGTGTACTAATAGTGGTTTCTTCTATGAGCACAAGATAATGTACTAATAGAGGTTTCCGCTATGAGCACAATGTACTAAAAGAGGTTTTCTCCATTATTATAATACAATATTTCGACAATATTATCACGATATTGAAAGGCATTTAAAATATCGAACAACTTATGCAATAAAGATATCATACATTATCTTCTGCTAATAAGATGTATATTTAAGTTCGCTGCAGCAAGTTTATATATTTTGGAAATTAGAAAATTCAATTTTGATTGATAACTCCAAAACCCATGAATCGATATTTTGCTAAAGTGAAATAAAAATATCCGATATATTACGATTGAAAATGTGGATTAATTTTTTGCATTTATTTCAAAAATTATTAAATCATAGAAATGTTTTGCTTTAGAAACCATAATTTGTAGTTTTCATACAAAAATGCGTACAAACCTATTCTTTTAAGAGGTAAATATAAAGAAAAACAAATATTTTTTATTTGCGATTGTTATATTACATTTTTGTAACGTTTATTAATTGTAATAACTATTTATTGAGTCTGCCTTAGACATTCTTTTTCTCTCTCTTTTTGAAAATAGTTGTCGAAAAATCCTGATTTATTTTTTATTTAATCCTATAATACTTTTATTCAACAAAGTCTAAAACTAACGCTTAAATTTGAAAGAGGGAAGTATATCTATTTATTAGAAATTTTCATTAAACTTACAATTTTGTATGGATTTTTGTCGTGTCAGATGATTTAATTAAATTAATAGTTTCCATCAAATCTATAAAATTTCATCTTCAATCAAGGGATTAGCACAACTTTAATAAAAAGGAACTTTTTATGATAGTATTCATGGTTTTTTTTAATTTGATTGAATGACGATATACCAACTTACATATTAAACGTTTTACATAATGTTTAACATTTAAATTAGTGCATGACCAAAATATAACTTTCTCAGTTTCAAGGTATCTGCTGCTAAAAGTAGATTCAGGATGAAGTCAAATTTCGTATACAGATTGTTATTGTTATTAGTGGCACTTAAAACGGACAAGATTCGCCGAGGCATCAGCGAGTTCTACGCCAAAAGGAGCACCTCATGTTTTGAAGTAGCGTCAACTAGCGCCAAGAATACGACTTACCTACTGACTCATCGCAGTCGCTTGAACAGCCCCTTTTTACAGGGAGGCACATTCATACACCTTACAGATAGAACACAAAAAAGCATAGATGTGCTGCCCCTATGCCATGACGCCGGCTATACAGATTGTGGAAGACAAAGAGAGATGAATTCAATGATATAAAAAATAAAAATGAAAATTTGTTAGAAAAGCCACTGGTAAGGAAAATTTTGGCGTTGTCGTAACGAAAATAAGCCAAGAAATGCAATAAATGTACGTAAATGGAATATGAAAAATTTCAATTATGTTCGAAAAAATGCAGATACAGCATTGAATGAAATGTAATACGAAATTCCCAGAAAATAATATTTTTTAATCAATATTATTGTTTTTTTAACCATGTACAACATTTATGTTGTGATGATCTTCCATGTGTATATGATTTCGTTTACAACTTTTGGTACATTTCTTTTTCTCAGAACTTAACTTCCCATGCATGGGAAGTTAAATTCTGCCTCATGCATGTATAGGAAATTTGATTTCATTCCATGTATTAATTTTAGTTGTATATGTTACCAAACAAAGGAAGTTACTTAATAGTCCCCTGTATTATGTTAAGCATTTATGTTAGACTGCTATTATGGTATTCAGATTAAGTGATCGGGTGTTACTGCAAAGGATCAGTGAAGCTCAAAAAGTGAAAAAAATGTACCTCAGTTTTAAATTTGCTCTTCCTTGTTTTCAAAATTACAACGCGGAAACACATATTAAGTGATTGTAACGTTTAATAATAAGCATAATGGTTTCTTCCAACTAACTTGCCCAAAATCTGATCTCGCAATTTTTTTTTCTGTACAAGAAAAAAAAATTGGCGAAAAAGCCAATGAATTATTCAATACATGCTTTTGTATTCAGGCTCTCAATCCAAGTAGCTACGAAATTGACGTCTTGACAACTTTGAAACGCGTTGTTATTGATGTTACAGGCTTAGCCCGGAAAAATTTTCTGACTGAAGTATAGCTACCATTCTAATTGTACAGCCACTTAAAATAATTACTTTGAAGGAAAGTTTCTGTAAAAAAATTCGTATAATGAATAATTATCTTGGTAAAAAAAGGAGTAGGCTGTTTAAATGTAAAATTCTAAGTATACAAAGATTACTAGATGTTTGGATAATGAAATATAATTGTAATTAGTTTTTTGTAAGAATACCTATTTTCTTCTATTAAACTAGTTGTAATATGAAAGAGTTAA